>BMAC01000106.1:1369717-1391722 GCA_014905375.1 Phtheirospermum japonicum | reverse complement strand
GGGTGGCGCGGGCGGCGAGAGAGCCATGCCGGACGTTCCCGCCCATCCCTGCCGGCCAGAGGCATAGCCGAGCTGCCGAGCTCGGGAAGCCTGCCGAGCAGGGTGTGCGGGCTGTGTGAAAGCCATGCCGGGCGTTCCCGCCCATCCCTGCCGGCCAGAGGCATAGCCGAGCTGCCGAGCTCGGGAAACCTGCCGAGCAGGGCAAGCGGGCTGTGTGAAAGCCATGACGAACGTTCCCGCCCATCCCTGCCGGCCAGAGGCATAGCCGAGCTGCTGAGCTCGGGAAGCCTGCCGGGCAGGGTGTGCGGGCTGCGTGAAATCCATACTGAACGTTTCCGCCTACCCCTGCCGGCCAGAGGCATAGCCGATCTGGCGAGCCCGGGAGGCCTGCCGAGCAGAGATCACTCCGAGGGTGGCAAAGGATTTGGGCGAAAGTGCTGGGCATTCCCGCCTAGCGAGGCCGGCCAGGAGAAGCACCGAGCTGACGGGCTCGGCAATCCTACCGAGCAAGGATCGTTCTGAGGCGGCGGACGATTCACGCCAGATACCGTGCTTCGCCGCCCGGGCATGCCGAGCTGATAGGCTGAAGACAATTCTAAGCTCAGTCATGAAGTGCATTGTCCTGATCTGCTTTTCAATCAATTAATGATCTAAGTAAATTCGAGTAGAAACCTTGAATTGGAAACATTAGGTCAGCCGGAAAAGAAAAATATCTGAGCTCGGCTCTAAGTCGGTGGAAATGTCTGAGGTCGGCACTAAGGCGGTGGGTGCGAGAATAGATATTTTTGAAGGGCCAATGAGAGAGTGTCATGTGTTTAATTAGGGTTTTGATGGAAAACTATAAATAGCCTCTCCAAGAGAGAGAGAAGGGATCCCCAATTTTTAGAGAGAGAAACATAGTGAGCTTTAGAGAGAGAAAGCTTGTATTTCAAGGTCAAGCACCTGTAGAAAGGGTCCGGCTAAGGCCGATCCGAACTGATTTTGAGGAATAAAAGTTAAGCACTTTTTCCCATTCGTTTGCTGCTATCTGATTGCTGTTCTCCTTTTGGTTGTGTTACTCTTAACATAAACATCCTTATTTGATCTCGCAATGTCAGCCGCCAATTGTCCTACCACACTCTTAGCAAGATCATGCACTATCCTACAGAGATTGTCGATACTATTCACCTTTTTTGAGAGGTCGTCTATCTTTGCATTCACTTTCATAAGTCCCTCTCTATTATGGAGCATCTCAGTTACTTGATTTTGTTTCCAAACCAGCAATTGATCATTTGGTTTACCCGGATTTGATGTTTGCCCCTTCATAAGCGGTGGTGGTGAAGGAAGGTACCGTGGGTCAGTCTGTGGCTTCATCGGCGCATAATGTGGGCTCTCATAACCCCACTTGAAAAAAGGAGAATCACGCTGTGCCTGAAATTAGTTTGTGGGTTTCTCCCCAGAATTGTTGTGTTTGAAATTTTGCAGTTCGTTGACCTCTATGTTCGATTCATCATCAAAAGTCACTGAACAAGCATTTGCTCCATGTCCAAATGCTCCACAAATTCCACATGTCTCTTGTGAAGGTTGTGATTGTTGCTTCATCATCATGTTTGTCAACAACTCCACTTGCTTTGTAAGTTTATTGATCTTGTCATCCTCCGCTCGCGCAACTGAAACCTCATTCGCTCTAATTATTTGAGGTCTTGAACTCGTTTGCCTCGACTTGTCACTTATTATTTCAAAAATATCTCGTGCTTCCTCCGCGGTTAAGCCCCCGAAATCTCCTGCTCGTGTTTCCACTTGTTGCTTGAAATTCGGCAATAATCCTTCATAAAAGTAATTGTTGATCATTTCGTCACTGTTACCATTGTGTGGACATGCATTAAGGATCTCCTTAAAACGATCCCATGCCTCGTGAAATAATCTCCATCCAATTGCTCGAAGTTAGAAATTTCTCTCCTCAACTTCGTTGTCGTTTGGGCTGAGTAGAATCTTCCCACAAATTTCTTGTAAACCATCTTCCAATTTTTTAGGGAGTTAGGTTGTAATTGATTGAACCATCGTTTCGCTTTATCTTTCAGGGTACTAGGGAAGTATCTCATTCTAAGTTGTCCTTCACAGAGTCCACAATCTTGAATCTCAGATAATGCTATGTAAAATTCTCGAACGAACTCGAGTGGGTCTTCATTCGGCAAACCATAGAAAGAGGGTAGTCTATTCAAATCGTCTGTCCTCAAATTATAGTTCCTAGCCGCTTGGCCTAAAACTATCGCCAAGCTATATGGTCCAATGGTTGGGCATGTGAGGTCACCTTGCTTTCGTACATTTTGATATCGAGGAGCACGTCTTCCTCCATAATTCGCACGTCTTCCTCCAAAATCGTCCCTATCCTCATAATAATTATCTTCATTAAACTCATTTTCAACCTCATATTCATCGTCCAGTGTATCGTCGTCTTGACCATCATCATATTGTCGTCCTCCTCGTCTATTTTGGAAACAAGTTGGTACTCGCACCCGATTTATATTCTCATTTTGTTGTTGTTTGTTTTGGGGCTGGGGCCCTCCATCACAAACTTGGTTGCGTAAGAACTCCTCGTTTACATGAGCGTTTTATGCTTGAGCTTCCGCTTGATTCTTAGAGTGATGTGGATGGTTGATTTGATTTCCTGGAATCACTGCTTGACGATTATCTTGGCCTTGGGCCCCTCCGTTGTTTGGATTGTTGAAGAACTGGTTTCCTTCTTGATTCTCTTTGTTATTGATCCTTTGGTTGTTTACGTCATTATTCGCTTGATTAGGTTCAAGAATCGGTGGATCTTCTTGAAGATTGTCGTCTTGTGGGTCTCCAAAGTTTAGATCATCGGTAGGTGGCATCCCATATGGTTGTTGGCGAGGTGGGGTAAGAATTTCATCTCCATGCCCTCGACCACCATTCGTTCGCCCTCCTCCTCTTCCTCTGGGTCCTCGGCCGCCAATTGGTGTTGTATTCGACATGGTGGCTAGGATTGTATTTGATTGATTTCTATCGGGAGAAGGGAAGAGTCTTCTCGGTCTCCCTACTTGTTCGATGTTGTCAACAAAAGGTGCAAGTTTATATTGTAAGCTTCTACGACCTTGCATCAACAATAAACAACATCAACGTCTCGAGTGGAAAACAAAGAATCTTTATACAAATAAATGGAAAAGCAGAAAATAACACAACAAACATTATCAAAACCTATTCAATCCCAGACAACGGCGCCAAATTTTGATTCAAGCTTTTGTGTGTGCCTACTTTATAAATAATTGTCAGAAATTTAATAGCTCGCCCGCAAGAGAACGAGATTGCGTATAGGTTGGCAAGCTTAACTCGAGTCATCTCTCAAGGACTGACGTTTGGAATTTTTAATGTTTGTTTAATCACAATGTTTAACACGAGAACTTGTATAAATTTTTTTTTTGAAAATTATCAACTACTAATAAATTTAAAAGCATCAACTAATTATTCTACACTAGTTAATTTAACCCAAGCTTGAAAACTAAATTATCTAAGAATTATTAATCTAGAGATTTTAAAGTAACTAGAATTATTTCTAAATTAATTATCCAATTATTATTCTAAGGATTTTAAAAACAATTAATTCAAAACTAATTAACTAGCATGCATAAACTACCACAAATTAAATCAAAGCATGTGATTCGTTAAGAACAAGATCAAATCCACAATTCTCAAGCAATAACATAGCATGAATCAATTATCAACTAATTATCAAAACTAAAGCAATAATTAAACTAACATGAACAAATCTCATCACCAAGCATGAACAAAAGAATAAACACAGCAGCTATAATAATATTAAAAACTACAATCTCAGGTCCAAACTTCAGCTATTCAACGTTCAAATCAATCGAAATAACTAAACGGTTCAAGAACTCAAACGAAAATAATTAAAATCTAAAAACTAAGAATTAACTAAAGTTTAGAAAACTTATTAAGTAGCTAAAGGTGCTGAAAGTTCCCTACGAATTCGGGTTGTTGGTTATTACTCTTGTCAAAAAATCGGATCTTGAACGAACGTCTTTATCTTGGTGCTTCGAATCTTGAATCTTCGACGTAGATCTTGAAAATATGTTGTAGGGTGTTGAAAATAGGTTTCTCAACCCTAGGTAAGTGTTTTGGGTCGTGGTTGTGTGATTAATCCGAAATATGAAGGGTTTATGTAGTTATTTCATGACTTGGCGCACAAGAAACCCTAAAAATCACGATTTTGGGCCGTCGCGTCGATCGACATCGGTTCTGGCGTCGACCGACGCGAAACTGGTCAACACTACAGAGACCGTGGCAAATACGTCGATCGACGTCGGTTCTGATGTGGACTGACGTGAATGGTCGACTGGCGTGCGCAGCTCTGGCAGGCATGCGTCGGGCGTGCGTCGGGCGACGCACCTTGGGTCGACGCTACAGAGAGTTGTGGTCGGCCATGGCTTTCTTGAAAAGTTACACATGAAAACCGTTATAGAAAGTCGGCAGCTTTAAATTCTTCAAATCGCAACCCGTTTTCGCTGAAACTCCACTCGTAGGCCCATCCTCGACTATCTTTAGGCAAAAACACTTCAAAATACCTATAATGAACAGAAAATTAATTAATTATAATTAAAATATGATAGAATAAATTGGAGTTAAGAAAATACGAAAATATGCTCAATCTATCCAACTTATACCAAAAAAAAATAGGAAAAATAAACTAAAATACTAATAAAAACCAAGACAAGTTCGTGATAATCAACTACCCCACGCTTTATTGGTTTGTTCGTCCTCGAACAAACGATAGATTCAAAGTTTAACAAGAAAAAAAATCAGCTCAAGCAATGACTCGTGCTAAATTGCTTCTTTTTACTAAATTTAGCCTTTTTGAACATTAGGCTTTACGCTTGAACGCACGCTTGATCACTTTTGGTGATTTGTGTTGGAATTTTATTATTATTTTTCTTTATATATATAAGAAACTCAAATCCCGAATACCACAAATGATTCCCACACATTCCTCACCAACTAACAACACACTCTCTCACCTCACAATGATGAAGATATAAGAGCTAAAATCGAGCTCGGCTAACAAGAAACGGGGCATAGACTCAAGGGAGCTCATTTGGGATATTTAAGTAGCTTATATATTTGGATATGGCCGGAATAAGGGTGATATATGTGACTCGAGATCATTTCCAAATTCAATCATGTACGAGCAAAATCAAGCCAACTCAATGCAATTTCCATAAAAATACAAGCAAAACCGATAAATCTCACAAGGCTACTCACTAGTTTGCACCGGGTTTTGGAAAATAAAATTAAAAGAGCTTTTAGAGCTTTGCAATCTTTTCACGAGCAAATGTTGATCATATATATATAGGTGGATTTTGGACGAAGCACAAAAACTCAACTCCTTACACAAGAGGATATATACATGCAAAAACCCGACAATTAAACTATTCAAACTTCCAAGCATATGGTGATTGCTTAAGAATGTAATAAAGACACAAAAGACACAAAAAAAAAAAACCAACTCAACCATATAAATGCGCAATTAGTGACGTCACTTCGCCAAGAATGCGTCACTTCGCCAAGGCTCGAGTTAAGAAAGACAAATCATGCTTTGTAACGCCTGGACCCTAACCACCTACCCACCCCACACTTAAACCATGCAATGCCCTCGTTGCATTTTTAATGAAAAACAAGTAAAAGAAGGGAGAGATAGAAGCTTCCTAAATCGAGCGAGTTTGGGTCAAGCTCGGCAGGGTCCACTTAAGCATCTAAGCAATCCAAGCAAGCACCGAGCATGTCTTGTTTCTTCCGGCTCCATGAACGCTACCCACTTATCAAATCACCCAAGGTTGAAGTTGGGAAATGAAACACTATACAAGAAAGTCACACAAAATTAAAAACTCAACAAATATGTACATAAATCGAGATAAAACAAAACCAAAGACTAGATAGAACCCAAAAGACAACACAAATATTTTTTAGTTTTTAAAATTCTCAAATGTTTTTCGATTTTCATAAAGTAAGAAACAGAGCAAATAAAAGAAATAGATGGAAAGAACTTGGGCTGCCTCCCAAGAAGCACTTGTTTTACGTCACTAGCTTGACGAAATCCCTTTTTGGTCAAGGTGGAAAGATAACGGGAGGATCCACCAAAACAATATCCTCCTTGTCGAGAGGATCCACTCTTTGGAACATTCTCGGCACATTGCATAGCTCAAATTATATTTTCCAAAAAGCAAACGTTCCAAATGATCAAATGAAACTCGTCTCAGATAGGTCTTCGGGTGGAATGGTGGTTTTGAAGTGGCATGATGACTCGTCAAGAAAATAAAAGGAATATTGGTCGGCAAGCTTGTTCAACTTTTCATCGACAAACGGGGAAGGGAAATGATCTCTCTTGGTAGCCACATTTAACTTCTTTAAATTGATCAACATCCTCCAACCCATTGTAGCCCTCGTGGCCAACAACTTCCCTTTCCATCCTCAAAAACGAACATGCCGCTCGTCTTTAGTACCAAGTCAATGGAATTCACCCACTCGCTTTTGGAAATCACAAACATCAATCCTTCCTACAACAACCTCCAAATCCCGGCTCTTACTATTTCCATATGGGGCTAACTCCATTGACAACTCCGCGCCTCCATCCAATAGCACCTTTAAGATTTTTAAGCTCTTCAACTGCCCTCTCCTCTCCTTTTCCTTTCGGTACAAATTTGCAAATATGAAAGTCATCTTGCTCTCCTCTTCCTCCAAATATACATGTTTGAGGGGAGATAGAGGAGGCTTAAGCTCGGGCATGTGACTCCTCTCGGCCTCATCGGAAACTAAATCAAACAATTCACCGACCCCCTCAAGATACTCTTCGAAATCTTCAATCTTACCATACACGATCTCCTCCTCAAGATGATTTTCAAGTTTATCACTCTTATCATCAACTATCCCCACCTCCACCTCTAAAAATATGTCGGTGCCCTCAACGACACAATCATAATCTCCTTCACTCAAGCCGTTGGCACATTGAAACACAATGGGATCGTCGGTACGAGCAAGGGGCTCATCATCCTTACAACAATCCTCAAAATAGGCTTCCCGGATGTTATCCTCCTCAATGACCCTATCCTCCATATAAACCCATTCGACCATGGCCTTGATGAAGTCCATATATACCCATTCTTTGCAAGATTCTTTTGAAGTAAAAGGTAAAGGGTCAAGAGGAGTAAAAATACTCGGAAATGAAACCATGTCCTCTTCCGACGGCGAGACAACAATATCAACTACCCCACACTTATCAAGGATCGCGACCGGATGAGAATGCAAAAAGGTGGAATTAGCAATTGTCGCGTAATGTCCAAGAGATCCGGATCGCGAGATGGGGTAGGAGCAATCACTGGGATAGATGGACAAAATGGGTCCACGAGATGGAATCAAGTGGATTGTGATTCAGCGACGGAGCAAACAATGGTGTATCACAATAGTGTCCCACATGATGTCCATGACCCCCGTACACGTCCTCCGAATGAGTCATCGGCATATTGAATGAGGAAATTTCAGGGCAAGACTTGGGATCATGACCACACGTTCCACACCATGCACAAGGAGGAATCGAGCCCGGGCTAGACATTTGAGCGATTTGAGCCTCCAACGTTGTTATTTTCTTAATCAATTCAAGCTCCTTAAGTGATAAATCCATGCTTGGTATATTATCACGAGAATACGTCGGTGGAGAAGATTTTTGCTCGGGATGGGTAAACACCCCCACGAAGGGTTTGTTAACATCACCGTAGTGCGTATAGGGGGGCCACTTGCGATAATGGAGCTCGCTCTTACAAACAATGCATAAGCATCGGGATCCTTAGAGGATAAGGTCATGCGTGCCCCAAAATTGGAATTCGAAGTAGGAGGACCTCCACACGGGCCGGGATTCCCAAAGCTACCATTATGCATGTTCGAACCATGCTCGGGAATGCCATTACCACCATACAGGGTGGGATTCAAATATTGACCACCAACGTACCCGTTCGGACTAAAGCCTCCATTATACATGTTCGTGCATTAATTAGGAGCAATATAATCACCATATGTCCTAGATGTCAGATTATGCATATTCGAGAAGTGATTCAGAGCACCATATCCTCCATATGGACCATTCGTACCCGAGGAACAGTTAAAGCCGACATGGTTTTCACCATGCCCTCCCATGCCGGGTTGGCTATAGCCGAATCCACCATTCGCAACGTGGTTTGCACCATGCCCTCCCACGTTGCCAAGGCCATTATACATCTCATTCCCAACATGGTTTTCACCATGCCCTCCCATGTTGGGAATGTATCCACCATAGCTATAAGTACCTTGCATACTTAACAAAAAACGTCAAATAACAAAGAAAGCTAAAAACACAATGAAACTACAAGCAAATCGAAAGCCTTAACCAAGCCGAGTCGCAACGGTGCTATTTTATTTTGTATTTTTTAAGTGGTTTTGAAAATAAAGGTTCATTGGGCTTGATATTATAAAATATCAATTTAATGGACAAATCAAAGTGTTTGTAGCTTGAAGAAATAAAAGAAAAATGAAAATAAAACAATTAAACTAACTAAACTAAACTAGAAAATGAAATTGCAAGTTGGTCGGATGCCTCGTCGTGTGACTCAAATTGAAAATGCAAAGCAATATTGAAAATAAGCAAGTAAAAGCAATGTTTCACCAAGTACAAGCTTGAAACCTCAAGGTAAAACCATGCTTGCATGAACATAAAACTTGAATAATGCAAATTTACAAAAATCGAAAGCATGAATATAAAGAGCAATGAAAATTGACTTCAAAGTTTAAAGCTTTACATAAAGTAACAAGTAACAAGAAATAGATATAGGATTTAGCATGAAACAGTGCATGAAAATAAAAACCTAAAGAAAGCATATGAAATACTTGAAATAAAAATGATCCGAGACTCTATCTATGATCTCGGTGTGTCACTCACCTAATTTTCTTGGACGATTCACAAGATCAAGCAACAATTCTAATAGCTAAGGCTAAAAGCATAAAATGAAGAACAAGCATGAAACATATCAAAATACTCAAAATAAAGACGATCAAGTACTCGAACTATGATCTAGACGTGTGTTTCATCTAGGTTCCATGGACGATTCACAAGATCTATCAAGAAATCAAAGTGCTCAGGCAAAAAGCATAAATTGAAGAACAAGCATGGAAATTAAAGAACAAGCATGAAGTTGAAAGAAAGCTTACATGAATTAAAGGAAAGGAGTAAAAAGCTTGAATTAAATTGCATCAAAATAAAATCCAAGGGAGTACTTGAATTCTTCCTGAGCTTACAAACCCAAGGCAAAGCTTGAAATTAAATCTAAATATAGAGAGAGAATTTTAATCCCAAACCCAAGCTTGGGTTGGGAGGAGGTTAGATTATTTACAAAATGAGAGTAGTCTCCTAATTATACTAAGTTTAATTGGGTTTAAACGGGCCAAGTTAGCCAAAAAGGCTTGTATTCTTGGGTTTGACCATGTTTGACCCGAAATTGAACATTGGCTTGAGGTTTGGCACAACTTTGGGCGAGCTTGGGCGTGGAAATGGGATTGGCATGGCTGTAGGCTTGCATTTGGGCGCTGAAGTAGGTGCCAGTTTGCTGCCTAGGGTGCTGAAGTAGACGCCAGTTTGGGCGCTGAAGTAGGCGCTAGTTTGCTGCCTATGGTGCTGCAATAGGCGCCAGTTTGGGCGCTGAAGTAGGCGCCAATTTGCTGCCTAGGGTGCTCCTGGGCGCCATTCTAGGCGCTGAAGTAGGCGCCAGTTTGCTGCCTAGGGTGCTGCTTGGCGCCATTCTGGGCTACCTAGAGTGCTGCGCCTTAGGCGTGAATTTGGGCAAGGCTAGGTCACCATTTCAGAATATTAGCCATTTTGGAGCTTGCTCTTGGCACCGATTTGGGCATGCAAATAGGCAAGGCTAGGCTTGAGTTTTGGCTTCCATGCCTTAGCTTGAATTCAAATGATTAAGCCACCTATTAAATGAGAATTATAAATATCAAAACCCAAAAATTATAATAAACCTCCAATTAATTGAAGCCATTTAACCCAATTAAATATAAAATTAACAAGAAACATGAAAAACAATAAAATGAGAAAAACAAACGAATAACCTAACGAAACTCGATTAAAAAAATACTAGAATTAACATAAAATTCTAATTAAAAACATGAGAAAAACACCAAAATTACATCCAAAACAGATGTGAAATCATTTATTTGAGCTTGCAATGAACCAGTTCTTACCTCATTCACTGACTTCAACGAAGCATTGCGACTGCCAAATTGTTGGGAATTTGCTGCCATGTTCGATATCAAGTCCTTCGCTTCCGTTGGTGTCTTATCCATAAGTGTGCCTCCACTCGCCGCATCTATCATATTCCTATCCATGAGACATAGACCCTCATGAAAGTAATGTATCAACAACTGCTCGCCTATTTGATGCTGAGGACAACTGGCGACGAGTTTCTTGAATCGCTCCCAATACTCATGCAATGTCTCTCCTTGTGATTGTCTCGCTTCACAATGTCCTTACGAAGGTTGGCCACTCGCGAAGCGGGAAAATACCTCTGCAAAAATATCTTTTCTAGCGCTCCCACATGGTGATGGATCCCGATGGAAAGTTGTATAGCAAATCTTTGGCTAGGTCCTTCAATGAAAATGGAAACGCACGTAATTTAATTTGTTCATCAGTCACTCCGGAAAGCTTCATGCTCGTGCATATGACATAGAATCTTCAAATGCTTGTGTGGATCTTCCCCACCTAATCCATGAAATGACGGC
Source organism: Phtheirospermum japonicum (assembly GCA_014905375.1). Taxonomy (NCBI): domain Eukaryota; kingdom Viridiplantae; phylum Streptophyta; class Magnoliopsida; order Lamiales; family Orobanchaceae; genus Phtheirospermum; species Phtheirospermum japonicum. The sequence goes on along the minus strand of BMAC01000106.1, from coordinate 1,380,904 downwards.
AATGGTGGATTAAACTTGATCTCAACTCGAATGTAGCATCATCCAAGATTGGAAATATGATTCAAAGCGGTTATTGTGGGAGATCAGGGTTAACCAATTCCTTAAACATGCGTTCTCCATCTGCTGCCATTGTTAAGTTATCTCTAAACGAAAGCGGTTCTCGAGTCTCCTCTCACTCTTCTCTATCACTTGAATACTCGTTGGATAAGTAATTCAGTAGTCTTTCTTTCGTATACAATGCCTCTCTTTCTTGTCTAAACTTCTTTCTCAACTCGCGATCTCTCTTGGTGATCTCCGGATAGTATTGCAAATATTTCTTCCCGCATGATCTCAAGTTCATTCACATGTAAAATATCAATCAAGAACTCAACTCGTTTCTACTAAATATACAAAATACGTAAAATTCACAATTTAAATGCGTCACTCCCTAGCAAAAACGCCAAAATTTGACCGCACGTCGTTACGCGATAAATCTAATATTATTATTTTTCCTCAACTTTAGTCTACTAACTAGTAGAAGCGGAAAGTAAGGGTCGATCCCATGAGAGGTGTGTATTAATTTGTATTTTTCGTATTTAAATGAAATAATAAAAGGGGGTGAGAGAAAATGAACTAACTAATGAGAACTAAATTACCAAATAAATAAAGAAACGAGAATCAAAGTAAATAAACTCAACCAACGAACATGTAAGAGAATTAAGATGATATCAATAATAATGAGAAAACTTCAGTCCAAGTTCAGTTTCCACACTCGATCGATTCATCTAACCAATTGTAATATCATAATTCACTTTTCATCTAAAACTAAAAGCCCTAAATAGTAACAAGATCTGCTTCTCGAACTTACCCTTACCGAATATTTAATCAAAACAAAGATCTTCAATTAAACCTAATAAATGAACAACCTAGGATAATCTCTCTAGATTAATCCAATAACAGCATTAAACGCTAGGCAAATAGGCTAATATAAGCAATAAACTCATAAGATCGGTTTAATACACTTATGTTGTGTTATCCCTAATGATGCACGACCATTAGTTGCTACCAAGGAAATAAGAACAGCAACGATTACACGGGATGCAGCTCTATTTCTAGCAATTACACCCAACCCCTAATCTAGGTGATCAGCCTAATATAGAAATCAAACAATCATGGCATAAAAGTATAATAACACAAATAATCTCATATGAAGAATGAAATAGATATTACAAAAATTAATTAAAACATAATCTATCCATGGGTTTCAACCTGATAAGGACCTAAATTAATGAGTCACTCATGGAGTTCATGAAATCATAAAAGAAAAATAAAAGATAAAACATTTTTCTTGAATAAGAAGGAAGAAAAAAGGAATAGATCTTGAATTTCTTGGAACTCTTGAATCTTGGATGGAGGGAAGAATTTGGACTCTTGTTTATGCCTTGGAACCCTAGGAATCTACCAGAAACTGCTTTTGTTGAATTATGGATGCATATATATAAATTTCCAAACAATTGGACTGCAGATTCCTTCCAAAAAAATAGCCTTCCAGCGTCGGCGTCGATGGGCATCGATCAACAAGGTCGATGGACGGAAACAAATAGCATTGTTGGACGAGTACGTCGATCTACGAGAGAGAATGACGGAGATAGAGAGTCTCATCGACCAAGTGGTCAATCCACGCGATAACTCTAAGGGCGTCAATGTCGCATCGACGGGGGCGTCGATCGACGAGTGTCCTGTTGCATCACTTTTTTTTTCAATTCATTTGTTTTTGTCTCTTGGTTTCAATTGCAACACTTACAAAACGTCCTCCAATCATCGCCACACCATTCGAGCAACTAAATATTACAAAATAAGTGAAAAACATGCAATTAGTGCTTGTCCATCCATAAGAACATATAAACGAGAAATAAATAAATATGAAACTACGAAACGCATAAAAGTATATTCTTAAACCATTAATTACCACATAATTTCTCGCATATCAAACTCCCTCAAACTTAAAACATTGCTTGTCCTCAAGAAATTTAGAATTAAAGCACAAAACACACATAACATAAAGAAAAAGGTTAATTGCTCAAGTCCTTACACTTTCGCACTAGTAAGTCACTTGAATTGATCAAATGAACTCATCTGGACTCTAGACACCCTTATATTTCTATAAATTGCAAGCATTTCAAGTATCGACTAACGTGACCCCATTAGATTTGCCAACTATCCATTGTTGGTTATGATCAAATATCTCGTACACCCATTTATTCATTCTTTTTATTTTTTATTGAGGCCTGCATCTCCGCACTACCGTTTTTGACTTGGTAATTAGAGTCACGCACTGAGCAGTAGGATCATAGTAGTTAGGATGCGCCATATGAGTATAAGCATACGTGCGTGAAATTTCGGGCTTCTGATCATGTCTTCGGTGGAAATCGCTTGTAATATAAGCAAAACACACTTGGAAACCACGGATACGCAGCTGTTTCAGCACCTCAATCTATTTCTTTCTTTTTTTCGACTACAACCCGCCGGTATTTCTCCAACCAGACTTCAATAATTTATGTTTCAACTAACAGGATATTCTCACACAACCGCTAATTTCAAGGCCCCACACAAACTCGTATTGAGTACGGCAACAACAAGGACACCTCAATAATGCAAACAAGCTAGAATTGATGCCCCACAAATGAATCACAAAAGTATTAACAATCATGATCTTGATCCCTAAATCAAATGATACCAAAATACTTTAACCGAAACATAATACGCTTGAGCAATGCAAGTAAGTACTTTTAATACTATAAATCAACTCTCGGATCATCATTGCAAATACACCATTAACCATTCTGTTATGCTACTCTCTTCTCTTTTTCTTTTTTCAAACTAAAAAACATTCATCATCAGAAGACTTATCACACATTCATGAGCAAAAATGTAAAAATTTAAGCACCACATATATAAATCACTCGAGTAAGTGGCGGGAAGTTCCTGGTGCTGAACAATCACGACAAATTTTCTTCACTAAGTAAGCCTAAACATTCAAATCCTTCAACCAAGCCGCTTTGCCTCCTAACAAGCGCCTTTTTTTAAAAAGTCTTTGGCTCGAATTCTTACGCCCGTGTTTAAGTTGAAGATGGTGCTTCCAACTCCATCCGTTCTTCGTTAACTGTGATAAACCCTTCATAATACTGCTTGAGTTGGTGTCCATTCACCTTGAACGTTTTTCTCGTCTTACGGCTATAAATCTCCAATGCACCATGTTTGAATAAACGAGTGATTGCAAACGGCCTAACCCAACGAGAACGCAACTTCTCGGGAAACAACTTGAGGCGAGAATGTAAAAGTAGCACTTTATTGCCCTCGATAAATTCTTTTCTTAAGTCTTTAAGTCATGAAAGGCCTTCGTCTTTTCTTTGTAGATCGTGGAGTTTTCAAACACCTCATTCCTAATCTCTTCTATTTCTTGTAGCTAGAACTTTCGATGTAACCCAACTCCATCAGAATCATAATTGCATTGATGCACCGCCCAGAATGCCTTATGCTGAAGTTCCACCGGCAAGTGGCATGGCTTCCCAAAAACAAGTCGGTATGGAGACATCCCAATCGGTGTCTTATAAGTTATCATGTACGCCCAAAGTGCGTCCTTCAGTTTGATGCTCCAATCCTTTTGGTTTATATTAACGGTCTTCTCCAAGATGGATTTGATTTCGTGATTCGAAGTCTCGGCCTGCCCGCTCGTCAGTGAATAATATGTTGTAGAAAACCTATGGACGACACCATACGTCCTTAGTAAAGCGTCCACCGTCTTGTTACAAAAATGAGTTCCGCGATCGCTAATCATAGCCCGAGAAATTCCATATCTCGAGAATATTTGAGATTTAATAATCCACTTTCAAGTTGTTAGTTTGAGTGGACTTTCCTTCAAACCATTTTGAGACGTAATCAATTGCGAGCAATATGGAGGTTCTTGAAAGAAATTAGAAAGGGCCTCATAAAATCAATACCCCACACGTCGAAAATTTCATAAATCATTTGATTCCTTTTTGAAATATTCCATGTTCTTTGACACTAATCACATGTCTTACAAAAATTACGTGCATCTCAAAAAAGAGTTGGCCAGTAGAAACCACTATCGAGCACCTTATGGTCTATTCTCTTGGATCTAAAGTGTCCACCGCAGGCATGATCATGAAAAAAGGATAGAATCGAATGGAACTCGGAATTTAGAATGTATCTTCGAATTACGTGATCGGCGCAGTGCTTCCAAAGATATAGATCATCCCACACATATCACTTTGCACCACTCTTTAGTTTGTCTCTCCTTGCTTTAACCATCTCGGTGGGAAAAATACGAGCGACTAGGAAATTCACTAAATCAGCATACCAGGGCTCCGAGGCTGAACTTTCAGTCGCTAGCATCTGCTCATCCGGAAAGCTCTCGTTGAGTTGCAATTTGTTCTCCACGTGCGTTAATCGACTTAGATGGTCTGCAACAGAATTCTCGGCACCTTTCTTTTCCTTGATCTCCAAATCAAATTCTTGTAGTAATAATATCCATCGAATGAGTCTTGGTTTTGTCTCCTTCTTCGTAAGGAGGTGACGAAAGGCTGCATGATCAGTGAATACCACCATTTTGGTGCCCAATATGTATGAGCGGAATTTCTCGAGCGCAAAGATAATAGTTGGGACCTCTATTTCAGTGGTCGTATAATTCTCTTGGGCGGGATTCAACATTCTCGAAGCATAGTAAACCACATGAGCCGCCTTATCAATTCGTTGCCCCAACACAGCTCCCACAGTAAAGTCACTAGCGTCGCACATGATTTCGAATGGTAGGTCCCACTTTGGCGATTAGATTATCAGAGATGTGTTCAAAGGATGCTTTAAAGTATTAAAATCCATCTTGCAATCATCATCGAGGCCGAACTCCACATCCTTTTGCAAGTGCCTATAACTATCTTCGAAAAATTGATGAATCGTCGATGAAACCTACATGGCCAAGAAAAGAAAGAACTTACTGCACATTTGCGGGGTAAGGCAACGCAGCTATAATATCAATCTTCGATTCATTGACTTCAATCCCCTTCAATGAGATTATGTGTCCTAAAGTGGTACCTTGTTCCACCATGAAATGACATTTTTCCTAATTTAATACAAGTTTAGTTTCAACACATCGTTTCAAAATTAAAGAGAGATTTTTGGTCGCCGTTGATGCTCCCTTGATGGTCCGGCACCTTCCTCGAGTAGGATGAGGTGCATGCATATGGATGGAATTATTCCACGCAAGTCCACTATCGTCCACCCAATTGCTTGTTTGTTGTCCTTCAATACTCGTAACAAAAATGCCTCCTCGATAGTAACTAATCGCGATGATACAATCAAATGCAACATCTCATTCTCCCACAAAAATACGTACTTTGGGTGTTCCGGTAGGGACTTGAGTTCGAGATCCGGTGCTTGTACTGTGGATGGCACAATCTTTTGATGTGACTCGAGAAATTTAACATAGTTGACAGCATATCGACTGGGTTCCAGCTTGATTTCTTTCTAGGCCAAGATCATCTTATGCACCTCATTATTCCAGCTTGGCTCTGTTATCAGGTGACACGATAGTAGAGAATCTTCCCCCAAACTTAGTGCGATAGTCATCTCGAGCTCGTCTCTATTGTGCACCTCTAAAAATTCCTGCGCTAATGGGTCAAAACAATCAACTACAAAAATAGAGTTATCACAATCAGGAAATTTCATAGCGTCAAATAAATTAAAATAAATAATGTGACTATCAAACTCCATCGTGATAGTGTCTCGAGTAACATCAATCTTTGTCTGAGCAGTATTCAAGAATGGGCGACCTAAAAAAATGGGTGGCGACTTTGAGGCGGTGTCATTCATACTTAGTACATAGAAGTCAGCTGGAAAGACTAGCTCATTGACTTTTACAAGAACATCCTCGATGACCCCATCAGGGTATACGGTGATGCGGTCAGCAAATTAGATTACTACTCTGTTTTCATAGTTTTCGTGGTGTTGAAATGAATCAACGGGTTCATGGCTTGGTATTATCGGAATTCGATTCAATTGCAAGTTTAAAGGTGTTTCAAGTTGGGAAATAAAAGGAAAATGAAAATAAAGCAATTAAAATAGCTAACTATCCTAAAAAATGAAAGTGCAAGTTGATAGAATGCCTCGGTCGTATGCCTTCAATGAAAATGCAAGCAAAATCGAAACTTTAGCAAAAACAAGCAATGTTTCACCAAGTACAAGCATGCATGCACAAGGTACAACTATGCATAAAATCCTAAATAATGAAATTAGCAAAAACTGAAAGCAAGAATGAAAAGAGCAATGGAAATTAACAAGAAATTTCAAAACTTTAAGGAAAATAACAAGCAACAAAGAGTAGATCTAAGATTCAAACTAAAACTATGCATGAAAACTAAATTGCAAATAAAGCATATGAAAAACTTAAAATCATGACGATCCAAGACCCGATCTACAATCTAGATGTGTCACTCATCTATAATTCATAGCCAAATCATAAGTTTCATCATGAATTCAAGTAGCTAAGACAAAAAGCATGAAATGAAGAAAAATGCATGAAACATATGAAATTACTTGAAATTAAACAAATCAAGGACTTTATCTATGATCTAGATGTGTCACTCAACTAGGATTCATAGCCAATTCACAAGATCAAGCACAACTTCTACTACCTAAGGCAAAAAGCATAAAACAAATGAAGAACAAACTATGAAATTAAAAGAAAGCTTACTAGAATTAAAGAGAGAATCCAAAAGCTTGATTGAAATTGCAAGGAATTAAAAATCCAAGGGAATACTTGAATCCTTCTTGAGCTTACAAACTCAAGGCAAAGCTTGAAAATTAAATCTAGAGAGAGAAATTAAGTCCCAAACCCAAGCTTGGGTTGGGAGGAGGTGTTTTACAAAATGAAAGAGAGGTTCTATTTATACAAGTTAATTAGGGGTAAATGGGTCAATTATGACATATGAGCTTGGATTTCCATGCATTGACCAAATTTGACCCAAAATGGTCAAAATAGACCATTTGGGTCGAGTTGGGCTCGATTGGCTCGGCAAAATTGCAAGGTGGCTCGGAGATGGGCGAGATGGCTCGGCGCTGGGCGGGCTGGCTCGGTCGGTCGGCAGCTGTCGGCAGGCTGCGGGCGTGGTCGGAAGCTGTCGGCAGGCCTGCGCGCAGGACTCGGCAGCATTCGGCAGGCATGCGCGCAGTCGATCGACTGGCTCGGCAGTCGATCGACTGCTCTCGGCAGGATGGCCACTCACTGGAAAGCAGTCGAGCCAGCCCTCGGCAGTCGATCGACAGCGCTCGGCAGTGTATCGGCAGCTTCGGCACTGGGTCTCGGCAGGCGTCGGTAGGCATCGGCAGCTTCGCGCTGGGTCTCGGCAGGCGCGCGCGGGACTAGGCGGGCGTGGCCGGCAGCGCTCGGCAGGCGCGCGCGCGGGACTGGGCGGGCGTGGCCGGCAGCGCTCGGCAGGCGCGCGCGGGACTGGGTGGGCGTGGTCGGCAGCTCTCGGCAGATGCCGAGCAGCTGTGCGCGGGACTCGCCTTGGCTCGAGCCAAATCGAGCCAAGGGCCAATTTTCACCTTCTTTTTGACTTCTTATCAAAACCTAACACAAATAACCCCCATCCACAAATTAGTTGAACTCATTTAACCATTTTAAGTATAAAATCAACAAGAAACACGAAAAGAACAACAAAATGAGAAAACAAGTGAAAACCTAACAAAACTCGGCTAAAAAACTACTAAAATTAACATAATATCCTAATTAAAAACACTAGAAAAACACCATAATTACATGCAAAACAACTACCCCACACTTATCGGTTTGTTCGTCCTCGAACAACGAAAAGAATCGAGAGTGTACATGCAATGAACATTATGTAAAAAGAAAAATCCTTGTGCTTATCCTTATTTAATATGATGGAAGTATCAACATAAACTCGCTATCGGCAAGCATTGCTCGTATTACTCTTTCTCAAATGCAAGCCAAATCGATGACTTCCTCACAAATGGAAATTTGAGGGTATTCGCTCAATTCGCTCAAGTGTTTGATATGGGGCGTGTATACGCTCGAATCGGACAATGCATGCACTCGTCAAGATTTCACAAATCGGACGCTCAAAATTGCTCATAGTACATGACCAAACAAGAATCGAAAGAGGTCTTTATTATGGGTTGTAATGTTGGCTCTTTGGTAAGGTATGAAATATATGGATATAGTGGCTAACACACGATCAAACGTGATCAATAACACACAAGATCCTAACTTTTAAAACCCGAAGCTAATGATCGCTTCACCTTTCCCAATTCACCAATCTTTCAATCGAAACCCTTTTCATACATTTTCACGCTTTCCCGACTTTATTCTTCACAACACGTAGAAGCTTTTTTGAATTTGCTTCTTTTCACTAGACTTAGCCCTTTTTGAATTAGGCTTTATACTTGAACGCTCACTTTATCACTTTTTGTGATTTGTGTTGGAGTTTTATTCCCCTTTTTTTTGTATAAGCAACTCAAAACCCAAAGCCCACAATCGATTTCCCTCACATTTCTCGTCAACTAACAACACACCCTCTCACCTCATAATTTGCAAAGATACAAGAGCTAAAATCGAGCTCGGCTAACAAGAAACGGGATAAAGGCTCAAGGGGGCTCGTTTGGGATTTTTAAGTAGCTTACATATATGAATATGGCCGGAACAAGGGTGATATATGTGCCTCGAGGTCATTTTCAAATTCGATCATGTACGAGCAAAATCAAACCTCCTCAATGTAATTTCTCTAAAAATGCAAGCAAGCCGATAAATGGCACAAGACTACTCACTAGTTTTCACCGAATTTGGGAGCAAAATCAAAAGAGATTTTAGAGCTTTGCAATCTTTTCACGAGAAAATGTTGATTATATATATAGGCGGGTTTGGACGAAACACAAAAATTCAACCCTTCACACAAGAGGCCATAAACATGCAAAAACCCGACAAGTAAACTATTCAAACTTTCAAGCATGTGGAGTTTTTCAACAATGTAATAACGACTCAAAAGACACAAAAATCGACTTAACCATATAAAAGCGCAAATAGTAAGCGTCACTTCGCCAAGAATGCGTCATTTCGCAAAGGCTCGAGTTAAGAACATCAAAACATGCTTTTCGACACCCGGACCCTAACCACCACCCATCCCACACTTAAACCATGTATTACCCGCATTTTAATGAAAATCAAGTAAAAGGAGGGTGAATAGAAACTTCCTTAACCGAACGAGTTTGAGTCGAGCTCGGTGGGGTCCACCTAGGCATCTAAGCAATCCAATAAAAAATGAGCATGGCTAGCTTCTCCCGGTTCCACGAACGCTATCAATCTTATCAAATAGCCCAATGGTTGGAGTCGGAAAACAAATCCTAGAAAAGAGAATCACACGAAATTAAAATCACAAGGAAATATGTACATGAACTCAAAACAATTTTTTTTCTTTTTATTTATTTATTTTTTTTTTGTTTTTCAAATTTTCAAATGTTTTTTGGATTTTTGAATTTTTGAATGTTTTTGGATTTTTCAATAAAAGAAAGAAAGAAATGGAAAGAACTTGGGTTGCCTCCCAAGAAGCGCTTGTTTTACGTCACTAGCTTGACGTACTCCCTTTTCGATCAAGGTGGGAATATAATGGGAGGGTCCATCAACACAATCTCCTCCTTGTCGGGAGGATCCACTCTTTGGAACGTCCTTGGCGCATTGCATAACTCATATAAGATCCGCCAAAAAGAAACCGTTCCAAATGGGCAAACGACACTCGTCTCGGCTAAGTCCTCGGGTGGGATGGTGGTTTTGAAGTGCCCGGAAAACTCATCAAAGAAACGATGGGAATAATGTCCGGCTAGCTTGTTCATCCTTTGGTCGACAAACGGGGGAGGGAAATGATCTCTCTTGGTAGCCGCTTTCAACTTTCTAGAATCGATGCACATCCTCCAACCCATTGTAGCCCTTGTGGCCAACAACCCTCCTTCTTTATCCTTAAGAGCTAAAAAGCCACTCGTCTTGGGCACCAAGTCAATGGGCTTCACCCATTCGCTTTTGGACATTACGAACATCAAGCCCTCCAATAGCAACCTCCTCATCCCCGCACTCACTATATCTCCAAGACTCGAATTCAAAGCGCTAACTCCCTCAACCACTCCCGGTATCCAATCAATAGCACTTTTAAGAACATCAACCCCTTTAACCATCCTCTCCTCCTTTTCTTCTCGGTGGGGGTTTGCAAGGATAATAATCGACTCGCTCTCCTCATACTCCTCAAGATAATCGTCAATTTTTCCAAGCTCATCATCAATAACCCCCACCTCCCCTCTAAAAATTCGTCGTTGCCCTCAACGACACATCGAGAATCGTCTACACCTAAATCGGGGCAAATAGAGGCACAACGGGCTCATCGTAAGAAGAAAGGGGCTCATCATCCTCCGCAAGGTGGCTCGACATGGGCCGAGATGGATCGCGCTGGGCGGGCTGGCTCGGTCGTGGTCGAAGCTGTCGGCAGGTGCTTGCGGGCGTGGTCGGAAGCTGTCGGCAGGCGCTGCGCGCAGACTCAGCAGCTCTTGGCGGCGTTCGCAGGCATGGCGCGCAGTCGATCGACTGGCCGGCAGTCGATCGACTGCTCCTCGGCAGGATGGCCACTCACTGGAAAGCAGTCGAGCCAGCCCTCGGCAAGTCGATCGACAGCGCTCGGCAGGTATCGGCAGCTTCGGCGCTGGGTCCGGCAGGCACGCGCGGACTGGGCGGGCGTGGTCGCCGCGCTCGGCAGATGCCGAGCAGCTGTGCGCGGGACTCGCCTTGGCTCGAGCCAAATCGAGCCAAGAGCCAATTTTCACCTTCTTTTTGCCTTCTTATCAAACCTAACACAAATAACCCCCATCCACAAATTAGTTGAACTCATTTAACCATTTTAAGTATAAAATCAATAAGAAACACGAAAAGAACAACAAACGAGAAAACAAGTGAAAACTAACAAAACTCGACTAAAAAACTACTAAAATTAACATAAATCCTAATTAAAACACTAGAAAAACACCACAATTACATGCAAAACATACTCCAGTCTTCTTCAACGGCCCACGTTCAAACAATCAAAAATGGCACGCAGCATAACATTAATCGAAGCACCAAATCTAACATTGCCT
>BMAC01000106.1:1334512-1353741 GCA_014905375.1 Phtheirospermum japonicum | reverse complement strand
ATTTCGGAGAAGGCACGAGCCAAGCGGCAGTCCCGCAGTACGGAGGTCCGAGCACCGGCTCGGGTCCCGAGATGGGTTGGAACGATTTCCAACAGGCCGTGTTTTCCCGTTTCGACCAGCTCAACGTCCGTTTCGACCGGCTCGACGAGGGGCAGGCACGAAACGACCGAGCTCTACGCGGCCTCCATCGCCGGCTCTTTTTGGTCGAGACTCGGATGCGTCGAGACGACGACGACGACGACGATGACGGCGGCGACGGTGAAAACGAAAACGAGGTGGAATCCAGTCGGCCGACTGGATGTTCAGTCGATCGACTGACTTTGTAGTCGATCGACTGAACCGGCAAAATCGACTGGATTCCAGGGAATTTTGGCATTTTGGACGAGGCAGTCGATCGACTGCCTACTTGGCCGATCGACTGCCGTCGATCGACTGGAGCCCCCTAGATCGAMTAAWTTCCAGGGCTTCAGGCCATTTTGACATCGCAGTCGATCGACTGCCGACATGATCGATCGAMTGCCAGTCGATCGACTGCTTTTTCAGTCGATCGACTGAAAAGCAGCAATTTTGAAGATTTAATCACTCTGACGTCATTTCAAGGACCAACTTGTCCTGTGGCTTTCTTCTCCAAGAGAGCTTCTCCAAACCAGAGAAAACTTTCYCTTTTGATTTTTTGCTCATTTTAATTCCTATTAATTCTAGTAATTAGCTATAGATTAGTTAAGYTTAGATCTTAGTTGTTTAATGTTSAAGCTTTGTTTTAAGTTTCCTTTGTGAAGAATCATCCAGCTTTCAAGCTTTCCTCCTTCAAGCTTTTGTAATCACATACATTTGGTAATATCTTTCTATAATCTAGTTTTATTTTCATGTTATTCCTTTTTAATATTGTGTTGTGTCTTGGATCATAGTCTAGTGGTTCTTTGTGATTATCAAACTTTCAATTTCATTTTATAACTTTCTAGCTTATGAACTTATGCTTTTAAGTTATCAAGTTGTAATCAATTTCTAAGTTTGTAAAAKTTTATTAWGATCTYCCTTTTAAACCCTTAATTAATGTTAAGTACTTTGTTGACTTATTCAAATAAGTTGACTTTAATTTTCCCTCCATTTTCCTAATTTCAAATTATTAGGTTTTAATAGTTAATTAGTTTAGATTGATGRTTTTTAATATAAGCTTTAATTTCCTTTAAGAGCTTTTCATGTTTTTAAATCTTAAGTTTCAATTTAATTCTTAGTTATAAAAACCGAACAATGACTACCGCTTTCCTAGGTTAAATTATTTTAAGCAAAATCGACGATAAGAACGATAAAGAAAACCGACGGACGATCACATCCATCCTCGAGAGACACGACTTGGGACAACTTGCCGCGTCTACAATCGACTCCGTACTATTGCGGAGACGATTTCTAGAGCGTCGAGAAATCTTCGATCAGAGAGAATCGACGGATAGAGAGAGTTCCATCGACCAAGTGGTCAATCAACCCGGCAACTCCATGGGCGTCGATGCCGCGTCGACGGGGGCATCGATCAACGGGTTTCCTACTGCGTCACTTTTTCGCCTATTTGTTCATTTTTGTCTCGATTTCAATTGCAACATTTACGAACCATCCTTCAATCATCGTCACACCAATCGAGCAACTAAATACTTCAAAATAAGTGAAAAACATGCAATTGGTGATCGTCCATCCACAAGAACATATAAACTAGAAATAAATAAATATGACACTCTGAAATGCATAAAAGTATATTCTTAAACCATTAATTACCACACAATTTCTCGCATATCAAATGGTCTCAGCTAGTGGATTTTGCTGCCACGCCAATAACTAATCGTCTGGCTTCACTGGAGTCGGTGCTTGCCCCTTCATAGGGTTTTTGTTTGGTGGGGTTGCAGGCATATACTGTGGGTTAGTTTGTGGAGGAACCGACACATGATTCGGATTCGCAGGACCATACTTTAAGTTCGGTTGATCATGCCACCCTGGATTGTACGTGTTCGAGTAAGAATTATAGTCCATTGTAATTTTCTGCCCGGAATTAGAATAATTCTAAACGGTGTTAACTTCCTCCCCTTTATCTTTGTCGAACGTCACTGTGCACACATTCGCCATATGCCCTGGTGCTCCACAACGACTACACACTTCAATGGACTTTTTTGTAGAAATCATGCTTACTAGAACGGCTTTTAAGGATCCCATCTCCTTGGTCAATTTCTCGACTCTCTTATCTTCTTCCTTTTGAGTTGTAGAAATCTCATTAAACTTCAGCTTCCGCGGCTGAGAGTTTGTTTGCCTGGATTTTTTGCTCAACTTCTCTAGCAAACTCTTAGCATATGAACCAGTCAAATTCGTAAAATCACCTCCAGACGCAGTCTCAACTTGACTCTTTTACAATGATGAAAACCCTTCATATAAAAAATAATTCACCAAAGCAGGGGTATTGTTGTGATGTGGGAATGATTTCAACAGTGCCTTATATCACTCCCATGATTCATGAAATAACTCTCCATCTTGCTGATCAAAATTAGCGATTTGCCTCCTAAGCTTCCCCGTCGTCTGAGCTGAATAAAGTTGGTTCACGAATTTCTCATAAATCATCTCCTAGACGGTCAGTGATCTCGACTCCAAAGAGAGAAGCCAAGAATAGCTTTATCATTCAGGGTGCTTGGGAAAAATATCATTTTCAACTTATCAAGATGAAGTCGCATGGGCGGAATTCTACTAATTTTGGCATAAATTCACGAATAAACTGCAACAGATCTTCATAAGCATGACCTTGAAAATTTGTAAGTTGGTTAACTTGATGCGGTTTCAACTCAAAATCTCTAGCAGCCCGTCCCAACACGATAGCAGAACTGTAAGGGTCAACATATGGGCATGCCAAATATCGCTGACGAGTCTGACATGCGCATTGCGGAACTTCATCTATGTCAATAGGTCTCTCATAATAGTTTTCATACACGTACCTCTCATAACTGTTCCTTTCGTAATGTTGGTTCTCTGCATCTAACCAGGCATTCCAAACGTCCATTTCTTGAGGGGGGTCCTTCGTAATTGTCCGCACGTTCATTACCCCGATCATACCTCACTCCTTGTCTGTCTTCATCTCTGTCTTCATTCCTATCTTCATTTTTGTCCTCCCCGGCTCTGTTCTCCATATTCCTCTGGAGGTCTACTCGTGATCTTGGATCACGAACGAAGGAAAGGAGCTTAGAACTCGTGATCTTGGATCTTCAATCTCAATCTTGTATCTACATAATGGATGGAGGAAATAGGTTCTATCTGCATCTCGGGATCTTCAGAATATGTAAAGCGTGAACCTTGATGAATTATAGAAGGGCATATATAGGTTTCCAAAACTGGGAGCATAATTTTCCTTTAAAATCTCGAATCTTGTCCCTTTAGCGGTAGCTTAACGGTAAGGGATACCGCTAACGCTACCGTTAACATCTAGCTGAAACTCTTTGTCCGTTCCTAATGTTCGAGCTAACAGTAAGGCCATGGTTAAGCTCACCGTTACACCTCTCTATTGTCTCATAACGGTTGAGCTAACAGTAAGGTAACCGTTAAGCTCACTGTTAACCAATTCTGGGAGCTCTCTGTCATCCTTTAGCGGGTGTGATAGCGGTATTATAACCTCTAGGGTTTAGCGGTATCTTAGTGGTATGAGCTACCGCTAACCATACTGTTAAGTGGGTAAAAGTGCTACTTCTTTGTCGATAGCTCGTTTTCATCTCTAGGTTCTCACAACGGTTTTTGAGCTTCAGTTCTTCAGTACAGAGCTTCCTTGGCTACTTAGCTGTATGTGGGAAAACAGAGAATAATCACCCAATTGCATCAATCATGATCAAAACATGGTAAAATAAGCTGGAGATACGAAAACACGAAAGTATGCTTAATCTATCCAACTTATACAAAAACTAATAACAAATCTAACTAAAACACTAACCAAATATATACAAAAGTAAAGACAAATTCATGTTAATCAGTGATAATTGAAAACATAAGTAAATAAATAAATAAAAGAAGAAATAATAAGAATACAAAACACAATTTATATAACTTGAGAAAGGTTAGTGTTTTGAGATATTTCGAGTCTTTAAATCATAATGATTTCCAAACATTCATCATTTTCAATCTATTAAGTATATTGTGATTCAATTCGTTTATAAGTTAATCACTATTTTAATTTAATCCTTCCTTTGATGTGATTAAACTATTAATTTTAAGTATGAAACAACGTGTCCATTTGAAATCATACTTGGAACTCCAAAAGGTATTAAGATTTGTACAACTTCACTACTAATTGCAAATCTCTTGGTCTTATTGATTAGAGTGTTTCGTGTTCGAAAGTCTACTAATAAACCTCATATCTCGAATGATGATTTATCAAACTACTTGTTTTGAGAAATTGTCAAGAGATCGCGAATCTTAGAACCACAAATGATTATTAAACACTCATGAACTAATAAGATCAAAACATGAAAATAAATGAAACAGTTACTTAAATTAAAAGAAGTATCAAATCATTTTTCAATCAATATTCATCCAAACCCCAGAATAAGGAAGAATTATTTAAACATGTTTCTAAACTCAATCAAGCATTTCATTGAACATTTAGTTTGCATATTGAAAATATAATGAAATTAAACCCTTTAATCATGTGGATCCTTCAATTTTACTATTTTGTGTTATCTCTTCTTCAAATTCCTTCTTAGACTCACTCAAACTCATAAAACTATACTATCTACGGTGGATGATTTTCCAAGAGGTAAGTAATGATTCTGGCCAGCTTCTGGAACACATTTTATAGTTTCAAAGAAAATCTTAGCGACTAACTCGAATAGTCATCCATTTTTTAACGTCTTTGAACCATTAGTGACCCACTATCAACCTCTAAATGGGTCACTAATGGTTGCCTCAAAAATAGGGTTCAGTAGCGACCCAACTATCGACTGCTAACGTGGTTGATAGTGGTAGCCCTGAAATCGTCTGTCAGTAGTCACCCCATTATGAACTGCTAACGTGGTTGATAGTGAGTCCCTGAACTCCATTTAATCATGGGCTGCATGGACTGACTCTAATTGTGGCCCGCTGGATTTTTATTTCCCTTAGCCTTGGTCCAATAATCAATTATTAGCATCTTCGTGCTCTTTTGAGCCCAAATAAGCTCCAAGAATCTTACAAAATAAAAAAAATATACCAAACACATAATAACTTCCAAATAATAAAAAAAGAAGTTAAAATACATTATATATGAACAAACAAAAGATGAAACCTAACTAAATAGGTCCCAATATGTGCGTAAAAACCATGTTTATCACTCAGTCGGCCACTTGGCATTTTTCAAGGGTATAAATACCCTTGATGGGGTTTCGACTTGGGGAACAACTTTTGCCACACTACACCACCACCACCTCAAAAACCCTATCCATTTCGAAGCACCATTTTCATCTTCTTCATTTCTTCTTTCTCAAGTTTAAAAACTATTTTGAGATTTATTTTGAAGACCTTAGTTTAATTGATTAAAAACTCAAGCCTTATGTATAATATTTTATTTGGATGTTAAGACTCGCCTTTTAATGGTAGTAAGCTTTACATTTCTTATCTTTTGTTTGCTCTTTGAACTTATTCATTGCTTCTTTTTAGATTTAGCTTGTTTGAAAAATAGATTATGATGTTTTGTGTTCTTAAGTATTTTTCCTTCACTTTATGCTCTTTATTACCATTCTTGGCTAGATTCATTGGTCTAGGGTTGAAGATTAGTTAACATGACTACCCTAGCTTATTTATCCCCAGCAACGACGTCATTTTGTTAGTAGAGTTTTCGTGGTGTTGAAAGTATCAACGAGTTCATGGCTTGATATTATAGGAAATTCATTCAATCATAAGATTCAATGTGTTTGTATCTTGAAGAAACAAAGGGAAAATGAAAATAAAGCAATTAAACTAGCTAAACTAAACTAGGAAATGAAATTGCAAGTTGGTAGGATGCCTCGTCGTATGCCTCGAATATGAGAATGCAAGCAAAATCAAAAATTTAGCAAGAACAAGCAATGTTTCCCTCGAATATGAAAATGCAAGCAAAATCAAAAATTTAGCAAGAACAAGCAATGTTTCACCAAGTACAAGCATGCAAGCACAAGGTACAACTATGCATAAAAACTCAAATAAGGCAAATTAACAGAAATTGAAAGCATGGATAGAAAGAGAAAGAAAAGTTGACGTGAAAGTTTAAAACTTTACGTAAAATAATACGCAACGAATTGTAGATCTAAGATTCAACCTAAAACTATGCATGAAAATAAAAACCAGAATAAAGCATAGGAAAAACTCAAAATCAAGACGATCCAAGACCCGATCTATGATCTAGACGTGTCACTCATCTAGATTCCATAGCCAATTCTTAAGATCTAACATGAATTCAAGGTGCTAAGACGAAAAGTATAAAGATGAAGAAAATGTTTGAAAATATGAAATTGCGGGAAATTAAATGATCTAGGCCTCGATCTATGATCTAGATGTGTCACTCAACTAGATTCCATGGATGATTCACAAGATCAAACATAAATTCTAATACCTAAGGCAAAAAGCATAAAACAAATGAAGAACAAAGCATGAAATTAAAAGAAAGCTTACTAGAATTAAAGAGAGAATCCAAAAGCTTGATTAAAATTGCAAGGAATTAAAAACCCAAGGGAGTACTTGAATCCTTCCTGAGCTTACRAACCCAAGGCAAAGCTTGAAATTAAATCTAGAGAGAGAAAATATTCCCAAACCCAAGCTTGGGTTGGGAGAAGGTGTTTTTACAAATTGAGAGTAAGGTTCTATTTATACAAGGTAATTAGGGGTAAATGGGTCAATTATGCCATATGAGCTTGGATTTCCATGTTTTGACCAATTTTGACCCAAATTGGTCATTCTAGACCATTTGGGTCAAGTTGGGCTCGATTGTCTTGGCAAATTTGCAAAGTGGATAGACATGGGTCGAGATGGCTCGGTGCTGGGCGGGAGTGGCCGGCAGGTCTCGGTGGCTGTCGGCAGGAGCTTGCAGGTGTGGCTGGGTGGGCTCAGCAGTGCTCGGCAGGTGTTGTGCGCAACGGTGTCGATGGTTGTCGATCGACGCACAATGGATCGACGCTTATAGAGAGCAGCGTCGGCCTTGCGTCCATGCATGGTCGACCAATGCGAGCGTGCTCGGCAGGTGTGGCGAGCAGCGCTCAGCGCTAGTCGGCAGGCGCTCAGTAGCTGCTCGGCAGCTACACCCCGACTCGCCTGGCTCGAGCCAAATCGAGCAAAGGGACAATTTTCACCTTCTTTTTGATTTCTTGTTAAAATTTAGCCAAAATAACAAACATCCACAAATTAATTGAGCCCATTTAACCATATTAAGTATAAAATCAAAAAGAAACACAAAGAGCAACAAGACGAGAAAACAACCTAAAAATGAAACTAAAACTAATTAAAAACACGAGGAAAAATGCAACAATTACATGAAAAACATAGCCATGCTTGAGGTTATATGGGGGAGGCGTAAGCTCGGGCTTGTGCCTCCTCTCGACTTCGTTGGAGGCTAATTCGAACAAATCTCTCATACCTTCAAGATAATCTCCAATCTCTCCAATCTTCTCATCAAAAATCTCTACCTCCTTCGCCAAAAAATTGTCGTTGCCCTCAAAGACACCATTACAATCTCCTTCACTCAAATCTTTGGCTCGTTGAAGCACCAAGGGCTCGTCATTACAAACAAGGGGCTCGTCATCTTCTCCAAAATCCTCAATATTGACTCCCCGGATAATATCCTCCGTAATAATCCTATTCTCCATATAAACTCGTTCGACCGTACTCTTGATAAAGTCCATATATATCCACTTCTCGCAAGATTTTTCGGAAGTAAAATGTAAAGTCTCAAGAGGATTGAAAATACTCGGAAATGAAATCACGGCCTCGTCCGACGGTGAGACATCCGTAATATCAACCACCCCACACTTATCGGGGATCGTGACTGGAATAGCTGGATGAAATGGGTCCACGTGAGGAGTCTCAAGAGGAATATGAGTCGGCGGCGGAGCAAATGATGGTAACGCACAACCGAGTTCGGATTGATATCCAAGACCCCCATACACGTCTTCCGGATGAGGCATTTGCGTATTAGACAAGGAAATTAAAGAGCAAGAGTGGGTAGCATGACCACACGTTCCACACCACGATCAACGAGGATTCGGGCTTGGCTTAGATAGGTTAGCAATTTGAGCGTCGAAAGCTGCTAGGGCCTTTTTGAGCTCAAGATCCTTCGAGGAAGAAGCCACGCTCACGTCATTATCACAAGAATACGTCGGTGGAGAAGATTTTTGCTCGGGAGGGCCACTTGGGACAATGTAGCTCCCACCTCCAAACAACTCATAAGGATCGGGAGTTGGGGCACCATTGTTGATATCAATGTAAATTGGCCTCAAAAATGGTCTATTAACATCTCCCATAGTGCGGATGGGGGGTGCATCGGAGCTCAAACCTCCAAAGTACGCATAAGCATCGAGATCTTGGGCATTAGTGGTGATACCAATCGGGGCTTGATTGAAATTGGAAGTATGAGAATTGCCATACGGGCCGGGAATCGGATTTCCACCACCCACATTTCCACTCAGATACATACTCGGCATAGGATTGACATTATAAATCAGGGGCTCCATACGGGCAGGGAATCGGGCTCGGAAAATTTGGAATATTTTGAGGAGCACCATAGCCGCACGGATCGGGATTTAGAGCACTATTTTTGGCACCAATCGGGGTATGATTGAAATTGTAAGCATGAGGACTTCCATACGGGCCGAGATTTGGATTGTACATGTGCGGACATTGATTAGAAGCACCATAACCCTTGTACGGATCATTCGTACCCGGCTAACAGTTATACCCAACATGGTTTGCACCATGCCCTCCCGTGTTGGGTTGCCCATAGCTGAATCCACCATTGGCAACGTGGTTTGCACCATGCCCTCCCACGTTGCCAAAACCATTATACATACCATTCCCAACATGGTTTGCACCATTCCCTCCCATGTTGGGAAAGTATCCACCATAGCTATACGTACCTAACATACTAAACAAAAACGTCAAATAACAAAGAAAGCCAAAAACACAAAGAAACAACAATCAAATCAAAAGCCTTAACCAATCTGAGTCGCAACGGCACCATTTTGTGTTTAGAGTTTTAGTGGTGATGAATAAATCATCGGGTTCATTGGCTCGATATTATCGGAAATTGATTCGAATGTAAGATTCAATTTGTTTGTAGCTTGAAGAAATAAAAGGAAAATGAAAATAAAGAATTTGAACTAGCTAAACTACACTAGGAAATGAAAGTTGGTCGGATGCCTCGATCGTAAGCCTTCAATGAAAATGCAAGCAAAATCGAAAATTTAGCAAGAACAAGCAATGTTTCACCAAGTACAAGCATGCAAGCACAAGGTACAACTATTCATAAAAACTCAAATAAGGCAAATTAACACAAATCGAAAGCATGGATAGAAAGAGCAAGAAAAGTTGACGTGAAAGTTTAAAACTTTACGTAAAATAACAAGCAACGAAGTGTAGATCTAAGATTCAACCTAAGACTATGCATGAAAATAAAAACCAAAATAAAGCATATGAAAAACTCAAAATCAAGACGATCTATGATCTAGACGTGTCGCTCAACTAGATTCCATAGCCAATTCTTAAGATCGAACATGAATTCAAGGTGCTAAGATAAAAAGCATAAAAATAAAATAAATGCATGAAACGTATAAAATTGGGGGAAATTAAACGATCTATGCCTCGATCTATGATCTAGATGTGTCACCCAACTAGATTCCATGGATGATTCACAAGATCAAGCACAAATTCTAATACCTAAGGCAAAAAGCATAAAACAAATGACGAACAAATCATGAAATTAAAAGAAAGCTTACTGGAATTAAAGAGAGAATCCAAAAGTTTGATTGAAATTGCAAGGAATTAAAAATCCAAGGGAGTACTTGAATCCTTCTTGAGCTTACAGACCCAAGGCAAAGCTTGAAATTAAATCTAGAGAGAGAAAATAATCTTAAACCCAAGCTTTGGTTGGGTGGAGGTGATTTTACAAAATGAGAGTAAGGTTCTATTTATACAAGGTAATTTGGGGTAAATGGGTCAATTATGCCATATGAGCTTGGATTTCCATGTTTTGACCAATCTTGACCCAAAATGGTCATTCTAGACCATTTGAGTTGAGTTGGGGTCGATGGTCTTGGCAAATTTGCAAAGTGGTTCGACATGGGCCGAGATGGCTCGGCGCTGAGTGGGAGTGGCCGGTAGGTCTCAGCGGCTATCGACAGGAGCTTGCAGCGTAGCCGGGCGGGCTCGGAAGTGCTCGGAAGGTGTTGTGCGTAGCGGCGTCGACGGTCTTCGGTCGACGCACCATAGATCGACGCTTACAGAGAGCAGCGTCGGCCTTGCATCGATGCATGGTCGATTGACGCGGGCGTGCTCGGCAGGTGTGGCGCGCAGCGCTCGGCGCTGGTCGCAGGCGTTCGGCAGCTGCTCCCCGACTCGCCTTGGCTTGAGACAAATTGAGCCAAGGGCCAATTTTCACCTTCTTTTCGATTTCTTGTTAAAATCTAGCAAAAATAACACACATCCACAAATTAATTGAACCCATTTAACAATATTAAGTATAAAATCAAAAAGAAATACAAAAAGCAACAAAACCAGAAAACAACCTAATAACCTAACGAAACTCGACTCAAAACTACTGAAAACGAAACTTAAAAAATAATTAAAAACACGAGGAAAAATGCAACAATTACATGTAAAACACCCAGCGTAATAGAGTTAATTTAACTGGCAATTTTTTTTCGACCAAACATTAAATTATTGATTGAGGTTGTGATACAAGATCATCACCGAATATATGTTTGATTAAGATCTACACTACTCTGGTTGGCATGTATAGTTTTTATCGATCAATTAAGAAATAAATATCTATAGAAATCATGAAAATGAGTCTAGACCCCTAGACTCTCCTTAAAAACCATTTGAAAACTTTTCTCAAGTTATTTTAGTTTATCGCTCATTTTAATTACTTATTTACTTATTTCCAACTCTAAACCCTAGTTGCAATCATATCTCTCCTAAGTTGTTAATACCAAAAAATAAATCAAATCGATCATGTCAAAACCATTTAGGGTAATTTCATTGAATTAACTTCTTATTTCGGATTAGAATTCCTTGAGATCGACTCGAGTCAAACTTATCACCTACAATTACTCAGTTCTCTTCCAGATGAACTTGAACAAAACCTAAATTTAAAAAGTTTAATTTGGCATCGTTGATGGGATATGGGAGTAGAGACCCGCAGATCCTGATGGCGAAGTATGGCCAATGCTCCAGTTTGGATACATTGTGAAAGGCATCAGATTGTCGATGCTTGCTTCAGGCTGCACGCGGTGTTGGGTTCGACCACCAAGAGATGGTCGATGTACTGGGCGGAGCTACCGATGCTGGTCGGCCATGGTGTAATAATTGTGCGCATGGATGAGTGAAGATGACGAGAGGTTCCAAATATGTTCCAAATATGTTCAGCCAAATATGTGTACAGAACCAGTGTGCGGGATAGGTGGCTACTAGGTTGTGTTTAATGATGCGTGATTTGCACATTTTTGTACATTTTTCACGATATTTTTGCAGCTCATTTGTGCATGATATACTTTTATTTATGTGGTTTTGGAGTTTTTCTTTTAAGTGTGAAAATATTATTAAAAGAAGAAAATCGTTCATACAAACAAGATCACGACGTCTACTTCCTGACTAAAGGTATTTGTTCAGGCCTCAATAAAACCTCTCGAGGTGAACCCACCCTTGTGGGAGAAACCCTAGTAGAGGAAAGAGTACCCTCCCCATGCTAGAAGTAGAAGGAGCAGAATAAAGCAATATAAAATGCTAAGAGCCAGAGGCCGGCTAAGTGTAGAGGTAAGCTACAACAAGTAGGTCGTGATCCAATAAGCATCAATACCAAGGTTCTCTGCCAAATCGAGATTAAGCTGCCATCCGAGGGGCTGATGTCAAGATCTTGATGAACGGTACACTGTTTTACCCAAAATATCATCGTTCACCAGATCAAGGAAGAACGTCGGAGGCGACGTGAACCAGTCGTAATGGGGGGAATCGGACTTGGAGAGCGCATCAGCAGCGCGATTGCCTTCTCGATAAATATGCAAAACCATGAACTCAATCGAGGTAGTGAAGAAAAGAATCCAACGCCAACGAGACATGAAGCGCCAAGGGACCTCCAGGCTACGCTTCACAAAAAGCTCCACCACATAAGTTGAGTCGGATTCTAGCCAAATGTCTCCATCCCCTAAGATCAGCCTCCTCGACCTAAATAATCACGGCCTCCAACTCAGCCTCAAAGGCAAGACCCTGACAAAGCGATCTCAAAAATCCGCCTTTTACAAAGCCCCGACACGTGTGGAAGATTCCCGCTAACACGTACTCTCCAGGACAGGCCAAGGCACTACCATCTGTATTCACCTTAATCAAGCCAGGTGAGGGGGCAAACTAAGACACAAAGGTAAGGGTGGGCGGAGGCGCGGGCCTACCACGCACACCTAATTCGCGTAAACTAATCAGGTCCAAAACAGTGTTTACCATCGTGTCATGAACAAGGGCGGAAGACTCCAAAATGAGCGAGCGGATTAGAATAAGAGCCTCCGTGGTGGAAGGTCGAACTTCATTATGGATGAAATTGCACCGGAGGTACCAAATTGTCCAGATCGTTGAAATGAAGCCACTTTCCAAAGGAACAGTACATGCGTACTAAAACGACAGTTAATAGAAAAAAACACAAAATTGAGCAAAATCGCCTGAAAGGGGGAGCTGGATGTTGAAAGTGTCCTCAATCCAGCCCCAAATGTGGTGCGCAAACCGGCAGTTCGTCAAGAAATGGTCAAATATCTCGGAACTCGCAAAGCAAAAGCAACAGATGGAAGGACCAACAAACCCCCTCCTGCGAGTCACATCGAAGACACCAAGCCAATTGAAGATCGCCTTACAAACAGTGATAGAGTGCCTAGTCGGAATATGAGAATACCAAATCCAACTTCCCCACCGAACCTTGAGAAACTTCTGACGGAGGTGGTCGTACGCAGAAGGGGAGGAAGACTATATCGTTTATCCCCGGTGTGAGGGACAATGGGAAACCAGAGGATGTCAATGACGGTGTCAGTGAAGTTGATGAGGAAGCTCTCCGTAAGATGCCAGACCCCAAAAAAGAAGTAATTGTCGATAGACTAAGAAAAATGGGACTTAAATGCAACCGGAATGCCGATGCAGGAAGCGATGGAGTAACCTAGCCAGTTATCCCACCAAAACCTAACTCTGAAGTCACTGCCCGGAATCCAATGGGAATTCAACAAAATGTTGGTAACATGACCTCTGATGCTACCCTAAACGGACGAGGAGACATGAGCACGGGGGGAGCCATTCATCATAATATAGCGCTTGCGGAGAAGGAGAAAGGCCATGGAGTCCTTATTCAGCAAGTTATTAGAAAACTTGAGGAGGAATGAAGAATTGGCAGTAGAGAAAGAGCGGATGCTGAGGCAACCTCTTCACGAGGAGCACAGCAGCGGACCTAGTTAACTTTACAACACTTATGCTTAGAAATATCACCCGACCAAATGAAGTTTCTAATAGCAGTCTCCAGTCTGCTTGTAAGTGAGGTCGGCCATTTAGAGTCCACTTGACATATTTTGTATCATTTTAGGTTTTGTAGTATTTTCTTTGTTTATAGTAGTTTTTCTTATATTTTCTTAGGGTTTTTTTATTATTTTTTTTAAGGTCAACTTTGGTAAAAGTGGGCCCAGGACGAGGTCGAAAGATGATTCAAACCTAAGGAATTCATTGCCAAGACTCGACATATCTTTGGTGTGAGGATAGACCGGAAATGATGAGAAATGTGTCCATATTCATTGTCGCCTCACGCATTCGCTCGGTGGATATATCAGTTGTCACAATACAAGCATAACTCCAAAACCACTAATGTCATTTGCCTCCACCTTATATCATTGTAAATCTGAGAGAAATCTCTAAAACTTTTGTGTTTACAACAATACCAAATTTTGAGGCGGAGAATGGTAAAAGGCAACTTTAAGTGGAGACGGTGCGCCATGGCCTTGCTTGTGGCAGGTTTTGGGGTGTAACCAATAACTCTCGGTATTCCAATCAACACAAATCAAATGCCAAATGAAATCTAAGATGAAGGGATAAACTTCATATGAAGACACCAATGGCTGATTCCGTGTATTTTTCTGCCTATTGACCACTAAGTGTTCCGGATTGCTGCAGCTACGCAGTCGATCGACTGCAACGCTGAGGTTGTGCAATTTTGGAGAGAGAAAAAGACATTTTGCCCTTGATTGACCTATATATTTTTCCCACTAATTATCCACATGATATCCTCATTTTTGGCTAGTTGGGGACCTTGACAAAGTCCCCATCTCTTCAAAACCCATTTTTTCATTTTCTTAGATTTAGATTTTTAGTTTAGTTTCAATCATCAATGTAATTGTAGTGTAATTTTGTGTGGATATTCTTCAAGACTTCACACCTCTTGGAGATTTGGTTCTTGCATCTTTTGGTTTGGTAAAGATAATTCATTCCTCTTGATTTCTTGCTTTGTAGTTGTTAATTGTTGTTGTTTTCTTTAATTATGTTTGTAGATTAATGATTCCTAAAATGTCTAAAACTTTTCTTATGCTGTTGACTTTGTTCTTCATTTCATGTCCTCCATGTTCATCATTACTATTTTTGGCAAAACCCCATTGAAGCTCTTATGAGTTCTTCAAGCTTTTTGCCAAATTAGGAAGTTTCTTAATTTTCATTAAAAATCATGTCTAGATTCATAGTTTTTTGTTGTCTTATGCTTGTAGATTTAAAAGCAATTCCCCTCCTTAGTTTATTTCAAACTTTAAAATGATGTTATTGTGTTCAAGCTTCACAGATTTTCGAGTTTTAATTATTTCCATTTTCAATTGATGCAACTAGTTTACAAATTTTGGGTTTAGGGTCTAAGTTCATTTAATGTCATTAATCGGAGTTTGTGGAGACTCGGGATTGAGAAACCCAAGAATTGAGATTGACGACCCCAATACTTGATCGACATTTGGGATTAACAACCCCGAATCATGGATTAAGTGCTCAATAAAAATCGATTGATCGTGGAGACGAACCAAACACCCTAAACCCTCATTTTTCATCATTTTCATTTAAATCACTTTTAATTCTTGTCTTAGTTTATTAACTTTCAAAAACCCAAACCAAAGTGAATTACGCTTTATTTAGCATAGTTAGTTTAGTTTTATCTTACTTCATGAAAATCAAATGCGAAATAGCTTCTGATTAGGCTTCCTCGAGAGAAACGGCTCGGGATTTAACTTATCGCTCTACAATCGACTTCGTATTATTGCGGAGATGATTTCTCAAAACTAATTTCAAATTAGAGTGCTAAGAAATCTTCGATAAAATTTAATCGCAGTTACCGGGGACGTCTAAAGGTCGTGCATTTTTGTGTTTGCTTTTCATGTCCATTTTTTTTATAATTTGGGTTGTCTTATTTATCTCCGTAGATTTAATCTCGTTCGTTGAGTTTTTTGATTTGTAGATACATTGAAAACCTCAACCCGCATCTTTGAAGGTCCGAGATTAATTCGACTGAAGATGGAAAACTACCCAGCTAGTTTGCCATATGATGACCCTTATATCCAAACTCCCAATTACCCCAATTCGTACACCACTCTCCAAGCTATCAGGTCCCTTTGATTTATGATGACCCATACGCTCCACCTTTCGATTATCGAGTTCCTCCATTTCATAATGACCCGTATGCTCTGATTGGTCGAGTATGGGCCCACCCATTCGATTAGTCTGGTCCAAGCCCTTAATATTCTTCACTAGTTTCACATTGCTATAATTCGAGCATGGATCCTTATGCACCGCCTCATGATTCTTATGATCCGGGTTTTGACTATTCATATGCTCCACTCGCCCCGTCTTCTTGCTCGAGATTTGACTCGTATGCTCCACCAATCCATGATTCATATTCTTCGAGCTACGACTTTTACAATCTACCAACCTCAAATTCACATACTTCGAGCGATGATCCTTACACCACAGTTTCTCAAGATTTGTCAATGTCCAAACTGATTTGTACTTTTTTGTTATCTTCTTGTGTCGCATTCGTGTGTGTTTTGCTTGAATATACGGGTTTTAGGAGTCGTTTTGGCCTATTTTGTAAGTTTTAGTGTTTTATAGCTTTTGTGCGGTTTTTAGTAGTTTTTCGTATATTTTTACTCTTTTTCGTCCTTTTGGCCGTATGATGACCAAGCAGAGCCCACGCACGTTTGGAGGCATCCCACTCAACTCAGTTTGGAATGGACAAGCAAGGGAACACAGCGCGAACGAGGAGCGACAGCCGATGAACGTTTAAAGCGGAAACAAGAAAATCGAGCAGGGAGCAGCCGTACAAGTCGATCGACTGGCTTTCAGTCGATCGACTGACGATCCAGTCGATCGAATGGACCTCTCAAGATCGACTGCTCGGCAGTGAGTTTGTAAATTTTGGGCGAAGCAGTCAATCGACTGACACTTAGTCTATCGACTGCTACTCAGTCAATCGACTGCAACACAGGAATTTCTGAGTTTTGACCCATTTTGATGATTTTGCCCCTGCGTTTTTGTATATATAGGACCAGCTCTCTCCAACCTTATCCAACCCTTCCTTGGTGGAATTTGGGGCTTGCTCCATTTCCTCCAAGCCTTTACTCTTGCATCTCAAAACCCTAGCTCATAAATCCCTAGTTAAATGTAGTGTAGTTTATCTTAAGTAGTTAGTTTAGTTAGGTTTAGTTGTTCTTAGTATGTGTGGGAGAGGGTGACACCTCCTTCATTAGTTGTTCTTGTTTTGTTGAAGTTTTTATTGTATTTTGAAGACTTGAAGCTTTTGTTGGAATGCAAAAATTGGTAGTAATCTTACTCTTTTATGTTGTGTTATGTTTGTGTTGTTGATTTTGATTTGGTATTGGTTGTTTAATTTTCTAGCTTGTTATTCTTATTGTTTGCAAAACTACATTGTAGCATAGTCTTGAAGCTTTTTACCTCTTTTAAATAGGCAAAATTTTGGTTCTTAAAAGATATATGAAGCTTTCTTCTTTGAGCAAATTGACTTTTACTCATATTTAATGCTTTTGACTTCTTTAAATTTCAAGCTTTTAGTTTCCCTCCATGTTTCTTCTTTCAATTTGCAAGCCTTCTTAGTTTTGTAAATTTTAATGGTTTAACCAATGTCATTAATTAATTACTTTCAAGCAAGCTTTAATTTGTATTTGATGCAACTAGTTTAGAAATTACGGGTTTAGGGTTTAAGTTCATTTAGAACCATTAATCGGAGTTTGTCGAGGCTCGGGATTGACAACCTCGAATTGTGGATTAAGTGCTTGGCAAAAACCGATTGATCGTGGAGACGAACCGAACACCCTAAAACTAATTATTTTTAATTAAAGTCTCCTTTTAAACTCAAGCTTTAGCATAAGACTCAAAACCCACTCCAATGACTTAATGCTTTCTTAGGGTAAAATTAGTGTAATTTAGGTTTACAAGAGATTAATTAAAAACACCAATTGCCGATAATATCTATCCTTGAGAGACACGACTCGGGAAAACCTTACCGCTCTAGAATCGACTTCGTACTATTGCGGAGACGACTTCTTAGAGTGCTAAGAAATCTTCGATCAAATTTTGGCGCCGTTGCCGGGGATAGATTAAGGCTAATGGTGTTTTTAATTATTTCTCTTGTTATCTTAGTTGGCAGTTAACTTAGATTTTTATTTTACTTTTGATGCTCGTAATCCTTTGTTGAGTGTTGTGTTTACAAGGTACTCATTCGGGAAGCCCGATGCCGTCCGCCCACACTCACGACGATCAAATGATGCCTCCGGCGCTCGATTTATCCGGCCGAGGATGGCAAACTACCGAGCTAGTTTTCCAGACGACAACCCTTATATCCAAACTCCCAAATATCCAAAACCTTACATCCAAACTCCCGAGTATCCAAATCCGTACATCACTCCCCCAAGCGATCGGGTCCCCTCGACATATTATGACCCGTATGCTTCGATCGGTCGAGAATGGGCCCAAACTTTTGATTATCCTGGCACAAGCCCTTCATATTCTCTACCAATTACACATCCCCATAAACTGAGTATGGATCCGTATGCACTGACTCGTGATTTTTATGATCCAGGTTTTGACAATCCATATGCTCAAATTGCCCCGCCTTCTTCTTACCCGAGCTTTGACTCGTATGCTCCCCAAATTCATGATTCATATTCTCGAGCTACGACTTTTACGACCTACTCACCTCTAGTTTGTATACTCCGAACGATGACCCGTACACCCCACTTTTTCAAGATTTGTCTATGACCTAACTCCCAGATTTTGAGCCTCTCTCATCCAAGCTCGTGGAGGTGATTCGACAATTGGATGAATGCCTTGATCGCATGGAGACTCAATTAGAGTAAATTGCCAACGATGTGGACGAGCTTAAAAGACCATGTCTTGAAGACATGCCCATCTTTGATGTGGTGGATCCCACGATCATTGACGGCAATTCGAGCTTTGACGGTCCATTGAAAGAGGGGTGCAAGGAGGTGGAGTTAGAAGGTGAGGAGAAAGGGTCGGAGGTTGGCGTTACCACTTTCGTGCTTCTTGAAGACGTTGTAGTGTAAATTGAGGGCGAGTCACTTTTAGGGTCACCAACGGTACTTAGAATGTCGAGCTACTTTCTTTTTGCGAGGATGAGGAAGTTGTGCTGGTTTTAGAGGATGTGGAGTTAATTGAGCCTCTTTTGCCGCCACCTGATGCTTTGTTGCTACTTGACCAAGTGGAGGTGGAAAACATAGTGGGGGATGTGTTGGATCCTACTCTCTCGTGCCCGACTACGACTACTTCTAAAGCCGAGAGAGAGGAGATGACAGTCGGGGAGATGAAGAAGTACGTCGACCTGTATTGGGACGATCACGTTTGGGTGGTTGACTACTCACTCTTCCGACCACCAAAGCAAGCCCGCTCTTTTATTGGTTTGACATTCCGGCTTGCCCGACGTGCCCGCCTTGGTGATTTTTGTCACCCGGTGTGTCTACTCGAGAACACCAAGG
>BMAC01000106.1:1304636-1327967 GCA_014905375.1 Phtheirospermum japonicum | reverse complement strand
ATACGAAAACAAGGTGATCTCGCATGTCCAACCATTGGACCATATAGCTCAGCGATAGTTTTAGGCCAAGCGGCTAGGAACTACAACTTGAGGACCGACGATTTGAATAGACTGCCTTCTTTCTATGGTTTGCCGAATGAAGACCCACTCGAGTTCGTTTGAGAATTCTACATAGCACTGTCTGGGATTCAAGATCGAAGACTCAGTGAAGGACAGCTTAGAATGAGATACTTCCCTAGTACCCTGAAAGATAAAGCGAAACGAAGGTTTAATCAATTGCAACCTAATTCCCTAACAAACTGGGGGATGGTTTACAAGAAGTTTGTGGGAAGATTTTACTCAGCCCAAACGACGACAAAGTTGAGGAGGGAAATTTCCAACTTCGAGCAATTGGATGGCGAATTATTTCACGAGGCATGGGATCGTTTTAAGGAACTTCTCAATGCATGTCCACACCATGGTAACAATGACGAAAATGGTCAACAATTACTTTTATGAAGGATTATTGCCAAATTTCCAGCAACAAGTGGAGACACGAGCAGTAGATTTCGGGGGCTTAACCGCGGAGGAAGCACGAGATATTTTCGAATCAATAAGTGATAAGTCGAGGAAAACAAGTTCAAGGCCTCGAAAACTTTGAGTGAATGAGGTTTCAATTGTGCGAGCGGAGGAGGACAAGATCGATAAACTTACAAAGCAAGTGGAGTTGTTGACGAGCATGATGATGAAGCAACAATCGCAACAATCGCAACCTTCCCATGAAACATGTGGCATATGTGGAGCATTTGGACATGGGGAAAATGCATGTCAAGTAATTTTCGAGGATGAAGGGGACGTCGAGGTAAACGCCATCGAAAACTTGCAATCCAATAATTCGAGACAAAAGTTTACCTATACTAATGGCATTCGCGATCATCCAAATTTGAAGTATGGTCCTGGGAGTCCAAACTATGTGCCAATGCCCAAACAAACTGACCCTAAATATTTAGCACCACCACCAACAACCAAGGCGCAAATGACAAATTCGGCCCAAGTGAACGATCAACTGTTGGTTTGGCAACAAAATCAAGTGGCTGAGACGCTCAAAAATCGAGATGGACTTGAGAAGGTGAACGTACGACTAGACAATTTTTCTAGCAAGATGAAAAGTATGGAAAGTTTACCCAAGCAGGTGAATGACCTCACGAACGCGGTACGAGAAATTTCTATAAGCATGAAGTTAATGGAAAAGACGATGGGACAATTTGCGGTTTCCATTGCAAAATTGGAAAAGGCAAAGGACAAATTTCTGAGTCAAACGGAGCAAGCCTCCGCCATCAAAGTCCTCCGCAGTGGAAAAGCGATCGATAATGGAGTCGAGATAAATGACGGAGGGGATGGAGAGATGACGGAGAGTCCAACACCGGCATCGCCAAAGGGAGATGAATCCAAGCCGATAGAACAATTGCATAAGACACCAAACCCTTACATTCCAGGACCTTTGAAGGGGAAGCTCACAAACAAGACTMTCACTTCGCCGRTAATCGAGAAAGTTYCATTTCCAAGCCGTCTTCGACCAGCAAAAGAAAATAAGAAGTTCATGGAGCTTTACAACTTGCTGAAGAATGTCAACATCAACCTTCCTCTTTTGGATGTGATCAAAACGATGCCGGCATATGTGAAGTTCTTCAAGGAGCTTGCTACAAGACATAGGCGTTTGGAGACAAATCAGTACGTTCCTCTAACGAAGGAGGTGAGTGCGTTATGCAAGCAACCACTGCCTACGAAAGAAAAGGACCTTGGAAGCTTTTGTGTCAATATTACATTGGAGAATGGGCAACAAGCGCGCGGAATGCTTGATCTTGGCGCGGGAATTAACTTAATGCCGCATTCCCTTTATAAGCAATTTGATTCCCTTAATGCTTGATCTTTACAAGGATGCGTCTCCAATTAGCGGATCGTTCAATTCGCCAACCATTGGGAATTGTAGAGGACGTTTTGGTGAAAGTAGGTGAATTAATAATACCAGTTGATTTTGTAGTTTTAGATGTTGGAGAGATGTTGAGTGAGGACAAGGGGAATAATATTCTTTTAGGCCGTCCATTTTTGTCTACCTTCCATGCGGTGATTGATGTGAACAAAGGGAGGATACGCATGTCTGTTTTGGGAGAGACTGTTACTTTTTCTTTGCGAGATGTGAATAATTGCCCTGCGCCGTTGATGGAAGAAGAAGAATGTTCGTTCGTTGACCCAACGTCGAGGATGACAATGATTTTCTTAGCAGGGAGGAGGTAGCCGAGCTATTTGGTATTGATTTTCGTGACATAGGAGCGGACCTTGCGATTATGGATCCCAACGAAACATTTGAGAAGGAGTTTCAAGCGAGTGACATGGTGGAGTTAGATGATCCACCGCAAGTCGAGTATTGATCATTGAAACGCGTCGAGCATGCGACGTAAAATGTTGCGCTTCTTGGGAGGCAACCCAAGCGTTAGTTTTTCTTTAATTTTTATTTCGATTTTTTTTAGTTTATTTTTGTTTTTATTGTGTCAATTGTCGTGGTGCGTTTATATGTGTGTTAATGTGCATAAAATCTAATTTTACGATTTCATCTCCGCCGATCGAGGTCGCAATCCGACCCAATTTAGCCGCAGTACGGCAACCTTTTCATGAGCCGCAATCTGGCCGATTCAATTCCACACGATGTGCCACCGGGCACTTGCGCGCAACACAATTAACTACAATCGTTTTAATTCAAGACAATTCCAATCACGAGTTCAAGACGAAGGATTATTGCACGAACATTTTGGAAAGACTCAACTATCGAGTTTTCAGGGATGTTTTCTTATCTCCCTTGATTTTATTTTCTTTATATTTATGGCAATCAGAAGTTTGCCACATTTTTAAAGGGGGGGATGGTTGAGTGTGAATTATAGTTGAAATTTGTGCAAATTTAAAATTTTTCGTGGGTTTGTAGTGCTAAATTTTACGTGATTGATCACTATTTCTGCGCTGTATTGTGTTTGTATGGCTTACCTGTCAAAGTTAGCTAAGTATGATTTGAGGTTTTTGTCTTTTGAGCGTGCATAAGTGCATAAAAATTTTTCAAAATTATTATTATATATTTGTAAAATGGTACTTGAACGCAATTGATTTCGCGAAACCTTAAAAGCAGCGTCAATTCAAAGAAATTTCATGCAAAAAGCCTATAAGTAACCTGAGTGATTATCATCATTGCATGTGCTTGAATGAGTTTTGATTTGAGATCTCTTTAAAATCGCTGTGTGTAGTTGACTTTGTAAATGACGTTAAGGCACATATAAAACCTTATTCCGGCCATATTCATATATTTTAGCCACTATAAATTCTGAATGAGCCCCTCATAGCCAAATAATCCATGCCTATAGCCATGAGTATTTTTGAGTCGACCCCTACAACCCATTAAAAGCGTTGGGGTAGGAGTTGGTAATTTTTATAGGTTATAGTGTTTTGGAGTTTTTACAAGGGATTTATGAATTTTTGTAATAAAGGATCACCATCTTTCAATAAAAAGAAAAAAAAGGAACGACCCCATAAAAAAGAATTAAGAGGGGATTATAAAAAATAAAGAAAAAGAAAAAGAAAACAAGAAGGATGGTGAATTATGATAGTCATTGCCTACGCGCTAATGAAGGCTTATGTTTTATTGTTTATTTTGTTATGAAGCCTAATGCTTAAAAGGCAAGGAGTTGAGTTGTAATAAATGGTTTGAGCTTCAAGTCGGTTTTACGGTTTGCGAGTTGGGAAACAGCCTAATTTAAAGGCTACATTATGAGCGTTTAGTGAGGTTTTTCTTTTGTACGAGGTGAGGCATCTTGCTTCGTGATTAGATTAGTTGGGGGGTTATTTAGCCACACGACTTATATATTCCATACCCGTCCAAAGAGCCTTACATTACAACCCGCGAATACCTTTTCTGATTCTTAGTTTTGACAGCACACTTAATTTGCGATTGAAAAGAGATTGATTTTCTGTGCTTATTTTATGTGCTTGTAATTGTATGATTTGAGTGTATACACGTCCCATGCAGAAAATACTTGAGTGCTTTTAGCGTACACATATACATATTATCCTTCGTGAGGAAGCATGATTTTGTTTTTGAAGCGATAATGTAATAATGGTCAAGTGTTTGACGTTGCGTGATTTGTACCTATATTTTCAAAATTATGTATGTAACATAGCACGACTCATTGCTTGAGCTGATTTTCTTTCTTGTTATACTTTGAATCTATCATTTGTTCGAGAACGAACAAACCAATAAAGCGTGGGGTAGTTGATTAGCACGGATTTGTCTTGGTTTTTATTAGTATTTTAGTTTATTTTTCTTATTGTTTTTGGTATAAGTTTGACGATTTAAGCTTAATCTCATATTTTCATAATTCCAACTTATTTTACCGCATTTTGATCGTAATTGATGCAAGTAGGTGATATTTCATTATTTTTCACCTTACAGCTAAGTAACCGGAAGAGTTCAACGCGTAATAGACGAGGTTCGATGTTCAAGAAGTGAAAAACAAGCTTTCCGGTGAAACGAGTAGCAAAAGATCGAGAATTGGAGGCAGACGCGCAGTCGCATCGACTGACGCGACCGTCGACGCCCCGTCGACGCGAGCCATGATCCGCGTCAGTCGACGCAACGTCGACGCACTGTCGACGCAACTTGCTGAAGCGTCGATGTCGACGCAACGTCGACGCAACTTGCTGAAGCGTCGATGTCGGCGCACCCAGTCGACGCACCCGCCCAGCCAACGCGCACGCCCAGGCAGCACCAACGCCGAGCACCAGTGCGCGTCAGTCGATGCACCGTCGACGCGACGGCCCAAAATTCAGATTTTAGGGTTTCTTGTGCGCCAAGTCATGAAATAACTATATAAACCCTTCATAATTCAGATTAAACACACAATCACGACCCAAAAACACTTACCTAGGGTTGAGAAACCTATTTTCAACACCCAACAAAATATTTTAAAGATCTACGTCGAAGATTCAAGATCCGAAGCACCAAGACAAAGACGTTCGTTCAAGTTCCAATTTTTCGACGAAGAGCAACCACCAACAACCCGGATTCACGGAGAATTTTCAGCACCTTTAGCTACTTAATAAGTWCTCTAAACTCTAGTTATTCTTAGTTTAATTCTAGATAATTTATGTTTAATTATTTCGTTTGAGTTTCTAGTTTCGTTAATTTATTTCGAATCGTTTGAACCATTGAATCGCTGAGCCTTTGAACCTTAGAATTTTATTTTTAATATTAATTAGTCGCTGCGTTTATTCTTGTGTTCATGCTTGGTGATGATTTGTTCATGATTAATTTAATTATTGCTTTAGTTTTGATAATTACTTGATAATTGGTTATTGCTATGTTATTGCTTGAGAATTTTGAGATTGATCTTATTGTTCTTGAGAATCACATGTTTAGTTTAAATCGTAGTATTTCATGCATGATAGATAATTAATTTAGAATTTTTTTTCTTTAAAGAATCCCTAGATTAATAATTCTTAAATAATTTAGTTTGAAGCTTTAGTTAATTAATTAGAATAAATTAGTTAGTTTAAAATACTTAGTTGATGCTTTTAAATTTATTAATAGTTGATAATTTTCAAAAACCAAATTTATACAAGCTCTCGTGTTAAACATTATGATTAAACAAACATTAAGAATTCCGAACATTAGTCCTTGAGAGACGACTCGAGTTAAGTTTGCCAACCTACACGCGATCCCGTTCTCTTGCGGGCGAGCTATTAAATTTCTAACAATTATTTATAAAGTAGGCACACACAAAAGCTCGAATCATCAGGATCCTGAAATGTGCAGAAAAAAGAATTTAGTTTTCCAATATTTCACATTGGAGCGGAGATTGATTAAGAAGTAAGCCTTTTAGTGAGATTTTAGGTAAAGAGAGGAGGCTTTGGAACCTTTGAGCCTAAAGTAGTAATAGAAGAAGCTTACATCGGGTTCTACCGTGTAAAACCCACATAAGAGAACATATCCTACCATGAGGCAGATCGAGTTTGAAGGAAATTTATTAAGTTGTTTGTATTTGGAGCTAATGTCGATTAAGAAAGTGTGAAAAGGTAGGTAGCTATGAACTTGGTCTTTAAATAAGATCACACTATTCTATGGAGGATTGTCGACTACGTGTGGCGAGCTCAACCAAATGAGATTAAAATGAATTGATGGCTCGAGTTAGTCTGTCCACTTAGATTGGGTCAGCCCCTATTCAGGGGAGAATATGAGAAGTTCGAGGTGTTTGTTTTTTATACGGGAGGTATTGTTATTTGGCTCATCTTTTTTAATCATTGGGCGGGCTTGAGAATTCCTGAAGATCAGAAGAAAATAAGGATGATGTGGAAATGATGGTGTCATCAACTAAGAGCATCTTTATCCCCCTCCCCCCTTTTCAATTCTCACTCCACCATATCAGCAAAAGTACATTCCACATCATTTACCTCCCCTTCTACTCCCCTATCCGTTTTATCTCATTTATTCACCCTACCAACAAACTTACTTTTTATGGGTCCCACATATTCCCCATTAATTTTTATTTATATTTTTTATATTCCAATACAATTATATTTATCTATTATCTATTTAAATATTTTATGAATATAAAAATTATATATATATATATATATATATATATATTTGAATTTCATTATTTATAATATTAATTTATTAAATCTATTTAATAAATCCTTTTTTTAATTTATATATATATATATATATATATATATATATATATAAACAAATGCGGACACACACACACACACACACACACACACACACACACACACACACACACACAATATATATATATATATATATATATATATATATATATATATATATATATAACAACGCATACGAATTGGAAGAAGAAATGAAGGAAAAAAATTGAAGAGAAAAGGAAAGAAAAAAGGGTGGACCGGTCAACTTACAGAGGTGGGGCCCACAGCCCCACTCTCCACACGGCACGTGCAGTGCATGGGCCCATCTGAACACACACACACACACACACACCCTCTTTCTTCATTTTTTTTTCCCTTTTGTCCTTCCCTCCACCCCCTTATCCCCCTCCCCCAACCCAACCCCTCCCATTTAACCATTTCCTCCCCACCCTAGCCTCATCCCCTCCCCAACCCAACCCACCAATAAATATGCTCTAAGGATGATGGGTTCAGGAATCTGATTTGTCAGATTACATGTATAATATTTAGTAATAAAGAGATATCAGTGGGAATAGGAAGCATGTAAGTTGTTTCTTTTAGGACAATCATTAAATAATGAATTTAAAAAAATTGAAAAAGTTAAAAGGACATACACATAGTGCCGATGTTAAGGATTTTATACATATTATTTTAGAGGAGAGGGAGTTAATGATTATTAGAGGTCGATTGTATAGGTCAAGAGATAAGAGTTAAGGGAGGAGTATTAAGTGTCCTATTACAAAAGGAATGTTGAAGGATGATCTAGTATTTTGAAATTTAAACATCCAATATTATTGGTTTGTGTGCAGTTACGGACTTGGGTATCTTACCACCTTGAAAGATAACTTTGCTAGAATCCCATATGCAAATTGGTATGATTATTTTCTTATAACATTTGTGTTAAGTATGTGGTTGAAGATTCTACTTAGTCTACTCTACTCGCTCTTGACCCTCGATTGAGCAGAGTAGTGGGAACTCCTTATGTGGCATATAATGTTAGCTTGACTAGACCGTTTGGAGTCAAACAGACATCTTAACAAGCTAGCATTCTCATTGTGGCCAAACTAATTTATAATAGTTTGCCTGATCAAGTCGCGAGTTTGACCGGATGAAAGGCCTGCTCGGTGTGTAACTTATGGGCCTTTGAGGGATAAGAGCTATTAGGGTTTGAGGTGAGAATTCAGAAAGGAGTATTAATGGAATGATATATCTTTTTTGGTATGAAACTACTTAGTTTCCTTCTAAAAGACAGAATTTCTTGATTATGGAACAAGTATATATGTCATACAAATAAGGACTTCGACCCTCATTCTAAATTATAATCTATTTACAAACTTTACGGACATATTGATCGATTTGGCATTCTGACTTGAGTGTCAGGGTATCTACTTTGGGAGCACCCTGATGCCTTGTTTTGCAGGTCGGTCCATCCTTAGCCAAGCTGCCATCCATATCGAATGATAATTGAGAGTTGTAAAAAGAGGTCGGACACCGCTCGATTCAATTTTTGAAGTATTCAACTATTTTTAACACAACAAGGTATATTTAGTGGTATTAATTGTCACACCATTAAGTTGCTGGGGTTTTGCAATTTTTTCAGGTTAATATTCTAATTAATACAAAATTCTATCATGATAAATACTCTCTTGACTCACCTCGTCAAACCTGATGTAAAATCTTCGGCGCATTGCTAGAAGTAAAAAAAATGTGAGAGTTTGATTTTGGGGGATTTTGGGGAGGGAAGTGAAAATTTTTAAATTGTAATTTAATAAAAATGGGAAGTGTTATAAATTGTAAACCTAATTTACTATTCATGAATAGTAAATGTATTTATTATTGATAGTGTAAATGACTATTTCGCCCCTTATGAGATTATGTAATTACGATTGTACAATTGGAGGTTTCCCTATAAATAGGACTTTAGTTATAATTAAAACGATACCTGAGAATTCATTCTCTTTATACTTTCTCTATTTTCTCTCTACTTTATAACACGTTCAGCACGAGTTTCTAACCATCTGAGTAATATGAAGAAAGTATGCTCTACAGTTGTATCTATATTATAGATGATCCTCTGTATCAGAAATCGAAGTGTTTCTCATATCTGAGTATAACAAATCCATCTTTTATAATCTCATGTGCACCAAGTTTTCAACCCAACTTTCACTCTTCTTCTCTAAACACTCATATATATATCGAATTGAATTATTCTAGATATAAATCTGTTGCAAAGTATTTTAACAATATTTGATGCATTTGTACTAGTGGGTTGTGTGGACTCTTCAAGGTTTTGTTAGCTTTTCAACCCAGTTGGGACATGTACCATTTCACCTACAAAGGGGAGAATATCAAGATGAAGTTGATAATAACTCTAGTGCTTGAAATGTTAGACTAAACTTGTTGGGGGTGACAAACATGGACTGATTCTGCCTTTATGGAGTATCTGTGTGTGAAACTTCAAGTCTTTGATATACATTCCCAGCGGTAATTAATATAGTACTTCAGTTTATTTTATCTTTTAATAAATAAATAAAAAAATCGGGAAGAAGAAAGAAAACGAAAAAAAAAAAAAGAAGATAAATATAGAGATGCATTAAATATATTTGTTACCGACAAATGGAAAACAAAGAATGGACAACTAAAAAAAATAGAAAGGTCGTGTGTGTACAGTGCAGTGCAATGATGGAAATTTGGAAGTAAAATAAATAATGTAAAATCTCATAAAATGTTATTTATATTTATTAAACTACAAAATTCGTTTTGTTTGAATATAAGAAGTAGAATTTATCGAAATTAAATTTTCTTGACTCCATATTGTTTAGTTTAACGAGTGCTTCATTTTGAGACCAATATTTAAATATAAAATAATAACTCATTTAAATATATGACATTTAAAGTTTTAAACATTAATTGTTACCCTAGATATGGAGAATTGAATTATGATACTTGAACTTGTAGATATTTATTTTTATATTATTGACACTCTACAAAGAAGTATATGTGCCACCATGCACCGACCAGGCGGCTCGGCCGCCTGTGACTGACATTGATTGATGGTAGTTGATAGTTTGACGTACAATCATCCAGTCGATGATAATTTTATAAAGAGTATGAAAACCATCTCGTGGTGGCCAGGAGGCACTGCCACCGGCAACCGCTATCGACTGGTGATAGTTGATGGTTCAACGTATAACCACCTACTTGGTGATGGTCATATCTTGAGAAAAGTAATTGGACAAATCACGAATCATGAAATCAAAGTGTCGTCGATATTCTGACCGAATATTGAATGTCCATGGATAATTTCGCCATTTAATAATTTCTGATCATAGATCAGTATATGTAGACGATCCTTCTTCTGGAGAAGCAGTTAAATATTTGTAATTTAAATTCCGCATTATTTACTGTAATAATGTCCAAGTGGTGGGTTATACCACTATTTGTTGATATTAATTTTTATTATTTAAATATCACAATACCTCCTATGTGATGAGTTCAATTATCAAATGATGGATGGTTTAACATATTTCTGTAATTTGTATATTAAGTGATGGGTGATATCTTCTACTGAGCAGATCCTATTTTCAAAGAAGTAGTTATTGATTATGCAATTTAATTATCACAATTTAATTTCTGCTATAAATATTGCAATATCTCCAATGTGGTAGGTTCACACGATTGGCTAAATCATACTCTATATGTATCCTTCTCCTGAAGTAGCAGACGATAGAAATGAAATTCGTTCTCCACGTTTATTGGATATTAATGGAGAAAACTGAGCAAACTAGAAGGTACCGATAAATAATTTATGAAATTGATTGCTCAATAGATTTCATGTTGATAAAAGAAATATACCACTTGAAAGAATCATACGAGATCACATTGACATGATAATAAAATGCTCTCGAAGAAGCATATATAAATGACATTATAGTCATGAAGCACTAGATCCTATATTTGCATAAAGGCAAAATGATGTTATTATTACTTCAGAAAAAGTACAAAACACTCGAGCTGAAGATATTGAAATTAGCTTAAAAGCAATAAACACTCGACATTGAAATACAAAAACATATATTAAACTCATGAAAATAGTGGGATGCATCTCGAGAGTATTTAACTCCGTATCTCTGCCACCCCTTACTAGTCATAATAGTTTTACAATGAGAGATCTAAAGGATATAGGATTCTCTTTCTCTTGACACAGATAGTATGTGATTGACAAGTTTTAACTTCCATAGAATCTTGAACTAGAATATATGCTTGAAGTTTTGTAAGTAGCTCAGACATTGTGTTGACAGATATAAGTATTTCCCTCGCTGAATGAGAAATAAACTTATAATCTACACATTGATCTAGATAATTTAGCAAACCATTAAAGAAATTATAAATATTTAACAAGCATATAGGTTTTGTATAGAAGTTACACTCTACCCATGACATAATATAAAATATTTCATTCAAAGTGTCATAACCACCTGGAAGGATGATGAAAGCATCATTTTTGTTCACCATGTACATCAAACAATCATGAAAAGATTGTGTTTGAAACTTCAATCCATTGGACCCATGATAGTATTGGTTTTAACTCTATGAAAAGGTATGATACTCACATCTATTCTCCAGTAATGTGCAGATGATATAAGACAATTATAAAGTCTGTATTGGTTCCTCCATATAGTATATCAATCTTTTTCTTCCCTAATTCTCTCACAAATTGAATTGCCATATCTATATATGGAATATGGACTATTAATTTAGATCCACCAAGAACACATATGGTTTTGAGTGGATGAGAAAAAGATTTGCCTCTTTGCGAGGATTCTAAAACTTCCATCTGCATTTTTCTATACTAAAATTTCTAATATTCCTGAAAGATACATCTTTATGATCTATGAACCCGTATTTAAAGAGAATTTCTTACAAGATCATAAGTAATTTCACTATTTACTTTTGACAATGGTAAAGGATTTTCACGAGCTAATAAATTATATCACTTTTTCTTTTTGATTGTCACAAAAGAGAAAAGACGGATAAGATTTTACCTATTTATATAATAACGCTTATCTGTCGGTAACTGAAAAACTTTTCATCTTTACAAAATAACATAAAAAGATTAATTGATATTATTTCGCTATTTCGGTAAACCGGGTTTACAAACAGGATCTTTTGAAATAAGTTTTTCGAGACTATATCGGTCTCATTCATCTTTAAGTTGAAACCACAAAGCTATAAGCTCATGATACCTGTATCCACTAGGATGTGTTTCAAGAATTTGTTGGATATCATGATACAAAGACTCCTTACTCAAACCATCCTTGATGAATGCTATTTTATCTTCTCGATTTTTAGAGATGAAACCCACAGATTTATATCGTGTGTCACAATTCTATCGAGCACATTTGTAGCATCCACCTAGTCTTTTGGCTCTACATTTATTTGCAAAATTACTTCTACCCATACCTGGCATATACTTGAATGAGTTTGGGAATTCACCAGATAGTCGAACTTGTGCTTCGATTAAAAATCAAATATCTTCTGGGATGTCATAACTCATTTACACTCTCAACCTTTTGAATCGAGACTTATAAATTATTTTTAAGATATTTATTGGACGAAATGGGCAGTATTTATGAAGACTTAAGAGCATTGAACCCATTAAGAAATTTGGACCTTTGTTTATGTGAATATTGTGATTATCTCATGTTTTATAGACTGGTATGAAGCGTATGAAATGCGCTACTGCATTTGAACAGTAAATAGTACTATCAAGAGTATGATCTATACTACTGTGTTTGAATGCTGTAATTGAACAATGGTTTGACTAAATATAACCGTAAGATGATGTGATATGTTTGTAAATTATGTACGTG
The DNA here is from genome assembly GCA_014905375.1 of Phtheirospermum japonicum. Lineage (NCBI taxonomy): Eukaryota > Viridiplantae > Streptophyta > Magnoliopsida > Lamiales > Orobanchaceae > Phtheirospermum > Phtheirospermum japonicum. The sequence goes on along the minus strand of BMAC01000106.1, from coordinate 1,315,368 downwards.
TTAAAATAAACACCTCAAGCTGGAGACAACTAGTTTTATAATAGCTATAAGAATCTTACAGGTACAAGTATTCAATAAAGTTAATTTACATAACCGGGTCATATCGGTTTGACTAATAATACAGTTATTAAAATTGATATTTCATTTTAAGAAACAGATGAATTCTTCGTCAACTGTTCTCGATTAATGGAAATTTATTACTAGCAACAGTTGGGAATGAATTCCTGATAATTATAGAATGTATGGGGATAAGATATATATGGGACCACTCTCCCTCCGTGTGTGCTACTAGATTTTATGGATCCACTGTATAGTCACATGAGTATATGACTTGTAATTGGAAGTTTACGAGGTGATTTACTCTCAGTATGAGCACGGTTTTAAAATCAAAGGGTAAAGCTAGTAAGATATCCCAATAACTTGAATAGATCATAGAATGATTGGATATGTGCATACGAGTGGGATATCAATTGATAAAATATTAAAAGTCCTCCAGTTCATATCGAAAACAAAGTGCAAAATAATATGAACTCCCTTATTGAAATTAAATGCCAGTTGTATGAATTTGGTTTCAGGTTTTTCTTAGCATGAGGGGGAGCATTTGATAGTTGGAAATAATTATACATAATGTTATATCCTCACAATCGAAGTAAGAAATTGAAAGATAAAAGATATAAGAGAGATTTATAATGATCTTAAATACCAACTAAATATTCTTCGATAAATCAAACAACACCATAAGCGTTGAGTATTTCCCCAAATATAAATATCAAATATATGGTATAGGAGGCATATATTTTCAAAGAGTATATATACATAATTATTGTGTATAAATCCTTGGATAGTATTGGTTACGAGATATCTCGATAAATTATGTTGTTATGGGGAATGATATGAAATTGGAAAGAGTCGACACACAATAAAAGAACAACTCTATGAATGATTATTGATAATGAGGATATTGAAACTTATCTAAAAATATCGATATTGATGTAAATATGCCCTTTATAATGAAAACAGTAATATGTGGGATTCATGAGGAATGAGACTGACACTCCTAAACAGGTTTCGATTATATTGATAATACATGCAATGACTTAAAATAACGGTATTGTTGTGAAATAAGTTAATAAGGTGCACTCTTTTCCTTAGTTGTAGTTTTTATCGCAAAGGTTTTTTTCCAAATAAGGTTTTTAATGAGGCATCCTAGTCAAAACTAATATACACAAGAGATTTTTACATGTATTCTGATGAAATAAAGATATGAGTCTGAATGTATCAATTTCATGTAAGCACTGAATATGATACATTATTATCTTATGCGATAAATGCGAGATATACGAAAATCTTTATTCACGAGAAACAAAATGAAGAATATCAACTGATCTATATGATATACTCACATAAATCCCTGAAGGATTTTGAGATGCTCGAAGCATACTTATAAAATACGTGTTACACTCTTTTTCCCTTGGCTGAGGTTTTGTCCCACTGGGTTTTCCTATCAAGGTTTTTAATGAGGTAACTTAAAGATGTATATTAACATGGATAATGTACTCTTTTTCCTTCATTAGGATTTTTTTCCCACTAGATATTTCCTAATAAGGTTTTAACGAGGCATATTCATGATATGATGAGAACTAAAGAGAAATTAGTACAGTTCCTCAAGGATATGAATAAGACGGAGTAGTTGTACTCTTTTTCCTTCGATCAAGTTTTTCCCATAGAATTTTCTTGACAAGGTTTTAATGAGGCAACACATGAATACTCCTACAAGAATGACCAATATGAGAGGGAGCAACTTTATGCTTATACATTGCTCAGGTTTTGTCCCACGGGGATTTCCTAACAACGTCATGGTATAACAGTATATTATCGACATAAGATCTGCTACAAACAGTTTTGAAAGTTATTCGCGCATTGAGTATTTCTTCAAATGGTTCACAATACATTAATGTAAATAGTCATTCAAGAGGGAGTGTTATAAATTCCAAACCTACTTTACTATTCAGGAATAGTAAATGTATTTATTATTGATAGTGTGAATGACTATTTCGCCCCTGATGAGACTATGCAATTACGATTGTACCATTGGAAGTTTTTCTATAAATAGGATTTCAGTTATAATGAAAATCATACCTGAGAATTCATTCTCTATATACTTTCTCTGTTTTCTCTCTACTTTATAACAGGAAGTGAGTTTTGTCTCCTTTCTTTTTCAAAACTCTAAAGGCACATAAGTCATTTTCCCTGTCAAAATAGTTTTAAAACATTATCTTTTAAAAGGTGACTGTAACTAATTTTTTTAATGGTTTAAAAGGTGAAACCAACTTTAAAGAAAAAGAAAAAGCAACTCCAACATAAACAATTGGCTCAGACCATCAGATGGCACTGGTAAAAAAACAAATTCACCATATGTGTGTGTGTGTGTGTGTGTGTATATATATATATATATATATATAGAGAGAGAGAGAGAGAGAGAGAGAGAATTAAATACCAGGGTGCAATGTTTGAATCGAGAAAGACCATTTAAAAAAGATAGCATCTAAAATTGTGTTAGTTTGTTAGATGCTGTCTTCTCGGAATGGTCTTCCTGAATTCAAACATTTTTTAATATGGTATTAATTTGTTAGATGCTGACTTTTTCTAAATGGTCTTTCTCGATTCAAACATTTTTTCTTTTCGTGCATTATTGGAGAATCCAAATGTTTCTTGATTTTCAAAGCCACCGTAATATATAATTGAAAGTTGGATCCTTTGCTCCGAAACAAAATCCTTATTGAAAATCCTTATTGATACATAATATATATTTATGTTAGCATTGTATTTTTTCTCCTTTTTTTTAAAGAATGTAAGCATTATAAATTTAATTATTGATATTTCTACTGCTAATCTCGTTAAATATTCACACTAATCTATATATATATAAAGAGGGAGTTTGGCAGGAGAGAGAAACAATTAGATAAAAAAAGGTGTATTTTCCAGCTCATGTATTTTACTTTTTTTTAAGTTAAGTTTTTATATTCTTTTTTATTAATTAATTTATTTCTTTTTTAGCACCATAAATATATCTCTTGACCATTTTTTAGCCCCATACGCGCCGTTTTTCATCATAAAGTGGTGGTGATTGTTTTTTTTTGTTTTTTTTTTTTGGTTAAAAAGAGTTTCACAATTTTTGGGCCAAAAAATAAAAATAAAAATCAAATACCGATGGAGTTTGCCTAATGAATGATACCCCTAGGTAAACACTAATAATAATAATAATAATAAAATATTACTAATATTTTTTAAATATAAATAATATAATTTTAATACATATAACATAATTATATAATTATAATTCATTTTAAATACTACTACTAGCACTACTAGTACAACTACTACTATTACTAGTAGTAGTAGTAATAATAATAATAATTTTTTGAAATATAATTTATAATTTTAACTAATATATTTATATAAATAAATAAATAAATAATAATATATATATATATATATATATATATATATATATATATATATAATATGACTATTTTTGTAATGACAATAACAATTTTTTAACTTTTTCTTATTTCTTATTTATTTGTTGATATATAATATTACTTGCAATATATATATATATATATAATATACATATAATATAATTATAATATACTTTAAAATTATAATATATAATAATATAATACACGTAATACTATTTCAACACATATAATTTAAAATATACTTATAATATATTTCAAATATTATTATATTATATTATATTTGAAAGTGTATTATGTTATCATATAATATTACTTGTATCATATTATGATTATTATTATTTAAAAGTGTATTATAATTAAATTATATATATTTTAAATTAAAATATATACATTACATGTAATATTATATTTCAACAAAAATAAGAAATGAGAAAAAAGTTACAAAAACTGTTATTGTTAAAAGATCGTATTATATATCATATATTTATCAAATATATTAGTTAAATTATAAATTATATTCATAAACTATTATATTATAATTATATATTATTATTATTAGTAGTAGTTTTTAAAAGTGTATTATAATTATGTTATGTGTATTAAAAATATATTATTATATTTAAAAATATTAATAATAATAATAATAATAATAATAATATAATAATATATTATTATTATTATTATTATTATTATTATTATTATTATTATTATTATTATTATTAGTGTTTACCTAGGGTATCATTCATTAGGCAAACTCCATCGGTATTTGATTTTTATTTTTATTTTTTGGCCCAAAAATTGTCCTGAGGAGGCAATTTAAAAATAAAATCGTACTTGAGAAGGCAATTTGATAGAAAAATACTTTAGGAGGCAAAGTCAAAAAAACGAAATAGTTGAGGAGGCAAAGAAAAATCTGAAAAAGAGAAAAGACGCTCCTACCCTCGCGTGTAAGTCACGTGAACGGCGTCCGGTAACTTTTTAGCCTGAATTGTACTTTAGGAGATAAACTCAAAAAAACGCAAACTTCCGAAGGCAACTTAAAAGAAAAAAAAGTTCAGGAGGTAAAGTCTAAATTTTGTGATACTTTAGGAGGCAAAAAAAAATTATCCCTTATTTTTATTAATTTATTGTCGCACAGTTTCAGCACAATACCAAACATGATTATTTCTTAGGTTTGGCCACTCTCCTCTCCTCCCTTGAAGTTATCTTCTCAAATATTATCTAGACAAAGAAATTTCCTTCATTATGAGTTGTTCAATTTTCGTTAGAATTTCTTAGCCTTTCTCATAATTTTTAGTATACATTTTTGGTACAGTGGGTTTATGTTTTCAGAATCAGTTGATTTATCTAATTTTTTCCGCATAATTACACAATATTTTTCTCACAATTATCGCCTATTTGAATTCAGATTTGATTTTTTTAATATGTTGATTCATTCGCTAAACCTTGAATTTACACATTCATAAAAATCATCCGTTCGAAGATTCTCCAGTTTTGTCGAGAGCAGTCAATTCTCCAGTATTTCATTCGAGAATCTTACACCTTTCTCATGTTTAATTACAGTGTATTTCTATTATTTAGCATATATTGATTCTAGATTCATATTTTATTTGAATGTTTTGATCTCAATCGCTAATTGTTGGGTTTTCCTTTAATCTCCTCTATCTATCTTTTTTTATTAAATTTTTTTCTTCTTCTTTATCTATTTTTTATTTTGATTTAAAGGGTTTTAGAATGAATTCGAGCCCTAATTAATGGATCTATTTTTAATTACTGCTTTGTTTTTTTATTGTCGATTTGTTTCAATGAGAGTGCATCTCACAACTTTATTATTTTCGTGGTATTTTTGGAAAAGATATTGGAAGGAAATGTTGACGAAATCTAAGACAAAGAGCAATAGAGTGAAAGGATTGAGTTTCCATAACAAGGGGCCATGGATCTTGGCGAGTCATTGCAATGGCGTTATCCAGCTCTAGGATAATCGCATGGAAGATGTCGTAAGAAGTTTGATAAAACTGTAAGAAGATTATTGCACGTGTGGTGTCCATTTATGTTTCTCAATTGTGTTGATTAGCAGTAAAATGATTTTTTTATTTCCAGTAGTGTTTTTGGGTGTCAAATAATGTTGTCGGCTCCCTTTTCTTTGGCAATTGATAAGTTATCAAGTTTAGTCATGGTTCTATTATGTGGTTCATGATTATTTAATATTTGTGAAATAATGCGTTTGACATCGACGGTAACTTTGATATGTTGCAAAATAATTATTGCAAGGGTGATTGCCAATTTATGTTTCTCAAATGTTGCTGGCTCCTTTTTTTATTGGTAGATACTAATAAATTAGAGTTTAGCCGTGATTATTTTATGGTGATCATAATAATCTAATTGGCAGTACCATTATTGGCAATACAATTGTCCAGCACATGGATGTACATTATTTTCTCTTTGCTTATCGAACCAGAGACCAATTGCTTGGTGAGTCAAATTCATTTTATTTTTCAAAATCTATTTTTTTTCTTTGGATAGGAGATCTATGTTTTAATTGATAATTTTATTGATGATATATGTCTGGATTCCTAAAGAATCATTTAAAAACTTTTAATTCGTCAAAAATCTTTGTTGATAAGGTACTATTAAAGAAAATGCAATCGTAGTAGATTTGGGCTTTAGAAATGGTTGGTGTTAAGTATGTGGAGTTTCCGATGTGAGAAAGATTGAATCATGGGCTTATGAAGACTAATGTTGGTATCTTTGTAATCTGCATTATTATTTTAGTTTGGTATGTTATTCTCATGCAACATAATATATTCTTATGTGTGTTCAGGATTACGCGAGCATGTGAATAAATTTGTAAACTAATTCCCATCTAATAAGAACATGTAATACTAGCATCTCATTTACCTTTGGATGATTTGTAATTGTAAAATGTTGTCTTGGTGAAGCTAAATTTAGCGATTTAATGTAATTCCTGGGTTTTCATATATCTTGCATTTGACTTGATTTTAGGACAGAAAGATTGATTTGCAATTTCAGTGATGAAATAACTATTATTTATTTCGTAAAGCAAGATATATAAATGTGAATGAGACTGAACACACAAGAGTTCCTAGACTCCCATCCTAAATATTGTTGATCAGTTTTGTTCAAATTCAGGAAGTAGTCGACTGATGTTGAAATTCAGTTTGCCTAAATCATCGAGTTTTTTGAGATGAGAAACAAGTATGGCGTCGGCAGTTTAGAGCACAACAAGGCTTGCCTCCTAGCGGAATCAGGTGGGTGTGCTTCAGATGAACCGCACTCAGCCACTTTACCTTTTATTTCTTTTGAGTCCATTTTTTTTTTGTTTAACCTGTTGAAATCACAGTTTCCCCAGTGAAGGAAGTCGCAGAGGCCTACCGGTAAGTTTAATTTGAGTTTTCTATTCTCCTTTCTAGATATCCTAATTCGATCATTACTACTATAAATTTTTCATATGCATTCATGAACTGATATTTCTCTTTTTGTATTTATTTATTAGTTTTTACATCGAACTGATAATTTTTTTTCGATGGAAATTGAGGATGCCTTATATGTAAGTGTTACTTGATTTTCAATATTCCGTATTGGTAAAAAAAACATCAAATAAAATTTTCACTTGATTCCTTATTTGTGTAGATCTAAATATTTTATGTATTATTAGTGAATCCGCAATCGTTCTCGCTCAATCTTGGCAATTTTGAGAGCACCTTATAAATGATGTGGTTATGATCAAATAGAATTTAGCATCTTTTATGGCTTTTTTAATTTTTGTTTTTGATCTGATGCCTTTTATTATTATTAGTTGGATATGAGTTTTTGGACCTTTTTATTTGAAGGTTTTTTTTTTATTGCATTGTTTAATAGTCGAGATTGATGTATACAAGCTGGTCCAATTTGCTTATGTTGACTTCTAAAATAAATCTGCAGAAAAGAATAGACTTTTGTGAAAAATGACTAACCTAAGCTCGCATATAATTCGTAGTTTGAAATCTGATGTTTTACACCTAGATGCAATAAGGCCTTTTGGATTAATGATCTTTGGTAGGATTCTTTGTTTTTTTATGGTTATTCAAGTTTTATTGATTTGTTGATTGGTAAGTATTATTTGATTTCTATAGAATGTGTGGTATGGTGTTATAATTTTATTTTTTGGTTATTATTTTTATTTTTATTTTTTATCAGAAGCCTTCTTTTAAAAAAAAATAGTTATTGGATATGAGTTTTTGGACCTTTTTATTTGGAGACTTATTTTTTTGACTAGATTGTTGTAATAATTGGGACTGGTGTATACAAGTTGGTCAAATTTGCTTATGTTGACTTCTAAAATACATTTGCATAAAAGAATTGACTTTAATGAAAAACGACTAACCCAAGCTCGCACAGTATAAATAGTATGAACAATTGAGTACAAACATGCATACATCTGTTTGATGTGTGTAAATTTATATTTGTATTTGCTTTGGTTTTTTTTTTTCTAATGGTACAAGATTAAGTATGTGAGTAAACATGGTATGGCCTAAATATTTTATTTTTGATATGGGAGTTTGATTTGATTTTTTATATTTACTCATTATTATAATGTTCCTAATTTTTTTACTAGGTTTTTCTTTTTAAGATGAAATCACATGAACATATACTTCGAGATGGCGCCGGTTATTTGTATTATTATTATTTTTTTTTTATTTTTTTTGCAATTTTTGTTGTCATAAATTATAGTGTATGTATGTATATACTGTCAAGAAACTATATAAGAGGACTTTAAAATTTATTGGATACAACCATACAGGCAGGTTACGATCTTTAAGTTATAGAGAAACTGGTGCTGTTTCTCTTAACGACCAATAATAGTATTTTTGGTTAATCAATCGTGTGACTGGTGTATATGAATTTCAAAGACAAGTTGAAAAGGGACGATGACGCCGACATTTTGGAGAACCCTAATGCTAGCAAATCATCATCTTATGTAATATAAGAACTGGATTTCTTTTGCTTTCAATGTTTATTTTTTGCTGCTAATTATTTTTGAATAAGTCAGTAGTAGCTTGAGGCTTATCTTCTATTTTGGAAAAGAATATTATTATCCTTTTGTTGTGGTTTTAGCTGTAGAGTCCTTTAACTAATCTTTATAAGTTGGAGAAATGCTAATAGGAGTGTTTAATAAGTAGAAGCACTAATTTATTTGAGATCCAGAGTTTTTCTTGGTTGGATTGTTATAACTGACACAAAGGCATGGTCAAGAATTTGTTTACCAATTATTTTCTTGACTATTTACGAAACTATTATTGAGTTTTTTCCGGTACAATTTTTTTTAATTTTTATTATCTTTTGTTATTTGCGATTAATAATTCATTAATTCATTGTTTGATTGTTTGTTTTATTTCAAGGACACCCTAAATTCATCACAGGATTATTCAAGATATCAGAGAGGTACCTGCATGTTTTGGAGGTCATTCCTTAACACACCAAACCTGCACAATGCAACATCGAACGATGTCGAAGTGAAGAACGCGGACCAAAGGAGTTTTGTGCATCTGGTGTTTGGGTTCTATCTCTTGGATGTGTAAATTTGAAATTCTTTGTTTGTTAAAGTTTAGTTCCGCGGATCTGTTTGGTGTGTTCTTATTTACATTTTTTGGATATAAGTTGTAATGAGATAGATGTTTTTAAGCCATAAGTTTTAGTTTGGATAAATGGACGACTAACCAAGCAGTGTAAGGACTATTATTATATTTGAAGTTTTACTAAAAACCTATCATTGAGTTTGTTATATGGTTAGTGCTTGATCATGACATTGAATAATTTCAATACATTTTCTAGAATGTTTATTTATTTACTGTATTGTTGATTATAACGACAAAAGACTTAAATTATATTATGAATAAATCTTATTAATTATAATTAATTTTATTTCTTAAATAATAATTAGCATTTGGTATTTTTAAAATCCCTTTAACAATATTGAAATTATTTATAATTAAAAATATTTGAACTGAACAAACAATGATTTAATTTTTTAACATTTCTCATAAGGTCTTTAATCAATTCCCTTAATTATAGTTCACAATTAGAAAAATAGGTATTAATTGGTATTTATAGAATTGTTTTGTCATATGGTTTAGATTTTAATTTTAAAGAGAGACATTTAAATTAAACTCCTAAATATCAATAATTGAAAAACAAAATTATCATTTTTATTTCATGGGGAAGAAAATTCATTTACCAAAATTAAAAAGTCAAATAACAATAAAGTCATTTCTTAATGTTATCTTTATTTACTATTTTTATATTTAAGGTAAATCCATTAATCATTTTTATACCTATTTTGCTTGGAGCAAAATTTATTTTTATGGTTGGAGTTAGGCTATTTGTAAGGGAAAAGAGGAACTACACTGAAAATTTGAGTTTTAACAAAAACAACGTGATGAGAAAAAATCTATATAAGACATTCATTATGCTAGATAAGACATTCATGCGTAATGTACTATTTACAAATCTATATTTGTGATGATTAGAAAATTCATATTAAAAAATATACAAATGTTTCTATGATGAAGTTTTTCATATAATTTGAAAATATGTTCTTTTCAATAATAATCTTTTAGTAAATTAAGTTTTTTTTAAAGATAAAATTACGGTAAAAGAAAATTAATACGATCATTCAAATATATATTATACTAAACTTCATGTATATACAATAACTTATTTAATTATTCTACATTCAAAAGTAATAACATTCAATTATTCCAAATAATCTACACATTAAAATAATTGTTAGTGCAACGCACGGGGATAAAACTAGTATTCAATAATTACACAGTTCTAAAATAAATCCAAATATTCAATTAAAAAGTTTGGAATATGGATAATGTGATGATAGAAAAACAAATCCTAATAGCATAACAGTGTAAATAAAAAATAAAGGAGGGTAGTTCCTTGAGATTATTTAAAACATTTCAAATAGAAGGATCTTATAAACTCTCATATAAACTATAAGCTAGATTCTTATTCTTACTAAACATATACTTAGTTAATTTTGCCGATTCCCAATTTTGCATGCAATTTTTGAATCCAAAATACTAAAGTTATCTAAAACTACAAATTCATAAGGCATGCATTTGCAGAATCAAATTCAGCAACAGCAATTCTAAATGTTACACCCTGTAAAAAGTAACTAAGAAAATATTTGAAAAAACACTATACGTGTTCAAAGATGGACCAAAAGCTGCCAATATGGA
>BMAC01000106.1:1294221-1304611 GCA_014905375.1 Phtheirospermum japonicum | reverse complement strand
GCAATTTCCAAGAAAATGCCAGACAATATCCATAAACACAACAAAATTAAACAATGAACATTCAAAAATCATCAGTTTCCTTCAGCCCTCCTTTTATTTTCAAAAAACAAACCATAAGGAGACCAAATTACTAGCTTCAAACAATAGGTAAATAGCAACTCCAAGTAGAAAAAAAGCCCCGGAACCCTAACATAGTGTTTTTATTCAAAGAGGCCCGGGGAATGTTCCATTCTCCCTCTGTTCGTTCCACCTCTCAACCTGCAAAACAATGGTCGACATAAAATGAACGGTAAGAAAAAACAGGGCTGGCTTGAAGAACCATTATAGATGGAAATGCTGCTACTGATAATGCCAATATTCGTCATGTCAGCGAAAAGTGAAATGTCTTATAGTTTTAAGACGTATCTGAGAAAGGACATCTGGGTCCCAACACGACCCCACTGACTTACAGGTAAAACAGGGTGCTTAAATTTTAACATTTTCGAGTTTCAACTAACAAGACCTAATTTTAAATGACATGGGATTGACTACCCAGTAAGTAAAATTGTGCCCTAGTAACCCGAACTGGTACCAGCTATAAAATTTAAGAAACATAAAGGAGTTACAAAAACCTAAATACGAAATTATAGCAATCAGCTGATTGAGTCCAACACACTTCTGAAAACACACACACACAAAAAAAAAAAAAACAAAAAAAAAACAAAAAAAAACAAAACACTACACCTGAGATTTTAGTTTAATTACAAGAAAAAAAATCATCTTTTGATATCGAAAATACCACAAATGCAAACCTCACAAACAAACCCTTGAGGTTTGCATTTGTTTATATTTTAAATCATCCCCCCCTCCCCGGCACAGGATGCAACCTGTAATAGAAGCATACGTAAAGGGAGTATTTGTAATTTTGAAAGAAAACTGGATTTTTTTTAAGACTAAACTGCAAGGAGAGTATCTGCAATTAAATCATATTTTAAGTTTTTTGTTATCTCACTAGTCTTTTACTGGCCTATAAGATTGAAAAAAAAGTTCTTCTTGGACGCACAACAAACTGAGAATCAACACGCATGGAATAGTCACAATTAATAGTGATATTACTAGTCACCATCTCATCCTAAGCGAAATGGTTTTCAATAGTTAACTGTTTATCATTGTAATACTGATAAATACATAAATAATAATTATGATACTAAACCACATGACATCAACACAATGAGAGTTTTATGATATTAAAATTTCATGGAGAATATACAATCTGATCATAAAATAAGATGATTTGGCTTAAAATTATAGCAAACTAAGCAGCCATACATGGAAAAATAATTAAATAATAGGACCCCATAATCCACTCACCCATTCGCCCGGGCAAAGGGAACGGTAGTATTTGGCAAATTTCTTACAATCGCCAGATTCTTCACCTTTAGCAGCCGTGCAACTGAAGACATTAAAAAAATAATAATAATTGCCAACTAATATAAGTGAAAATATTCAGCTGCTCAAGGTGGATCATAAATGCATATCAAACTCAAATCGCTATTAGCACTCAAACCACGCACTCAAAGATAGGTGATCATTGTTTACTTCCATTTCATGTTTTTACACTTTCAATGGTCTAACGAGAATTGCAAAAACGACAAAACTTCAGGACCTTTATTCCTATCAAAATTAGCTACCCACGCTTGAGAAGGCTAAAGAACCTCTCCTCTCCAAAACTATAATCCCACGTCAGTTGTTTGCAAAAAAATTAAAACAAGGGTTATTGAGAATTTATTTTTTTTAAAACTCAGTACCTAAACTACAATGGGATTGTGAAATTGCAACCCGACTCATCTATCCGAAGGAATATTCTGTCGGGATTCTAGCATGTGATTTGGACACCTCACATATTTAAGGGAGTTTTAGTCAATTTAAGCACATAATTTTTGAAAATCGCATTTTGACCCTGAATCCACATGTGCCTGTGGAATGTGCGCGTGCTTCTAACACTAATAATAGAAACCTAACAATCGAATTAAAACAAACTAAGAATACTTAGATAAACAAAGAGGGCACTTGCAAATTGTACACTTATATACGACTTAAATATGTCAAAAGTTATAAAGACATTCATGATTTAAAGAAAAATGTGGGCAAAAAACAAACACATACAACTTTGTTTCTCAGAACAGTGTATCTCGTCCAATTTTCTGACACGGAATATCATGCAACAGATTTAAGCCTATCCATCACTTTCCTAAATATCCTCAAAAGATCAATGAACCCGATTCAAAACATTGCAGCAATCTCATCCGACAAAAATGAGTGTCACGTCCAATTAAATAATACATTATAATTTACCGGTGAAACTCAATGTAGCGGGTGAAACAATGCCGCGATTGGTTGGTCGTCGGAAACCGATAATCAGCAGGCGCAGTTTTTAGTTCAATCTGAGAAAAGAAAAGAAGGCAAGTTAAACAGAATCAATTACAATCCGCTAAAACTAAAATAATTCACAATTAAAAATAAAATAAAATTATTAGAATTCATTAATCCAAAATCAAAATATAATAAACATGACAGCCCGAAAACCATACAGTCTTATATAAGAAGAGTGAAATCTAGATCATTTTAGTCGAATGAAAACAATGCTCGCATCAGATCACTGGAAATGAAAAACTCACTCTCGATAGGATAAGTATGAAATTTCTAATTAAAAATCTATATGATTAGTATTTACCTCAGCCATTGTAGATGTGATTGACGAAAGGGTTCTCTTAATTCGGAATCAATCAAAGAAAGAAAAAAGAGGATTGTTGTATTGTGTTGTGTTGTGTTGTGTTGCGTTGTGTGCGCTAATTTGGGATTTTTGACCAGGGTATTCAAGGGAATAAATTTAAAGAGTGATTTACTGACTTTTGTGCGGTTTGTGCAGTGACCTATGAAGAACGTCCACGTGCCACCAAACCAGATTTACTCTTCTCCTTATTTTTGTGTAGCTTATTTTTGTTTGGCCTAACTATCTACGGTTTTCTATAGAATCAGATAAGCCCTTAATTATTTTTTTTCTTTTTTTTTTTCTTTCTTTTTTTATAAATGCATGGTGGGGTGAATGCTATGTGTTATATAGGACTCCGTAATGGAGCCCTATCTGATTCTATAGAAAAACTCTAACTATCTACATCCTAATATTTAATAAAAATGCCTTAAAATTTTTATGGTATGTTTACATAAAAAATCATGAACTTTTTCAAATTTACAAATTCAACATGATCTTTGAATTTAACAAATAAAATCATAATCTTTTAAATTTTGCAAATATGGACCTTTATAGAGTTTAGGAACTTAAATTGATTTTCCTATAACATATTAATTGAACCCTATATTTTATCTAATCTTTTTCCCCCAATTCTATGTTCTACGGAGAATTAATTTCTTTCGGAGCAGATCCATTTGAAGCGAAACAATCAAAGAAACTCTCCAATTTCTCAACTGCGTGCATTTCGCCCTCTGCGGTGAGCTTGTTGCTTTCACTCTCCTAGTACGGGATTCAAACTCATTCCGAGATGTATGTTGTTTTTTGGTGTTTCTGCCGTTTCATGGTTTTTGCTTAATGTTCTTTATTTTCGGATATTTCATTTACATAAATAGTCGCCTCGTGTGTAGTATATTCACACTAAATGCCCAGGTGACTATTCGTTAATTACTTCTTCTAATTATCTATATTAAGGATGCAAAGTCATATTATGAGTTCATTATTATATTTTCTTCTCAAAAGGTTTTATAGCAGCAACTTCAAAGAGAGCTTAATGTCACAGACATGGTCCTCGAGCAACGATCCGTGCAGCCTTAGCTCCTTTCCACCCCGTACCGTAGCTAAGTAAGCCTCTTGAAAGAAAAGGTTTGTGAGTGAAGGTGTTGTGGGCGAGAAAACGAAAGCAAAGAACAAGAGAAATCTTGTTGGGAATATTCACACTTAGTTATGCTTGAAAAAAACTTGGTTGCCAGGATGATTTACAAATGAGAAACTCTACTCCTATTTATACTAGTCTCACATCCTTAAACGAGTCTTTCTAGAAAGTCCTACAAAAACCCTACCATCACCTCCTTAAATGGAGGGATCTAGAACGTCTTACACTAATACCCTTAAGAAAGACTCTATACTAGTTTCAATAGATCTCCACACAAGTACGGTATCCATGCTTATCCCTTCTTGGATGGGTCGCGCCTAAGTACGTGATCTTTGATATTCTTATCCCACTCGCTGCTACATCCATTGGTGTGGAGATGTTCTTGTCCTCGATGATGTATATGGCCTTCATCGTCGAAACCAACACTGTGTTGTGTTGTCGCATGAATTCTAACCCTAGCACGATGTTGACACCATCCATCAGTGCGATGGAGAAGTCCGTCCACATGGCCTTCCCATGGCCCAAGGCATAGCCTAACTCCCTTGGTTATGCCCGCTATCAGTCTCGCTTGGGTGTTGATCATCTTAATCCTTGTGTCCACCAGTGTGACTCGCACGCCAAGTCATTGTGCCTCCTACTCGGCCAGGATTATGAGTGGCCCCCGTGTCTACTAAGGCGCGTACCTCACATCCATTGATGTGGCCCCACGCCAGCATCCAACCTTTCCCACTGGTAATATCGATCTTGGGTGGGTCTTTCTTGCCCTCGATGACATTGACCACCCAAATAGCCCCACAATATTGGGATTCATTAGCCCCATGGTGTGATTGCCCCTCCTCGTGCAACTCTACCATAGCCGACATGGATCCCAACATAGGGTAATTCCTTACGATATATGATCATTTGCAAATGTAGCATCCTTTGGGCATGAAGTCACTCTTCTTCTCCTCATACTCATTAAGAGGGCGATGGTTGCCCCTCTTCGATGGACCAGCCACGTCCTGATCTCTCCACCTCAGTGTGTATTTTTGATGTTCTGGATATCTCTCATGTCTTGCTGCTCTCTCCCACCTTTAGCCGGATACTACTCTTTTTATTTGGAAAAGGCTTAGTTATTCAGCAAAGATTCTGCGGCCACAATTACCCCATCGACCGTTCGGGTGTCCTGACAATGCAGCTTCTGCTTGTCCCAAGGTTCAAGCACATCCACGAAGTAAAACAGTGAGTCGTCCTTAAACATGTTGGGAATTCAAAGCATAAAGGTAGTGGAATCTTTGACGTAGTCTTGGATTGAGCCTCTTTCCCTCAATCCCCATAGCCTCTTGCGTGCCTCATACACGACATTCTCAGGGTAGAATTTTCATTTGAACTTCTAAAAAATCTCCCCATTTCTCGATCTGACATGCGCCTTGCCGGCATGCTTTCGGCGCCACCACAATATGGAAGTCTCATTAAGATAAAAGGTTGAGATATTTACCTTTGCCGCCTTGTCCCTCATGTTGATACCCTCAAATTATTGCTCCATGCTCGATAAGAAGTTGCTGAATTCACTAGCGTCTTGTACACCGTTGAAACCTTCTAGTCTCGGATAATCAAACCTCGTGGTTAAATACATGTTCTAGTCTCGGCATTATCCACGGCCCTCTTGTACATTGCCATGTCTTCTCTCAAGGCATTGGCGATGGACGCCAGTTGATACAAGCATTCTTTCAGTGTTGCACGAGCCTTTCTAAACTCTTGGATGTCCTTTGTGCACCATTAGGCAGTGTTCGTGCACCCTCAAACATTTCCCTTCATGGACTCCATTTCCTCCATAATGTGATACTACAATTTTTTGAGGGTATGATCGAACCGTTCGAGCTTCTCGACAAGCTTCCCCATGAAAAGTTCCATAAAAGGCACCTCCACACGAACCTTGCTGCGATCACGATTCTTCTTTAGCTCGGTGATGAAGAGTCCCCTCCTGCGCTTATCTTAGATCATGCCCAAGCATTCAACAATGTCGGTTTTATTTCCTATAGCCACACCCGAGTGACACAACATGATGCCCTGATTCAGGCTTTGATACTACCTTTCACAAACTTAGTCCACAAGCAACGTTCTATGCGGCCTTCGCACCTTTCCACCCCGTGTGATAGCTAAGTCAGCTTGTCAAAAGAAAGGTTTTGTGAGTGAAGGTGTTGTGGATGAGGAAACGAAAGCAAAGAACAAGAGAAAGCTTGTGGGAAATTTTCATCTTTATTATGCTTGAAGAAACTTTGTTGCTTGGATGATTTACAAATGAAGAGATCAGTTCCTACTTATACTATTTCCACCTCCTCAAATGGGTCTTTTTAGATAGTCCTACAAAAATCCTACCATCACCTTCTTAAATGGATGGATCTAGAACATCCTATACTAATTTACCACAAAAGAAGACTCTAGACTAGTTTCCCTATATTTGCATGTACCTTGTACAGAATTCTACGCTTCTCTAGCGTTTTCCTACTATATACAAGCATTAACCAGTATATAATACTATGTTCTAGAATATTCTAAGCCTCTCCAAGGCTAGTCTCAAGTTCCAGCCCATTAAGTTGCTATAACGGTCCCGTCTTGTCCAAATACTTCTTGAAGGTTCTAGTAGCTCCTATCAAGTTAGCCCTCACATGAATCTTCCCAGCTCATACCCGACTGAGAAAGTCCCGCACACTTATAGAAGATTCCAGACCCTTATGACTTGGTGCTATCCTTGCACAATATCTCCATGTCGTGCACCACCATTTTGCACATTGGGCCATGATTTTCCCATATTGGCTCAGTCATCACGTGTTTGGCATGACATTCTCCCCCACCTATTTCAGCGACATCCTCATTGTCGTGTCGTTCCAATGTGCATGCGGTATCCATGCTTTTCCATAAGCTGGGTCGCGCCTGAGTACATGATATTTGGTCCCTCATGGGCTTGGATCACTAATATTCTCGCCCCACTCTTTGCTACCTCCATCGATATGGAGATGTCTTGTCCCTGATGATGCATAAGAAATTCATCACCGGAACAAACAACGTGTTGTGTTGCTACATGAATTCCAATCCTATCACGATGTCGGCACCATACATTTGTGTGATGGAGAAGTCCACATGGCCTTTCCATGGCTCTATGAATAGCTTAAGTCCCTTAGCTATGCCCACTTTCGTTCTTGATTAGGTATTGACCGTCTTGATCCTCTTGATCCATGCATTTGTCTGTGTGACTTACACGCCGAGTCATTGGGCCTATTTCTCGTCAGGAAGCTATGAGTGCCCCCATGTACACTAAAGCGCATACCTCACGTCCGTTGATGTGGCTGCGCACCATCATCGAACCTTCCCTTTTCGGCATCTCATTCTTGAGTAGATCTCTCCTGCCCTCGATGGCATTGACCACCCGAATAGCCCCATAATGATGGGCTTCATCATCCACGTGGTGTGATTTCCCCTCCTCGTGCGAATCTACCATGGCCGAATAGGATCTCAACTTAGGGAAATTCCTCTTGATATACGGTCCCTTGCATATGTAGCATCCTCTTGGCGTGAAGGAGTTCATCTTCTCCTCATACTCATCACAAGGGTGATGGTTGTCCCTCTTTGATAGAACAACCGCGTTCTGGTCTCTCCACCTCATCGTGGGTTTCGATTGTTCTTGGACATCCCTCACATCTTGTGTCTCCCCCTAACTCTGGTCGTATACTCCTCTTTTCATTGGGAAAAGACCAGGAAACCCACTAAAGATTCCACAGCCACAATTAGCCCATCGATTGTTCGAATTTCTCGATGATGCAACTCCTACTAGGACCAAGTTTGGAGACCATCAATGAAGTAAAACAATGAGTCATCCACGAATATTGGGGATTTTAGGCATCAAGATCGTGAACTCCTTGACGTAGTTTTGGATTGAGCCTATTTTCCTCAATTCCCATAGCCGCTTGTCTCATACACGATGTTCTCAGGGTAGAATTATCATTTTAACTCCTTTAAAAAATCTCCCCATATCTCGATCTAACATGCACCTTGCTCGATGTCGGAAATATTTCTTGATGCCACCCGAAAAAGGCAGTCTCGCTATGGTAAAGGGTTGCAGACTTTACCTTAGACTCCTTACTTCTCATGTTAATGCCCTCAAAATATTCCTCCATGACCCATAGGAAGTTGTCATCTTCCCTAGCATCTTGTACGCCATTGAAACCCACTGGTCTCGGATAATCAACCCTCGTGCTAAATAGGTGTGCTAGTCTTAGCACTAGCCACGACCCTCTTGCACATTGTAATGTCTTCTCACAAGGCATTGACGATGGTTGCCAGCTAATCCAAGCATTCTTCCACCTTTGCACAAGCCTCTCTAAACTCTTAGATGACCTCAATGCACCCTTGGGCAGCGATCATGCACTCTTGCACGTCGCCATTTATATACTTTATCTCCTCGATGATGTGATCCTCTAACATCTTCAAGGTATGATCGACCCATTAGAGCTTCTCGACAAGCTCCCCCATGACGAGATCCACTGAAAGCACCTCCACACGAACCTTGCTATGATCAGAATTCTCCTTCACCCAACTAATGATTGCTTATGAATTGACATTACTATTATAAAAAAAAAAAAAGCTTGAACTTGAGGCTGGAATTATGAGAGTAATACTTCCAATAAGAAATGATATGAACTAAAGTTGACTTACGAGGGCAATCATCTTGAAACATTAAAAGAGAGAAAATATTTATCTCTTAATCAATTCCCTTTTGAAATTATGATTCATGATTGATATTCATGATTGAGTGGATATTACATTGATTATAATTTTCTTTCTTGATGAATTGCATATATGAACTTGCATCATGAAAATTGGCCTTTTATCGACTATGGATTGGATATTTTGACCTTATTGATTATTTGTCAATAACTGATATTATTTGACTACACTATCTAAGTGATTACCTATTCTAGATTATAGGGTTTTTACCTATTCAATGATTGTGAGCCAAACTACATAAATCTCATTAATTGACTATGTTTATATATAGAGGAACTCTTGATTTTTATGCGCTTATTTTTTGCGAGTTGAACCTCCTATGAGCAATAATACTTTGTGGTAATGATTTGAAGCCTAATAATAGTATGTGGCCCACTTTGATAATCTCAAAAGTAAGATATTACCCTAGAACTTACTAGAGTTCAAAATTTCGGGTAAGTGATTATATAGAATTTGAATGATAATGATGTATAGAGCAATTTTTTAAATATGCATGAGCCTTGTGAGCCGATGAATCAATTATTACTTTGAGTTTCCACATATCTTATTATATCAAACTGATTTTATAGAATTGAATTGATGGAGAGTTTCAATACCATTTGACGAATTGTGTGATTATTCTATCTTGGAGATGAATATTAATCACTGAACTTATGTGATTGAACAGTTGTAGAGTTGCTCTCTGTGCGCGAATCTATGTACTACTTATGAATTATTGATTGTGACCAATATTTAACTATTATATATGATCATTCGAACATGAATCCAAATGCTTGATAAAATCCTTGATATATATGCGCTTCATGATTATGTATACTTGTTTCCTAAAGATGTTAATAGAGATATGTTTTAAACAAATGACTTTGTTGGCATGGTCTCCCTACAGACCGACCCTCTCAATGATTGTATCTATCAAAAAATAATGCAAGAAATTTGAGATAATATGGCGATAAATTTCATCATATAAAGTGCACTTTTTTGTCACAAAAACTATTTTTTGATGAAATCCAAGCATTACAGTGATCGTCACGATAGACGCATCATAAAAGGTATAAAATGACACACACACACACACACACACACACACACACATATATATATATATATATATATATGTGTGTGTGTGTGTGTGTGTGTGTGTGTGTGTGTGTATTGATGACGCTAATGAGCGTTGTGATCATATGTTATACTTTTTAATGACAAATAATTCGTAACCTATATGATTATATATTTGCCATCTTAACGTTTATATCATCATCATATGTTAAATCCTTAAATGATGAGCTTACACTTTGTCATCGTAACCTCCGGTTCAATGACAAACATAATTATATTGTCAAATCCTTCAATTTTAATGTGGCTTCTATTGTTTCAAATTGTATTGAATATTTGTCATATATAATATAATTCATTATGAAATACTTGCTTTATAGTTACGAAATATGGTTTTTACTTAATGATTTTATTAAAATGACAAAATGTTATGGTATTAGTATTTATAGGAAGTTTTGGATGATTTTTATGTAATTAATTTGTATGAATTTCTGGAAAAGTTGTATGAGAAATAGGGAGGAGATAGAGCTAGAAGGAGATAGAATGTAGAAAGTTGTGTAAATTCTTATTGCCTTCTCTCATGTCCAGCAGCCCATAAATATCTCAAGGGGGGGACCAAAACCATCGGTGCCTTCCCCTTGAATTTAGGTAATTGAGAAAATTAAAACATTACACATGTAAGGCTAATA
>BMAC01000106.1:1260797-1288783 GCA_014905375.1 Phtheirospermum japonicum | reverse complement strand
GACGACGACATGTACAGATTTTCTTAAGACTTCACGACACGTGCAAAACACCATTCAGCACGGACGTGCACAATGGAACACACTAATGTGCACAAACTGGAACAGAGTTGTGCACGAACAAATCAGACGACAACCACAGACGACGACGACATGTACAGATTTTTTTAAGACTTCATGACACAGTGCAAAACACCATTCAGTACGGACGTGCACAAGGGAACACATTAATGTGTACAAACGGACACTGAGTTGTGCACAAAAAAACTAGACAGCAACCACAAACGACGACATGTAGTGTTTAACTCAAAAAAAAAATAAAAAATCAAAATTCAGATCAACTACACTAATTTAAAATAAAATATTACCTGATTCGGTCAAAATTGAAGCCATCAGTGTGCAACCAAAATTGAACCAAGAAAAAATTAAATCGAATAGGAACCTCCAAAATCGAAAAGGAACCTCCAAAATCGAACAGGATACTCCGACCTAACCCTAAATTCGAACAGGATTGTCACGCCAATCTCTATTACTCCGGCCAAGACCTAAACTCGAATAGGATTTAAAGGAATTGGAATGAATTTCTCGATAAAATTACTTTTCGATTGAAGTCTGAACGGGTTGGCGTCATGAAGGGGTTGGCGTAAATGAGTTGGCATTGTGAACGGGTTCTGGCTTCTGCATCGTGAAGGGAGGTTTGGGTTTTCTGGCATCTGCGTCGTGAAGGGAGGTTTGGGTGTTCTGGCTTCTGCATCGTGAAGGGAAGTTTGGGTTTTTAAAGCTTTATTAGGGATTTCAATTTATTTGATTAAATCTAATCCATTAGATTAGATTAGATATAATTGTTAGGATTTATTCTCATTTCTCACCCACGGACTCATTCTCACCGGATCCCAACCCTATATATATACATATATATATATATATATGATTAGGTTCAAATGAGAACAGTTTTTCTATATGTGAACCTAGGGTCAATTAGGGCCTTAGATCTAATTAAATGGATGGATCAGATTTTTTGTGTATTTCCTTATTTAATTAAAAGCATTAGGATTGTATAATAAAAGCACTACTATTGTATATAACTGAAAATACCAATAAAGCACTGTTATTGTATAATAAAAGCACTAGTTCGCAGGTTCACATATAATAACATGGTTTCCATTTGAACCTAATCCTATATATGGGTGAGTTCAAATGAGAACCATGTCATTATATGCGAACCTGCGAACTAGTGCTTTTATTATATTCTAGTAGTGCTTTAACTATACAATCACATTGCTTTATTGATATTTTAGTTATATAAACCAGCAGTGCTCTTATTATACAATCCTAATGCTTTTAATCAAATAAGGAAATACACAAAAAATCTGATCCATCCATTTAATTAGATCTAAGGCCCATAATTGACCCTAGGTTCACATATAAGGACATGGTTCTCATTTGAACCTAATCATATATATATATATATGATATATCTATATCTATATATATATATATTAAATGAGAACCCATCATTATATGTGAACCTAGGGAATCATCCTGACCATTAGATTGAATAATCTTGATGGTTGAGAATGATAGAAGAATTCTTAGCACTCTAAGAAGTCTTCTCCGCAATAGTACGGAGTCGATTGTAGAGCGGTAAGTTGTCCCGAGTCATGTCTCTCGAGGATAGATGTAATCGGCGGTCGGTGTTTTTACTTACTCTTTTGTTAAGCTAAATTAAACTAATCTACTCCTAAGAAAGTAATAGTCATTGATTTGGGTTTGAGTTTTGAATTTAAAAGAAGACTTTATTGAAAATAATGAAAATGAGGGTTTAGGGCGTTCGGTTTGTCTCCACGATTAGTCCGTTTTTGCCGAGCACTTAATCCACGATTCGGGGTTTTCAATCCCAAATTGTCGATTAAGTGTGGGGTCATCAGTCCAAATTCTCGACAATCTCCGATTAATGGTTCTAAACGAACTTTAACCCTAAACCCCTAATTTATAAACTAATTGCATCCAATACAAATTACAGCTTACAATTAAAAGAGAAGTCATGGAGGGAAAATCAAGCATTTCAAATTGAAACCTTTTATACCTTTCTCGGCATTTTGGCTAAGATCAAGTGTAGTTTCTGTTCTTATCAGTTTGATATCTAATATGTGGGCCATGCGCCCACACGATATTAAATTTATTTTTTTAGGGGGAAGGCCCAATGAGTAGCTTGCTGCTCGGGCCTTCGCGCGTCGTCCATGCGTTGCACTATTGCACGGGCCTGGCGCACCCCACCGTATAAAATGAAAAAAAAATTGAAATTGGTCAAAAGGCATTAAATTGAAAAGAAGTCAAATTTTTCAAAGAAGAAAGACCCATTTGGCTTTCAAGAACCCAAGGTTTTTTTGGACAAATTGTGCAAAAAGCTTCAAGAGGTCTTCAATGGAGTTTTAACAAGCAAGAGGAAATTTAAAAAGCTAGAACATAAAATTGAGAAGTTGGAATGCAATAGGAAATAACATGAACTACAAATTTAACAAACTACATCAAAGAAATTGCAACAAAACAAACACAACACTACAACATGAAAGAGAAAGATTGCTACCGAATTGCATTACAAATCAAAGCTCCAAATCTTCAAACAACAAACTCCACGAATGAAGGAGGTGTCACTCACTCCAACATTTGCTTAAAAACAACTAACTAACTACTAACTAGAAACTAACTAACTAAGCTAAACTAGATTAACTACTAAGCTACCTAAAACTACATTAAACTAGGAATTATGAGCTAGGGTTTTGAAAAGCAAGAGTAAAGGCTTGGAGGAAATGGAGCAAGCCCCAAATTCCACCAAGGAAGGGTTGTTGGATAAGGTTGGAGAGTTGGGTTTATAAATACAAACATGCAGGGGTAAAATCGTCAAAAAGAACCAAAATCCCGAGCTGGACTGCGTCTCAGTCGATCGACTAAGGGTCAGTCGATCGAGTGCTTCACCCAAAACTTTCGAACTCACTGGAATCCAGTCGATTTGGGAAAGTCCAGTCGATCGACTGGCTCGGCTGCTCCGGCTCGGTTTTCTCGTTTCGCTCTAAACGTCCGCCGGTTGTCGCTCCTCGTTCGCACTGTGTTTGCTTGCTTTGCCCATTCCAATCCGAGTCGAGTGGGATGCTCCAAGCGTGCGCGGGACCGCTTGGTCATCCTACGGACAAAAATACGAAAAAGTGTAAAAATGTACGAAAAACTACTAAAAACCGCACAAAAGTTATAAAAACCTAAAACTAACAAAATAGGCCAAAACGACTCCTAAAACTCGTAAACGCAAGCAAAACGCACGCTAATGCGACATAATAAGGTAACAAAAAAGTGTACAAACAAGTACAAATCAGAGAACATGACATGTCAGCATGGTAATATTGTAAAAAATGCAATAATTAATTAAAAATGGTATTTTGGACATATATCAACGTTTATAAAGAGCACTACGTTGTTCTTTAGAAAGCACAATAGATTAAGAAAAAAAACACTACGATTGTATACAAAAAGTATCGCAAATTTCGTCTATAAGCTGCAAATTCAAAAATTTGAAATAAAACTCAAATCTTCAACAAACCATAACTTTTTCAATTTTTATTCGTTTTGAATGAAATATATATCGAATTAATCACATTCTCTACAATTTAAGATACATATTGCATGTTTTAAAATGTATATATATATATATAAAATTAAAAAAACTGGATAGTAAAAATATCGCACATGAATGATTTTAGCACTACATTATTGTATAAAAAGTACAGTGAATCTGGACATATAATTGCACTGTGCAATATTTGGAGTGCTTTTTCGTATATTGTTACAGTGCTTTTGAACTACACTAAACACTGCTTTTTTTTTACTGAAAAAATAATCGGCCAACATCGCCGCCGATTTTCACCATCGCAGCCATCCGAACCAACCCCCGACAATCCAAATTGCCACCACCCAACGACCTCACTGCCGCCGTTTGAACCCACCCCTATATGACGGGGTTCTCATTTGATACTGCATATAAATTAAAAAAAATAATAATAATAAAGTTTTATTATTTCTTATCTCTTGTTTGTTTGTTTTTTTTCCTTCCCTCCGGTAAGCTCCGTGTCAACCTTTTTCAGCCCATATAATTATGAACCCCCTCAACTGAGAATTTTTTTAACTCCAATCCTTTATTTAGAAAAGGACCCACACGTGGGGCCCGCCACTATCTATCCATGAGTCTCTTTTTGCAACCCACTGCAACTCACGTGACGCACAACTCATAATGACGTGAGTACTTGCCTTAGTACCACCGCCTTGAAAAAGTCCCACGCGCCACCACCCCTTGCTATCTACTCCCATTCATTTCGATCAGTTAGGCGGCCGCATCACCAAAGAGATGCATCCAGTCACTGCGGCCGCATCACCATGTCCACGTCGCCACGGCGTCGACTAGTCGAAGGAGGAGGAGAGGGGAGCAGATGAAGAGAATTCCGGTGGAGGATTGGGCGGAGGATTTGTCGAGCGGCGGCGTAGGGGTACCCATGACGGTGATGCGGATGCCAAGGGCCAAGAAAACGTAGTAGACGAGCAGCATGGGGAGGAGGGCGCCGGCGGCTATGCGGAGGCAGGCGAGGAGGAAACCAATTGGGATCCAGATGACAATGAGTAGAGAGAGAAAGGGGTTGGGATTTTGGACCATGGCCGGTTCGTCACCATCGGAGAAGGAAGGATTTCGATTTGGGGAGGGGACAGGATTTGGGAAGATACGAGGGAGGGCTTAGGAATAGGTTTGGCAGAATTGACTTTGTGATTTATTTTGATTCATAGGATTATGTAAAATTACATAAACACCCTTTCTTACCATATAATTAATTTAATGAAATTAAAAAAATAGAAAAAACTTGGTCCACACACATTATTAGATCTAAGTCTGAGATGAGTCCCTAGGTTCACATATAAATCCTATAATACATATATATATATATATATATATATATATATATATATATATAGGATTAGGTTCAAATAGAATCCACGTCAATATATGCGAACCTAGGGACTAATCCAGACCTTAGATCTAATAACTCGTACGGATCAGATTTTTTCTATTATTTAAATTTATTAAATTATAAATATAGAAGGAGAAGGGCCTTTATGTAATTTTACAAATATCTTAATTACGTTAAATACCTTCCCCTAATCCAACCCTAAACTCAGCCCCTTTTCTTCTTTTTCCCGTCTGCACCCTTCGTTGACAAACTTTTCATTTCTTCTCTAACACCCGCCACTAGGAAAGCCGGCGCACACACAGAGATGGCGAACGGCGGAGCGGCACCAATGAGACGGCGGCGTTCAGGCGACGTCTTATCTCCCACCAATTGGGCGGCGTTCAGGCATCAATTGAGACGGCGACGTTCAGGCACCAATGTCCAAATCGCCACGGCGACGTGGAGATGCGGCCGCGCGGCGATTGCTGTGCCCGCCGATTTGAAGCTGTCGCCTTCCATCACCACTGGAGCCGTCGCGGTGGCTTGTTCACCTCTCCCCCCGGGGCTCCGAATTAACAGCAGCGGCGAGGCAGGCTCGAGCCGTGGGTTGGCGTACGGGTTCGGTGGTGGTGGTTCCTACTTGTGGGTTTTCCAGTTTTTGGGTGGGAAAATTGGTGGCTTCGGGTTTGCAGCCGGGTGTGGTTTCCAAGTTGGTTTGGGGTGGCGACGGATAACGTGGGTTTTGGGTCTCAGTTTGAATCGGGCCTTGGCAGTGTTGGTCGTGGGGATGTCTCCGGTGGTTGGCTGTGGTTTTGGATTTCGGGTCTCGATTGGGTTGCTGCTGATTGGGGGTTTTCGGGTCGCCCTGGTGGTAGGCAGGCCGTCTTTAATATTCTCGGTAAGGCATTGACTAGTCTTTTGTTTTGTTTTGTTTTGAGAACATGTTCTAGATACTTAGAGAGGCATCAATCAATTTTTTTGCTATAAATCAGATTTATCGACACCTTTTTTGTGCAACTTGATGAGTAAACGTTTTAATCCATGCATGCCAAGCAAATATTTGAGAGAAACAAAATATCTTATACATGTGATATTTTTTATTTTTTATTTCATGTTGAATTCTTATCCACATGAACAATTGAGTGGACTCAGGGTTGTATTAAAATGGTTTACTTGCTTTAGTATGAATTTCAATTTTGACATTGATTATGTTTAATGTTATGGCAGGATCAATGTGAGAGATTTATCCAAACCAGAATAAACATCGTTTTGGTGGGACGACAATGGGCCAGCGCACTGTTCCAGTTTGGTCACCACAATTAACTTCTACGCATTTTCGTTGTTGCTCGTTTGTAGTGCTGGCCGAGAATTCGTCGGGGTTGGCGACTTTTGGTGATGTTGACAGGCTTGAATGGTTGATATCGGCAGTCGGGATGATTCGTCGTCGTGGATTGTCGAGGTTGATTCGGATGGCTGCAGTGGTGAAAACTCGGCGGCGATGTAGGCCGATTATTTTTTCATTTAAAAAAAAGCAGTGTTTAGTGTAGTTCAAAAGCACCGTAACAATATAAGAAAAAGCACTCCAAATATTACACAGTGCAATTATGTCTAGATTCATTGTGCTTTTTTATACAGTATTGTAGTGTTAAAATCAGTCATGTGCGATGCTTTTACTATTTAGTTTTTTTAATTTAATTATATATTTTTTTTACATCTTGAAACATGTAATATGTATCTTAAATTTAATTATATATTTTTTTATTTAATTACATTCTTAATCGTATTTTAACAGTGTTTTTTACACAGTAATGTAGTGCTAAAATTAATCACATGCGATACTTTTAATATTCAAGTTTTTTAATTTAATTACATTTATTTATAAAAATGAAATTTGTGATGTTTTTTTGCATACAGTCGTAGTGCTTTTTTTACCCATGTGCTTTCTAGAGAGCAATGCAGTGCTCTTTTCGAAATGCTGATATATGTCCAAAATACCCTTTTAATTAAATTAATTCAATATTTTCTATAATTACCCTACTGACGTGTTATGTTCTCAATCATTAAGATTATTCAATCTAATGGCCAATGGGCCTTAAATTTAATGTTCTCCATACAATAAGACTAATGTTACAAAACTCTTCCATGACATGACGTCTTAAGTAACTATCAGTAATGAGAATCAATCCAGCGTAAACCTAATCATTGCCCATCTCTAATTAGACCTTGAGTCATGAGTTAATACACATCAAGTCTGTCGTGTGATATTCAAAGTTAATTTGCTGATTTTTCAGGCAAAAGAGGCTCTTCCAAATGAATTATGCAATCTGAGACTTGAGTAGACAACAATGTTTCATCATTTTGTTTTTGTATTTGGCTAATTGTCCCTTCCTTGTCTTGGTGGTCTTTTGCCTTACCCCATAGCACAACATACAATCCAACTATTACAGCCAATCCTCCCATCACGCTAAATTATCAGAACAAAAAATCCGCCATGAGATTATTATTAGTGGTGATCTTGTAATTAGCTGTATGATAAATTGTAAAAGTTATTAAAATAGTAAAACATATACCTTCCAGTGTACAACTCCTCATGTAGAAAAGTGCAAGCAAGAAGAGTGACAATGACAGTACATAGAGGATTGAACATAGCAGAGAAGAGGGGGCCTCTCCTTGCAATGCACCATGCTTGAGCAAAAAAAGTAATTGCTGATGCCAGACCCTATATATATATATGTAATTCAAAAAAATGTTTTCAAATCAAATCAAATCAATTAAACACCAATTACTCACAGCATAGAAGCAGCAGAATAATTGCAATGGGGAATTTAAGTTCCATGATTTGGTATTGGGCTCCACAATCAATGTTAGGATTCCAGATTGTAAAGCTGCCACCAGGCACATCCATGCTGTTAATGAAAGATGATCCGGGTAGCATACACTTACATGGACCTGCCAACCCAATAAAATATTATAATTTAGACATGCTAAAAATTGTATAAAACTTTTAATAGAAGATGAAGAATACCTGCAAAATGAGCCAAAGGGACCAACAACAAGCACTCCCAAGAAGAAATAAACAGCCTAGCAACCACGTGTCATGTCCATTTGATCCCACAAATATTGAATTTCTGTGCATAAATTCCATGTTAAGTAACTTCGGACCTTTCAATAGTGCCATTGCAGCAGCACCAGCCACACAAAACACTGTTCCAATGATTTTAGCCATATTTCTTAAGCTTCGGAGATGGAATTTTTCTAAGCTGTGAGAAATAATTACGTACGTATCAACACATAATTGAAGATAAATACACATTCACTAATTAAGGGGAAAATAATTGAAATTTGAAGCTAATTAAAATAAACTTACCCCAGGGTATAAGCCATGACAAAAGTGATGGCTGGGATCAAATTGGCCAATGCACTTGCGGCAGATGATGAGGCCAGATACAAACCCTCAAAATATATGTTTTGATTAATTGTCACACTGCCAGCAGGAAAACAAAAAACGTTAGTTAAAATAGCCTCTCCTCATCATCTCGGATTTTATTTTATTAAAATGGTGAATTACCCTACAAAAGACAGCAAAAAAATCAGCCAGAAACTTTTCCACCCCAGTCCCAGAAAACATTCTTTTCTTCCTCTCCTGCATCCAAAATGTCCTCGTATACTACTAAAGCAAGCAAGAAAGACAGAGTAAAAGAAAGTGGAAATATGTACCTTGAGAAATAAGCTAGAGGGGCAATAAGCAAGAATGCTATGCATTGCCTGTACACAACAAAAACCCTTGAGCTCATCTCTTGCAAAAGTGCTGCTCGTCCGGTTAGGGTCACTCCAGCATACAAGAACTGACATCCCACCATTACAATGGTGGGCTTGTAATTTTCCAAACCCATTTAATTTTACTTGTTTCTATATCAATTAATGAGCCACGCTCTTTATTTATAGGCCCCTCCTAAGATCACTTAATAATAATTCAATCTTTCAAATATTGTACACCTTCTCCCAAAGAAAAACTAGGTACTCTGTCTGCTGTCCACACACACACACACACACACATATATATATCTTGTGACAATAATTTTATGTAAATACGTATTAAATTATACTCGATGCGTACGTTTTTTGTCTATGTTAAATAATTAAAATACTTGACGCATATTCAGTATATAGATGTGCAACGTATTCTACACTGTATGTGAAAATGGATCCATAATCATTCTACGGTCGTTAACGGGTCAGGTCGGGTGAGGTCATTTCCAGAGCCTTGACCAGCCATTTTCCTTTGGATCCAGACCCCTTAGCACGTTTTTTTTTTACTAAAAACTGTTGTTTTTAAAAATTACTCCGCCCGCGAAAAATATAATCTTCATACATATTAAATTTAAAACTTTATAATTATTTCAAGTAACTTTTACGTAAAGTGTTAAACTAGTGTTACCCAAGTTGGTTGCTCATTGTCTTCAAGTGAATTTATCATGTTTTCTTCTATTTAATTATAACGGATATATAATAATTGTATGTAAGCTTGCAGCATTGCTGTGTTACCATAAAATAACGGAAATGAAGACAAAATTGTGTATTTATTGACTGCTTCGCGCATAGGTGCTGACTGGATCTCATGTGGAGAAGATAAATTGAGTTTATCATCAGAATCATTTTTTGGATTCTTATGAGATGCGGTTTCAAATTGTCTATTGTCAAAGGTGCTGGCAGTGTAACAGGTCATCTTGATTGACAACAGATCCAGTGAGTTGATACTGTTGGGTTCGGTTTGCTTCAACCGCACCGGTATACACAAATATATATATTAAACCCCGTTGGTTTTGTTAGCAACTTTAACTCTCGTCATTTTTCATTATTATTTATCGAATACAAAATTTGATTTTTAAGAAAATAAATTATTATCATGCTTTCAATTCTTCAAAGTGACGATTGAGAGGGTCTTAGAAGCAGAAGCAGCAGCAACCCCACGGCCTCCGCCCCAAACACTGAAATTCAAGCCAAGTTCTCGTTTCCATTTTAAGCCGGTAATGGAGCCCGAAAACCCCCACAAATCAATGACACTAATGCTAAACCAAGTGAAACTCAACCAAGTCAAACCCAATAAATAATTGAAACCTGCATAACCCAAGTCGGCCACCTGTCACGACCGAGTCAACTTGGACTCACCTCTGTCCAGAAATTGATATCGGCCTGAGATGGACAAGCAGCCATTTCCATTTTCTCTTTCTCCATCTTCAGAAAGCCCTTACCCAACAGCTTAATCGACGCTTGGAAAATGTGGAGCCACACGAACCAAATTGCCCACTTCTATAAGTCCAAACTCTTTTTTACCCACAAGGTGAAAAAAGAAGTTTTCTACCCACTTTCAATTTGAAAGGTCTAAAATATCATTCCCTTCCGTGGTCGACCCAAACAATCGTCCCAAACAAATGTAACATAGTAATCTTATCTTTACCTTAAATCTTAATCTTATCTTTTCACTTCTTCTTCTCCGGCGATATCAAACAAAAACTGGTGACTTCAAAACTAAACAAACAAAATGTCTGAATTTGAGAAAACCCTAGCTGCGAAACGGAAGACGAAGATGAGTGGGGAGGCTAGTAACACGAAAAGGACAAAAAAGAACGACCACGATCCGCCGCAAAGAACACGCCATTCCGGCCCCGAGGTACCACCAATTAGCCACCTGAATATTGTTGGGTTTTTTTTTTGGCTGGTTGAAGGTCAGATTCTTAATGGGAAATTAGGGTCGAGTTGTTCAATAATTTGGGGGGGTAGCTGAGTTTAGGTCGACCGAAATATGTTTGGGACGAGAAGTCGTAGTTGTTTGAGTCGAATAGTTTCATATTTGAGGCGATCAGGTTTATTTGGGTCGACCCGAACACGTGTAGGTATGTCTTGGGCGAGTCGTTTAAATATTTGGGTCGAGTCGACTGATGTTTGGCTATGTTTTATTAGGGTCGAAAGCTACAAAACTCTTGTATTTCATGAAAAAATCTTTGGGCCGATAGGTGATAATAGTTTGGGTCGAAGGGTCAATAATGTTTGGGTCGAGAAGGTTGTGTAGGTGAGTTTAGGTCGATCTAAATATATTTGGGACGAGAAGTCATTGTTTTTTGAGTCGAATAGTTTCATATTTGAGGTGATTAGGTTTATTTGGGTCGACCCGAACACATGTATGTATGTCTTGGGCGAGTCGTTTAAATATTTGGGTCGAGTCGACTGATGTTTGACTCGATATGTTTTATTAGGGTCGAAAGTTACAAAACTCTTGTATTTCATGAAAAAATCTTTGGGGCGATAGATGATAATAGTTTGGGTCGAGAAGGGTGTGTAGCTGAGTTTAGGTCGATCTAAATATATTTGGGACGAGAAGTCATAGTTTTATGAGTCGAATAGTTTCATATTTGAGGCGATCAGGTTTATTTGGGTCGACCCGAACACGTGTATGTATGTCTTGGGCGAGTCGTTTAAATATTTGGGTCGAGTCGACTGATGTTTGGCTCGATATGTTTTATTAGGGTCGAAAGCTACAAAACTCTTGTATTTCATGAAAAATTTTTTGGGCCGATAGGTGATAATAATTTTGGTCGATTGGTCAATAATGTTTGGGTCGAGAAGGGTTGTTAGGAGCGATTAGTGCAAACATTTGGTTTGAGGCGAGAGGTTCATTTAGGGTCGAGTAGTTAATTTCTTTGGGTCGAGCAGTTTTATTTGGGTCGAGTAGTATTTAATTCATCTGAACTGTATGTTTATTGTTATATTTTATATTTTTTTCCAGGATAATTGGAAGTGGAGATGGAAGGAGGAATGATTTTGGTTACAAAAAATCAAATGTTTTGGGCTGATGTCAATGATGAGGATGATAGCCGAAAGATTGCGGCAGATTGATCGGTTAGAGGCATTTCAAGAGTCCTGTTTCGAACATTTTCTGAGGTTTCTGGGGGAGAGTAGTATCTGTGGACCAGTATTGGTTGGTTTGTTCCGCAGAGAGGTGTTGATGAGAAATCCACAGGAGAGGAACAAATATGATAGATGGTTCCCTGTAAACCATACTAATATTCGGTTTTCGAAAACAGAATTTTCTATGGTTTCAGGGCTTCGGTTCGGAACATCACCTTTCGACCCATAGGCTGCAAATTTACAAATCTCCCCTGTCAGTTTATACAAACGACTGTTTGAAGGTGAAATTGTTCGTGCAAGACAACTGCAAAATAAATTTGAGGAGGGATGTTTCGATGCCACACCTGACGACGCAGTGAAAGTTGCGAAAATCTTAGTACTGATGTTGTTGCTCTATGGGGTTGACTACCGGGCACCCATAGATTTTTGGATTTGAGTGTTAGTTGAGGATTCGGAGTTGTGGGACACGTTTCCGTGGGGCAAGTTCGTCTTTCAGTGCTTGTGCCACTATTTGGAGTCTATGGAGATGCATGTCTCTGGAGATTATAAAATCTATGGATCTCTGATGGCACTTCAGGTAATAAGTGTGAGATTTTTCTAATTTTTTTGTTGTTGTTATTTTCATAGTTGTATTTTTTATCTCATTGTTGTTTTGTATTAGTATTTGTCGATTATTATTTAAAATGTCAGTGGTGGGCATATGAGAGCATTCCCGCTTTAGGGAGTCGTCTTGGGAAGCCATCAGGGACTGCGATGATAATTCCCCGAGGCGTTCGGTGGCGTTGTTCAAAGACTACTCATGTCAACTTGGATTTTTTGAGCATAGCTGATGTAAGTTCTATTCGATATTGTTATTCATAATAGCAATATATATTAAAATTGAAAATTTAAAATATTCAATGGATTGATATCGTTATCTAACAGTATGTGCAGATCAAGTTTTCTGAGGAGGAGAGGAGACAAATATACATGGTTGATATTGATATAGACATATTGGATGGAATCCAATATTCCCATGGTGGTGTTGAGGAAAAGGCTAAAGAACCGAAGTTAAAAGCAGCGGTTAGATTGGACCAACGCGTATTGAAGCGTCCCGATCTTATTGAGGAGCCTGATTAGAATCCTGGCTCAGAAGGAACGCTAGCTATATGATAATCCCCGTGCAACTCCGTCGATGAGCACCCCGCAACCGTCGACGAGCACCCCTCCACCAATAATGCGGACGAGCAACCCCTCTCCACCGAGGATGAGCCCACTTCTATCGGTATCGGTAGTTAGATTTTATTGGATTTCAAATGTTACCTCTATTTATATTTTCAACACGAAGATATATTTGATTTTGATTTAATTTATATTCTTTTCTATCCTCATCTCTGAAGACCGTGGTGATCGAGGCAATTAGCCGATTCGAGTCTACGACATCCATAGCAGTGACAGAGGTTGTGAGTAGAATCGAGTCGGTAGTATCTGTAGCTATCAGCCGATTCGAGTCTACGACATGTGTGGCTGCGATTGAGGCTATCAGTCTAATCGAGTCGGCATCATCTGTAGCAACCGTAAACGTTATCAGTCGGATTGAGTCGGCAGCGATGAAAGCGGTAGCAATGATCGAGTTGGCTGCTGCATGGGCTGTGGAGATGATTGGCGAGGCTTCATCACGACCACACCCCGAGGATGCACCGAGACCGTCCAGAGATGTGAGGGATTTGCTTTTGATATTAGATATTACTTCATTTAGTTAATGATTAACACTTTCTAATATCACAGATTCCTTCTCCTCCACCGTCCATTGTGCCATCGTTCGATGAATTTGAGCCTATAAAGTTGTTCGAGATGCCTCTACCAGGGAAGCCTGATGTGGAGATGAGCGGAAATGAAATTCCTGGGGAGATTGAGGCGACTACATTACAACCAGTTGCCGATGATGTACTAGGATCCACCGAGGATGTGAGTGAACTTAAATGTGTAAAAAACTGAATTTTTCTAATTTTTGTTAGATTATTATATTATTCGTGATGACACTAATAAAATCGCAGGTTCGTATTTCAACATTCTATTAATTATTATATATTTGTTTATATAATAATTACACTGATTTTATCATAGGTTCGTACTCCCACATATAGCGTTGTGCATGTAGATTCCGATGCCGGTGGGGAGCAGTCTCCTGATTTGACTGTTATGTCGCCGGCACCTACAAATGTTCCCGCAAGCCTGCCGAGTCAAGTTAAGCCGCCACGTTTTCTTACGTTTTATTAATTATTATATATATTTTTAGTAAATAATTACATTGATTGTATCATAGGTTCGTACTCCCACACATAGTGTTGTGCATCTAGATTCCGATGCCAGTGGGGAGCAGTCTTTTGATTAGAATGTTATGTCGCCGGCACCTACAAATGTTCCCGCAAGCCTGCCGAGTCTAGTTAAGCCGCCACGTATTCGTCATCCTGGCCCTGCTGCTAAATCACCCTATGTTGATCTAGCACTGTTAAAAAAACAGAAAGACTTAATGGTGGCTTACAGTGATTTTATGAAAGACCCGGACGCTAGGTATGACTTCCTCTAAATATATTTTTAATATTTATTTTATATTTCTGATATATAGTTACAGTTAAAACTTTATTTCTTATCACATATTTATGAAATGTTTGTATATGGTCAAATAGGTGGCACGTTGGTATTTCGTGTAATATGTTTGTCGGCTATGAGTGGTTCAAACAACTTGAGTCGCCGACTGCTTGGTTAACAAATCTGGTAATTTAATTTTTTTAAATAAATAGTATCATTCCGGCATGCTATCAATTGTTAGAAACTCTTAATTCTGATTATGATTATGATTTTATATGGAAATAGCACATGGGTCGTTATTTGTGGGTGCTTGCAAACCGGATACGGAACGGTGTGCCGCTGGCACCTGGCATCGACGGCAGCCGCATATGTATACTGGACTCAAATTTTTTTGTGAGTCTTTACTCTCAAATAAGGATGAATACCATTAATCTATTGCGACTACATGAAGTTGATATTATTTATTTAATTGATAGTAATATATCTATTACTTTGCAGACCTATCTTCAAGATACTTGGGCCAAGATTCATCCAAACGATCCTACATGTACTGACCCTAGTAAGTACTGTGGTCTGGCCCTTTACAACAATTGGATTCCTAGTACAGATTTTTTGCGTTACATTACTGGCCTCACACCACGTTGGGGAGTCTCATGGCATTACGTGGACGATGTAAGAAATTTGAAAATGAATACCTTTTATATTTCATTAGACTTGTGTTTTCTTTTTCTTGATTTCCTCTTTTCTTATATTCGGTGGAATTTATGTTTTGTTGTAGGTCTTTATGGTTTGTTGCGTTGGGGAGGTGTCTTTTCTCATTGGGTTATGTGCCGCGTAAGATTGGATAAATGGGAGATTTGGTTGTACAAATCCCTCTCTTAAAGAGGTGACAACGCAGATCATATATTTGAGATTAGAAGATCACAATTAATGCCATTGCAACGCCTCTTACCATGTCTGTTTTTAAAATTTGGATATTTTCGTAGATTGAAAATGGTACCCCATTTTGACCATTAGAAACTTGTGAGGGTCCCTAACAGTGAGCAGTTCCGGAAAGAAGATGGAAGTAGCTGTGGAGCGTTCGCATGCATGTCTATTGACAGGATCCTTTTCGGAGAATTGTCGTAGCACTTACGGTAGATGCTCTCAATGATTACCGATTGGCCATGGCGTATAGTGTAATTTTAGAGACAAAGCCTGTAACACTTGAATCCTCTGAGCC
This sequence comes from Phtheirospermum japonicum, assembly GCA_014905375.1. NCBI lineage: Eukaryota > Viridiplantae > Streptophyta > Magnoliopsida > Lamiales > Orobanchaceae > Phtheirospermum > Phtheirospermum japonicum. The sequence continues at coordinate 1,273,102 of BMAC01000106.1, read as the reverse complement.
CATTCTGTAATTGTACTTGTAATTTTTGTAGGTAACGTCCTCTTTTTGTAATTGTAATCGACAAAAATGATCTGATCACCCCAAACAAGACATCCCGACCCTAACTAGTTTCAGGAATCGACCCTAATTACAAAAAGAATCGCCCCGAATATTTATATTGTCATATATAGAAAAAAAAGAGCTGATCGCCCCAAACAACACATATCGGCCCTAACTAGTTTCAGAAATCGACCGTTATTGACAAAAAGCATCGCCCGAATATTTATATTGTCATTTATAGAAAAAAAATGAGCTGATCKCCCCAAACAAGACATCCCGATCCYAACTAGTTTCAGAAATCGACCTTAATTACAAAAAGAATTGCCCCGAATATTTATATTGTCATTGTTGGAAAACTCAATATAAAAAAAATGATCTGATCGCCCCAAASAACACATATCGGCCCTAACAAGTACAATAAGTCGACCCTAATTATTAAACCACTCGACCCGAATATTTTTATTGTTATTGTTTGAAAATCCCATAAAGTATTATAAAGAGGAAAAAATGAGCTGATCGATTAAATAAGTTATTAATCGATTAAAGTACGAGTTGTGCAATTATTCAAGTGAGTTAACAACACAATGAAACTTCAATAGTAGTTGTCAAGCCTGCATTTCATTGATGTGTGTGTTGCATTTTCACAGTTTCTCAATTGACATCAATGACTGCAATGTCACATATTTCAATGCTCTCCCGTGTTTGTGTTGTCTTATGACCAATATAAAACACTGACAAATATGACTAACTTTTTTAAATATGTTTGTTGGCTATGAGTGGTTCAAACAACTTGAGTCGCCGACTGCTTGGTTAACAAATCTGGTAATTTAATTTCTTTAAATAAATAGTATCATTCCGGCATGCTATCAATTGTTAGAAACTCTTAATTCTGATTATGATTATGATTTTATATGGAAATAGCACATGGGTCGTTATTTGTGAGTGCTTACAAACTGGATACGGAACGGTGTGCCGCTGGCACCTGGCATCGACGGCAGCCGCATATGTATACTGGACTCAAATTTTTTTGTGAGTCTTTACTCTCAAATAAGGATGAATACCATTAATCTATTGCGACTACATGAAGTTGATATTATTTATTTAATTGATAGTAATATATCTATTACTTTGCAGACCTATCTTCAAGATACTTGGGCCAAGCTTCATCCAAACGATCCTACATGTACTGACCCTAGTAGGTACTGTGGTCTGGCCCTTTACAACAAATTGATTCCTAGTATAAATTTTTTGCGTTACATTACTGGCCTCACACCACGTTGGGGAGTCTCATGGCATTACGTGGACGATGTAAGAAATTTGAAAATGAATACCTTTTATATTTCATTAGACTTGTGTTTTCTTTTTCTTGATTTCCTCTTTTCTTATATCCGGTGGAATTTATGTTTTGTTGTAGGTCTTTATGGTTTGTTGCGTTGGGGGGGTGTCTTTTCTCATTGGGTTATGTGCCGCGTAAGATTGGATAAATGGGAGATTTGGTTGTACGAACCCCTCTCTTAAAGAGGTGACGGCGCAGATCATATATTTGAGATTAGAAGATCACAATTAATGCCATTGCAACGCCTCTTACCATGTCTGTTTTTAAAATTTGGATATTTTCGTAGATTGAAAATGGTACCCCATTTTGACCATTTGAAACTTGTGAGGGTCCCTAACAGTGAGCAGTTCCAGAAAGCAGATGGAAGTAGCTGTGGAGCGTTCGCATGCATGTCTATTGACAGGATCCTTTTCGGAGAATTGTCGTAGCACTTACGGTAGATGCTCTCAATGATCACCGATTGGCAATGGCGTATAGCGTAATTTTAGAGACAAAGCCTGTAACACTTGAATCCTCTAAGCCCGTTCTGTAATTGTACTTGTAATTTTTGTAGGTAACGTCCTCTTTTTGTAATTGTAATCGACAAAAATGATCTGATCACCCCAAACAAGACATCCCGACCCTAACTAGTTTCAGGAATCGACCCTAATTACAAAAAGAATCGCCCCGAATATTTATATTGTCATATATAGAAAAAAAAGAGCTGATCGCCCCAAACAACACATATCGGCCCTAACTAGTTTCAGAAATCGACCGTTATTGACAAAAAGCATCGCCCGAATATTTATATTGTCATTTATAGAAAAAAAATGAGCTGATCKCCCCAAACAAGACATCCCGATCCYAACTAGTTTCAGAAATCGACCTTAATTACAAAAAGAATTGCCCCGAATATTTATATTGTCATTGTTGGAAAACTCAATATAAAAAAAATGATCTGATCGCCCCAAASAACACATATCGGCCCTAACAAGTACAATAAGTCGACCCTAATTATTAAACCACTCGACCCGAATATTTTTATTGTTATTGTTTGAAAATCCCATAAAGTATTATAAAGAGGAAAAAATGAGCTGATCGATTAAATAAGTTATTAATCGATTAAAGTACGAGTTGTGCAATTATTCAAGTGAGTTAACAACACAATGAAACTTCAATAGTAGTTGTCAAGCCTGCATTTCATTGATGTGTGTGTTGCATTTTCACAGTTTCTCAATTGACATCAATGACTGCAATGTCACATATTTCAATGCTCTCCCATGTTTGTGTTGTCTTATGACCAATATAAAACACTGACAAATATGACTAACTTTTTTTAATACAAATGTATTGTGCAGTTGTAACTCACCTATAAATTTCGAATTCACGCCTAGATTTTCTAAACCCTTATACACTTACTTCTTTGGTTTTCTCCACCATCTACGTTTCCCCATAACAAAAAGAAAAAAATGAGTTCCAATCAGCCTAACAATGTACCGAATTTTGATTTCGAGAAAGATTTCTTTTTCTACGATAGAAATTTAACAGAGTGGACCATCCATATGGATACTAAGATGGTTGGCGACTTCTGTGAGAGTAAGTTGAATGGTGTCTATGATCCCAGAAGAGGATTACGCAACAATATCACGTGGATCTTGTTGGACAAAATCAATGTTACGTTCAGAAAAGACTTGACAATGGATGACGTAACCGCTCGAGTTGAACTTCGGGAAAAATGATACAGGCATATTCATATGATGCTGGGAAACGAGCACTGTACTTAGGATCACGAGACCAACAAGGTGCAAGCGCCTGAGTGGCTTGTACGTTTTTTAAACGACGTGGCAGGCGATGCTGAGTTTACTGCTTCATATCTAACAAATGGAGAACCTTTGTTCGGTTTAATGGATCTGGTATTCAATAAAAATTATTTAAATTGCATTTGTCAATACCACAATCTCATTGGAAATAAATCTTCTTATGATTAAAACATTACATAATTCAGCTTGCATAATAAAACGGAAGTCGTCCCAAACCATCTTATTACATACTAGAATACTGACTTAACTGGAAATTCGAACATTAATAATACCAAAACATTCCTACTATTTATTTGTGTAACACGATGATAACAATTCATCCGAAAACCTCTTCAAATTTCTCCCACATTGGTGGCTCATCCAACAGGTAGTACTTGTGTGTCGGTATAATACCATTGTATTTCTTCATAAAAAAATTAAGTTAGTAATGTATATACCAAAATATAAACATATATCCTTGTAGGCAGACGGTTTGATTCAAACTTACATCAAGAAAGTAATGGGAGACGGTAGTATCAAAAGAGATTCGTTTATGTTTACGATCCCTATAAACACCATGATCTATGAATAAGTAATAGTAGTAGACATACCTTCTTTCCATTTCCTCTATTCTATTATCAACATCATCAGTGGTAAAAGGATATGCAAATCGGTCACGGAGTAAATTTGTTACCTGCCTAACGCTCAAACTTCTCTCTCCTTTTTTTGCTCCTCTTTCGACACCATCCTTCTGAGAAATAAAAAAATCTAGAATTATTCGATCCATCTTCATGTTCCACATGGTTCTTTCCGGATCATAAAAATCATCTTCAATAAATCTCACATCAGGATGATCTTCATCAAAATTAGCCATTGGCCTCTGTATTTGTATGGATATTACTTGATCTTGTATTAATTTATGTTTATTATATTAATTTATATTTCTTGATTGTTTTTCATCGTGTTCATATAGATACAATGAACCAAGATGTATGTGTGTTGTTCGGTTTTCTCATTGCAACACACATCATGTTGTAAGATTTCATACGCGTAAGGGTATATTGTACAACGCAGTTGTACAGCTGTGTAGTCTTCTCAGATGAACAGTCTGCACAGCCCTGAATTCACGTGCTATGGGAAATCGCACCAATTTGTATTCTTTTCGGATGAAAAGTGAGACAACCGTGTATCTCTTGGAGTGGTGAAGTCTAGTGTACAGTTGTGTAGTATTCTCAGATGAACAGTCTTCACAGCCCTGAATTCACGTGCTATGGTCATTTTAGCTGAATAGCAATAATATTTCCTCTTATAAATATGTATTGAAACACTCGAGAAGTCATTATAAAGTTTCTTTCTCTTACTCATTTCTTTTCCAAAAAAAAAAAAATAATGGCTGACCACTTTGGAGATGAAGATGCGCATGAGAAGCCTCCTGTTCTTTTAATTGGTCACGGTTACTACGATGTAGTAGATGGTGAATGGACACAGGAGATGGATGAAACTCTACTTCAGTTTCTGATTTCTAAAAAATGCACAGGTGTGTGGAATTCCAGTGAGAGACTTCCACCTCCACGGGACTTTTTCGATCAAGCACAAGAAATGATCCTTCGTTGTCGTGGGGTTTCAGTCTGTTCAGAAGATGTCGAACAAAGGATCTCTGAGCTCGAAAAATGATACATTCGGTATAATGAACTGATCCATACTCCAGGAACAGTTAGGTTTGGTGAGACTGGAGAGAGTAGCAACTACAATTACGTGAACGGAGATCACAACGTCAAAAAGAAGTTCTTACCTGTAAGTTTCGCTCTAACTATAGTTTAAGATACATGTACTTTAATATTTCATATATCTAACTAATTTTTATACAGGACTGTCCAATCATAAGCCCATGTAACGCGTTCGAGAAGGAGACACTACGAGCGGAAATGGAAATGCTCTGGGGGGAAAATTAAATTAAAGCTCTTGATGAAGAATTTGAGGAATATTATGTTACGCTATGTTTGTCCTTTCTCTATGTACGTGTTGTCATTTTACTTTTCCCGTGTAGCTTGCTGAATATTATGTTATGTTATGCTATGCTATTCTGATGTACTATTTTATGTTATTTCCCCTAAACAATTCTAGTCCAGTTATGTTATGTTATGCTAGTTTGGTCAATAGTAATAAGATAATCGTCAATTATTTAAATTTAAATTGGCGAAGATTTTTTTTATTGGTGGAAAAAAACTATTGTTTAAACACGATAAAATTAAAAGAATATTTAAAAAAAAGTAAAAAACCACTACAAAAAGGATAATTGTAAAAAAAATTGAACCCCTCGACCCAAATAGAGCCTCTCGCCCTTAACTAGTTCCGTAGTCTATTAAAAAATGAACTGCTCGCCCCAAATCCCTAAACCGCTAGACCTAAATACATGAACCGCTCGCGCCTAATTACTAAACCATCTCGCCCCAAATACTAAACCCTCTCGGCCCAAACCATTTCTAAATCCTCTCAAAAATTCTAAAACCTAATTTCTATCCCAGTATTAAAAATGACCTATTTACCCCTTGTTTGGAAACCCTATCCTCTGCCCCTTTTATAGTCGGGAAGCGCCGCTGTAAACCAAACTACACGAATAAAACACAAGCTTAAAAACTACCCTGGACATCAAATTCATCGTTTTCAACACACTCAATTCCTCTTAGTTTCTTCTCCGCAGAGTCGTCGATCGACGCCGGACCGCCGCTGCTCACGAAGGGATTTCATTACTTCTCGCTTCTCATCACACATAACTCACTGAGGTTGGACTCTCTCTCTCTCTCTATGTTCGCGATTGTTTCTATTTGTTGCTCCATTCTCCGCCAACGAGTATTACCTTTATTAATTTACTTGTTTTACTGTTTATCAACTAAATTTGGAAATTAACTTTCTGTACCAACGTTACATAAAGTAGTTTATTATTATTATTATTATTATTATTATTATTATTATTATTATTATTATTATTATTATTATTATTATTATTATTATTATTATTAAAATTAGTGTTCTAAAGAATATATGATGATGATCAATTTTGTTTTGGAATGTTGATAATGAAGAAAAAAATAGTTTGTGTTGTTACTTATATAGTCTTGTGCATGTTTGCCTAATTATAACAGTCCTTGTAAGCATTGGAAGGTTCTGACTCTAATGTTAAGAATTTTTTTGGATGTGTTTGGTTGCAGTAGAACACAAACATCCATTTACGTATTCTTTTCTTTCTCAGATTGCTTTTGTGCATTTGGTATAGAAAAAACAAGAAGGTTTCCCTAAATGAGTTTGGGAATCTATAAAGATGCATCATTCTTCAAAGTTCTACTTCAACTTTCCTCGAAGCTCTTTGTCAATAAATATTGTGAATTATTGCCTGAAGAAGCCTTTCTCATTACTACACATGAATCTGAAAAATGTGAAAAATGTTGGAAGGTCAAAATTGAACAATTTGATGATTGTTATTAGTTCGTAAATGGGTGGCCAGAATTTGTGAAGTACAACCCGCTAATTAGTATACTAGACTTTGCGGTCTTTACGTTAGTCAGGGAGTCAACATTCCAGGTTACTGTATATGACAAAGATGGTGTGAAGAAAACGCTCTCCTCACTTCTACCGGGTCCTTCCAGTCAACGCAAGGATCTACGGCCCCCTTCCAGTCAAGGGGAGGATTCTTTTTCTGATGGGGCGGATATCCAAAGCTTTACTACAGTCGTCACTGAACACCACAAGTACTGCTTCAATTTTCTGATTGGTTTTGCCAAGGGGACGGGAATGGTTTCCCGAAGGGCCATAAAGCCGCAGAACAATCATGGAAAGGAGTGGGTGGTTAAGGTAGTCAAATGGAAAAGCGATGGAAAGTTCGGTATGATGACGGAGGATTGGAGAGTATTCAGGGAAGAAAATAATCTGACTGTCGGAACGAGATTGATATTTACATGTAATTCAATTGATTGTGGTACATTGCTTGTGACCATTAAGAGATTGAGAACGGAAGATGAGGAAACAGACGGTGAGGATGGCGAAACAGACGGTGAGGATGACGAAGAGTAGTGAGAGACCTCGTGGTTTTCTTTTTTTCTTTTTTGTTATTTATTGTTGTTTTCATTTTGTGTTGAATATTATGGACGAATTGCAGCTGAATTAATGTTTTTTGTGTTTGGTTTTATGTTGTGGACAATGTCCTGTAAGACTCAATGATGGTGGTGGAAGATTTGTTTGTATTATGTTTATGATTTTTTGTTCGTACTCGCTATTTTCCGTTCTCGACTCTAATGATAAATCTTGACCCTATTTTTATACTTATCGACCCAAACAAAATGAATCGCCCTAAATAATTCCTGATGAACACCCCAAAGACTTAGCCTTCTCGACCAACATCATTTATATCAGCCCAAGAAATGGTAAAAAAACGTGCTCCTCGTCCCTAATAAAACAACTCGTCCGGAAATTATTTAAACTGAACGCTCGGCCCTTTAATTTCTTCATCACAGATATATATATATATATAATATACTGGTCGACCCAAACAAAACATATCGGCCATAACTTGTTTCAAACCCCTCACTCGAAAGAACAGTCGCCCCAAATCATTTCTAAACCCTCCCAGAATAACGTTCAAACCCTATTTATATCTCAAAGTTACAGAATGCCTTATTTACCCCTTGTTTGGAAACCCTATCTGTCAGCCCATTTTAAGTCGAGAAGAGCCGCTCCTAAACCAAACAAATAGGAAAAAAACAAAAACACAAAAGAACAGAGGAACCCTACGCACCAAATTTCTCCCAGAAACCGGACACTCACCTCTGAATGTCGGGCAGCAGGGCAATTTAAGGTGAGTCTACACAATGTTAGTACTATTGGATTATGATTGAATTCTTTCTTGGTTCAAATTTGGATTGCCTTCCGATTAGGATGCCTACAACACGAAACTCTGTCATGAAGAACATGCACCAGCCAAACGGTTGGAGCAAGGAAGAAGAGGCTTCTCTCATTCTACAACTCAAACATGTGGCCGATATCTATGATGTGTCTGATGCGGATACTTGGATTCTGTCCCTATTTTCCATAGCAACAAAATTAGACAAACAGTTCGAAAGAGATTTTACATTTGCAAAGGTGAAACGACAAGTCCAGCTCTACAAGGATCGGTTTGATGCCTTTGTCGAATGGAAAAATTCACCTGGCGTCGAGTATAATGTTCAAACCAACAAGGTGAAGGTCAATGGTGTCTATTGGGATAACGTTGGAAAGGTGGTTGCTGTTTTGTTTATTATTATTATTATTATTATTATTATTATTATTATTATTATTATTATTATTATTATTATTACTTGTTTGAGTACCCAGCCAACGCTTTCGTCTATTTCTTTTGGTAAGTATCAATACGTATGTTCGCAGGAGACAAACGAGCAACGCTACTTCCGAATTTTTGGATTGGATTACTATGAACTGGCCTACCAGCTATGGATAACAGAAAATGCGGCGCCGATAGATTTCTCGTACGTGGATGTCTATGAAACAGAGGATAAGGAAAAAGACGATGCCGATGGCGATGAGGAATGAGAGGCCAGGTGTGTGGGTCACGCGTGACAATAATGGGGTCCTCTTTCTAGTTTCTATTTCTATTTCATCTGTTAACTGTCTTTGTGTTTATTCATTGTTGTGTTAGCAACGTAGTGAAATTTATGGAAAGGACCATGCCGGGTATGGTCTTGTGGTTGTGGAGATTCAATACTGGTGGTTGAATTACTATTTGTATTTTGTTCTATAATTTTAAAGGTGTCATCCCAGGAAAATAAATATAAAAAATATAAAGTTAACCAATCGACTAAAACAACGACACTCGCCCGTAACAAATCACATACGTCGCCCAAAATTTGCACCCCCTCGGCCCAAACACTTGAAGTGTCATCCCCTGAAAATAAGTTAAAATAGAAAATTAACTACACGCCCCAAGCCAAGCCAATCGACCCTAACTAATTACAGTCTTCGACCCAAATACTCAATACCCCTCGGCCCAAACACTTGAGATGTCATCCCCTGAAAAAAAATTAAAATATAAAATTAACTACACGCCCCAAGCAAAGTCAATCGACTCTAACTAATTACAGTCGTCGACCCAAATACCCAATACCCCTCGGCCCAAACACTTGAAGTGTCATCCCCTGAAAATAAATTAAAATATAAAATTAACTACACGCCCCAAGCAAAGCCAATCGACACTAACAAATTACAGTCGTCGACCAAAATACCCAACACCCCTCGGCCCAAAAATTTAAGGTGTCATCCCCTAAAAATAAATTAAAATATAAAATTAAATTTGGATTTTAAATTAAAATTCAAGAAAGATTATATAGAATTAAATTTGGATATCTAATCCTAATATAATGCATTGAGAATAATATTAAAATTATATATAAAAAAATATTACGCAAAGAGAGAGAGAGAGAGAGAGAGAGAGAAATAACAACAACAACAAATAATAATAATAATAATAATAATAATAATAATAATAATAATAATAATAATAATAATAATAATAATAATAAGTTTTTACACTTAGAAAAATAAATACATCTATATGACTCTATATATACACTTATAATAATAATAATAATAATAATAATAATAATAATAATAATAATAATAATAATAATAATAATAATAATAATAATAAATCAATTCTTGAACTATACCATACATTAACTTTTTTTATTTTTAGTTGAACAATGGCCGTGTGCAATAACACTGACCAAGTACAGTAACTATGACCATGACCACAACAGTGAGATTGACCACAACAGTGGCAATAACATGTACAATAGCATTGAACCTGTACAATAACTATGACCACAACAGTGATATTGACCACAACATTGACATTGACATGTACAACAACACTGAACCTGTACATTAACTATGACCACAACAGTGAGATTGACCACAACATTGACATTGACATGTACAACAGTGGCATTAACATGTACATTAGAAAATAGTCTATTCTCGCTATAAATATGTATTGCAACACATTAGAAGAGTCATCACTTCATCCAATTCCCACGAATATGAGTTTGGGTCTTCAAACCATATTCTACAATGAAAATAAGACCAAGTGGACTCTTCCAATGGACACTTTGCTTATTGAATGTCTCGTGAACCAGTATAACACTAATAACTGGTTCATTGATGACAAAAACAACACTTATGCCATATTGGCTTCGAGATCTCTGGTCATTTCACAATTCTCGGTTAAGCTAACTTACAATGAAGTTAGTCAACGTGTCAAACACCTAAAACATTGTTATACCTTCTTCGAGCAAATCATTCAAACCCCGGGTGTCACTTGGGATCCTGCATCAAAAGTTGTGCATGCAACTGAGAAACAATGGATGGGTTTTGCACGTGTATGTATACAACTTTGTGCTATCAACAGTTTTTTCTTAAATTCTTAATTAACAAGCAATTTCTTTGCAACTAGGTTGATCCTGAATTATCAGCAGTTTACAGAATTGAACAAGAGCCACTATATCTGAAGGGGATGTGCACAATATTTATGCAACGACCAAGCTTGATTCCAAAATCACGTATGCCTCAACGACCAATGTTCAATTACTCGGGCGGCGAAGGGACTTCACAGACAAGGAACAAATGCAACAAGTAGTAGCCTTTTATTGTTATTATTATCGGTGTGAAGAATGTTAATGTCTTCTATTGTAGGTCGTGCATTTGTTGCTCAAGTGTTTTATTATTATTTTATTTTATATTATGGTTGTTATATGTATTAGGGCTTCCCTCTTTCCTCTATCCCTCTTCAGTAGGGATTTCCTCTTTCATCTTTCCCTCTTTAGTAGGGTAATTAAATGATTTTTTTATTAATTATATGTATTCTCCTAGAACTTATGGTTATTATATTCCCTCTTCATATGTAATATTAAAATTTAAAAAAAGTAAGAAATATAACAAAAGAAAATTACTGCAGTCTTGCATTTGGATTTCCCATGCACAAATAATATAATAATAACATTACAATGAATATTGTTTCAGTCAATAAAGTACATAAATCTTGTAACGCCCAAACATCAATTGCATATTTTTATATTTTATTTATAGTCATGCATTAAAATATAATTTTAGTCTCAAGATCGTCACCATAAACGATTTTCTATTTTAATTTTAAATAATCTAAGAACTCTAGTTAAACGGATTAATAATTCGTTTATCAAATAAGTATATTTATTGACTTTTAAAACTAATATACCTATTAGTATTTTATTATTTAATTATTTATTTTATTGGGTCATTTATGAAAATTTGCCCAATTGAAATTTAAGTATGTCTTTTAATCAATTATATTTCCAATTTTCAAAACTAAGCCCAACAACTAACCCCAAGCCCACAAAAAAAATACTAATCCTAAACCTTTTAAAAATAGGAGTACCTCAATCCTAATCCTTCTAGGAATAGGATTTGTCCTTACGTATATAAAAGGAACCCCCACCTTCAAATATTTCACAACTTTCATTTTTCGCTTTTCACAGCCACAGTCAATCAGGTAGCTTAGTTCTTTATTTTCTAAATTTTTCTCAAAGAAATTACACAACATATCGCCACTACCAGAACCACCAACCCCAAATGCTCTCCAGCCAAATCCATCATTAATTTCCAACCCGACAACTCCCGGCTGTTTTTCCACAAACCAAAACCCCCAATCAGCCACGGCCAGATCAAGACCCAAAAACCACATCAAACCCTAACCCAGGCCCAAACCCAACACAAATCCCAAACCAACATCACAGCCCCAAATCGGACTATGTCCAAACCCAAACAACCACATATTTTCCGGCCGAGCCACTACCTGCAGCCACCTCAACCCATCACCACAATACCCAGAACGACAGCCCAATAAGAACCCCATATCACTTGAAATCCAAATTCTGAAACCTACACCAAACCCATGAGAACCGGCCGAAGAACCTGCAGGACCATCGCCACCCCCAATCCCCATCGTTGACGCCCACCCCACAACCTCCAGCCACCTCACGCCATCACCACCAAACCCAGAACGACAGCCCAATAAGAACCCCATATCACTCGAATCCAATTTCTGAAACCGACACCAACCCCATGAGAAC
>BMAC01000106.1:1226489-1260772 GCA_014905375.1 Phtheirospermum japonicum | reverse complement strand
AATTATATGTATTCTCCTAGAACTTATGGTTATTATATTCCCTCTTCATATGTAATATTAAAATTTAAAAAAAGTAAGAAATATAACAAAAGAAAATTACTGCAGTCTTGCATTTGGATTTCCCATGCACAAATAATATAATAATAACATTACAATGAATATTGTTTCAGTCAATAAAGTACATAAATCTTGTAACGCCCAAACATCAATTGCATATTTTTATATTTTATTTATAGTCATGCATTAAAATATAATTTTAGTCTCAAGATCGTCACCATAAAACGATTTTCTATTTTAATTTTAAATAATCTAAGAACTCTAGTTAAACGGATTAATAATTCGTTTATCAAATAAGTATATTTATTGACTTTTAAAACTAATATACCTATTAGTATTTTATTATTTAATTATTTATTTTATTGGGTCATTTATGAAAATTTGCCCAATTGAAATTTAAGTATGTCTTTTAATCAATTATATTTCCAATTTTCAAAACTAAGCCCAACAACTAACCCCAAGCCCACAAAAAAAATACTAATCCTAAACCTTTTAAAAATAGGAAGTACCTCAATCCTAATCCTTCTAGGAATAGGATTTGTCCTTACGTATATAAAAGGAACCCCCACCTTCAAATATTTCACAACTTTCATTTTTCGCTTTTCACAGCCACAGTCAATCAGGTAGCTTAGTTCTTTATTTTCTAAATTTTTCTCAAAGAAATTACACAACATATCGCCACTACCAGAACCACCAACCCCAAATGCTCTCCAGCCAAATCCATCATTAATTTCCAACCCGACAACTCCCGGCTGTTTTTCCACAAACCAAAACCCCCAATCAGCCACGGCCAGATCAAGACCCAAAAACCACATCAAACCCTAACCCAGGCCAAACCCAACACAAATCCCAAACCAACATCACAGCCCCAAATCGGACTATGTCCAAACCCAAACAACCACATATTTTCCGGCCGAGCCACTACCTGCAGCCACCTCAACCCATCACCACAATACCCAGAACGACAGCCCAATAAGAACCCCCATATCACTTGAAATCCAAATTCTGAAACCTACACCAAACCCATGAGAAACCGGCCGAAGAACCTGCAGGACCATCGCCACCCCCAATCACCAACCGCCGTTTACAATCTGGCAAACCCGAAATCCAAACCTTCCAAACCGCCACGACCCGAAACCCAGCGGCCCCACATATTGAATCGCTGCCGCCTCGCAGATGCCCCACAGCTGCCGCCATTTTCCTTTCGCCGAGCCACCTCTATGGAGGAATCAAAGGCGAAGGTCCTTGCCATCGCCGATTTCTGGGTTTAGGAAGAGAATCAGCCACGCCTAGGGTGAGGCGTCGCTGTCTGCCTCTGCAGTTAGTCACCGGAAACCACCACTCGGAGCTGCTATAGGTCGCCGCCGACCAATTTTTCCGTCGCCATCGATGTCACTCGGTCGGTGTTGTGCATAAAATTAATGCTAAGACAAAAACTACATACTAGAAGCCCCGAAATCAGGTTATTCCTCAGTTGGTCGTTCGAATCACTACTGTCTCCCATTTCTTATCCATCTGAAATTTTTATTAAAAACTTAGAGTGAGCTAAATGAGCTCAGTGGGGGTTTTAAAAGTTACAAAATCATTTTTTTTTAAGATACAAAAAAAAGAGTTTTATAAAATTAGAGCAAAACACTTATATTTGTATGACAAAAGAGAATTTCAAGTCTTCCGAAATATAAACTAGTGTCAAAAGTGTTTCATGTTTGTCATGAATACATATTTAGTAGACGAAGGGATAAAACCCCATAATAAATAAGAAACACGTGTAAATTTCAGATTCACATATCAAATAACTGACACCCTGGCACGAGACTCTAGAGATTTCTCCCGTGCGTAGCACATAGCTCGATTGTGACTGGAGGGTCTTCCACATATAGCACTTAGCTCCTAAACCAGGTTCAACAAATAAGCGATAAACGTAGGGTCAATGTTGATCAGTCACCAAACCCTTTTTACGTTTCCACTCACCATGAAAGGTAACACGCTACTATAGGCCGAAGCCATAAAATAAGCCAAAGCCTCAAGCCACCTTGTGTCTCCCGAACGGCTCGACGTCCCTTTAATAATGGGATAAAATGCAGAGAATTGTCATTTTCCGGAATATGCCAAATCTATGACCCATTCCCGTCGATGGCTCCGACCCGATCAGGAGATGGGAATAGACCATACATAGTAAAACAATAACCACAAGTAACCTGCTTGGTATATTTTTCAACATATGTAAGTCTCAAACAAGCACAAAAATTAAGACAAACAAAGAGGTATTTCACAAAATATGAATATTACAAAAGTTGATAAAATAATAAACTTTAAATAAATTTTATTTAACATTAACAAGAAATATTATCACTCACCAAAATATGCATATCATTGAAAAAATGAGAAAACGCATGTTGATGCGTATGGAATGAAATTAATTTTCTCCATTTCTTTCAAAAACGCAAAATAAATAATTTTACCCACTTTCATTGAAGATTCTTTTGAAGATTAGCACATAACCAGAGCACATAAGATCCTTGACCTATTGCATGCCATGGATCAAGATTTCCAAATAGTCTCCTGGGGTTGTCCAAAAGTCAACCATCAAAGTTCGCCGACATCATTAAGAGTCGTGGCAGCACACAAAATTCGCCAAAACTTCTACGATGATCTAGAGCTTCGATTTTTGATTCGGGGTAGCATTAGAAACCTTATGAAAAGGGCATTTCACTGTGAAGATTTTGTGAAGATCCATTGGTTGGATTTTTGTCATGAGGTGAACAAAATCTCACGGCCAAATGTGGTGGTAGAAGGAAATGAGAGGAAACTATCTCTGTTGTCTTATGTTCTTATATGATCAAGTTACAACAATAATAAGGAATGATGAGGCGATTTTAATATTGGGCTCAGTATTTAGGCTGTCAAAGTCTTGGGCCAGTATAATTGATAGTGTTATGCTTAATACTCAATATGAGTTTTGGGTCCAATTCACAAATTAAGTCAACATAAAAATATATGATAAATATATACTTCGATTCGAATATACTTGGAAGGAAATTTAATTGTATAATATATTAGAATTGAAAATTATTATAATAAATAATGGTATTAAAATGAAACAACTACATAATAATAGAAGGAGTAATCAAGATTATTTAAATAATTATAAGGGTAAATAGATGGGGCTTCAAAGGAAGAGGCTCCAATGATACACAAACAGTGCTTTGAGGGTGTTGAGAAGAGCTTGAAGGATATAATGGAGGATATCGATTCGGCCAACAATCACAGACCATTTGGTGGTAAATTCGTTGTGTTTAGTGGAGACTTTTTCCAGACATTACCTATTGTTCCCAAGGGCACCCGACATGACATCGTGAATGCGACTATCAATGCGTCAAGCATGTGGAGGCACTGCACTTTGTTGAGGCCCACCCATAACATGAGACTCTAAAGTCTCAATGACAGACAAGAACGTGCTTAGTTGAAAGAGTTCTCGGAATGGATTGGAAGCATTAGAGATGGAAGGATAGGAAATCTGAATGACAATTGTGCTGCTATAGAAATCCCA
The DNA here is from genome assembly GCA_014905375.1 of Phtheirospermum japonicum. Lineage (NCBI taxonomy): Eukaryota > Viridiplantae > Streptophyta > Magnoliopsida > Lamiales > Orobanchaceae > Phtheirospermum > Phtheirospermum japonicum. Next base: position 1,257,165 of record BMAC01000106.1, on the reverse strand, counting down.
AATGATATCCTCCTTTGATTTTTGGGCGACCCCATTTCAGCTATTTTTGAGGATACATATCCGATGGTAAAGAATCTATTGATGACCTAATGTTCTTGAAAGATAGGGCAATAATTGCCCCGAATCTAAATTGTTGGGAATTTTATTTATGGGAGTTTCCTTATTTATCTTTTGTTGTAATTTGCCTTTCTTGGGCCCAAAATACTAGGAAACTAGATTTGGTTTTTATTTACTAGGCTTGGTTTTTATTTTGATTCCTAGATTGAGTTTAGGATTAATTAACTTTTTTATCAATATTGGGATTCTTGTATATTTAAGACAAGAAGCAAACGAGAACAAGTGACGACTTGAAGGCAACAGTTCACAAAGACGCACGAGAAACACGAAGAAATCTTGAAGCCACGATCCACAATTCATACATCTTTGAAGTTGCGTGACCAACAGAGAAGATCATCCTAGCGTGGCTGCAAGTATTTAGTATCAAGTGTTGATACTAATGTTTTCATATATTACTTTATGATTTTGTATTTGATCTTGAACTAATTAAAGTAATATAGTTCTCGGGTTTGTATGCCCAGTTCATAAGCATGCTTGCTTTCGAACAAAATTTAATCTGTTGTGTTCTTTTTAATTATTCCACTGCTTTTTATTTCAATACTATTTAATGTTAATATTAGTGTTATTAACACCAGACTTACCATCTGTTTACTGATACTTATTTAATAACCATAGACCTACACAAACTCACAATTGGTATCCGAGCAGGATACTTGACGTACTAAGTATACTGATCCTTATTTTGTAGGATGCTATGGATGCTCAAGTAAATACGCGACCTCCGATTCTCAATGGCGAGAACTATTCTCTTTGAAAACAAAGGATGAGGTGGCACATGAAGAATATTGATGAACAAGCATGGAGAACCATACTGGTTGGATGGGAAAAACCACGCATTACTGATGATGGTGATACCGTCATCAAGAGGGTAGAAGAGTGGACAACTGATGAACTAGCCTTGTCGAACTGGAACTCCAAGACTATCAACACTCTCTGTGGCTATGTTGACTCAAGCTACTATAAAGTGATTAAAAAGTGCGAGTTGGCAAAAGATGCATGGGATGCGTTGCAGAGGGTGTGTGAAGGAACTCATAGTGTCAAGAAATCGAGACTGAGAATGTTGACTTCTACTTTTGAGTCAATGAGGATGTACGAGAAAGACTCCATCATGGACTATGCTATGAGACTCTCAGATATTGCGAATGAGTGCGAAGAACTTGGTGAAGGAGTGACTAACTCACGTCTTGTGGGAAAGTTGCTAAGATCGATCTCAAAGAAATTTAGCATCAAAGTGGTAGCTATTGAAGAAGAAAAGGACACAAATGATTTCGACTTCGATGCATTGGTAGGCTCGCTCAAAAAGTTTGAGATGAAACATTTTGGTTCCAAATCAAAAGAAAAAAAATGTTGCTCTAACTTCCGATGTTAACTCTGACGATGATGAAGATATTGATTGGAGAGAGCAACTAGAGAAGGTTGGAACTACCACACTTGGAGATGTAGAAGTGACTCTTATGTCTCAATGGTTTAACAAGTACTTGAAAAGGAAAAACAATATTGGAGGGTTTTATTCAAAATTCAAGCCAGAGACGCCAACACCAAAATCATCAGTGTGTACACTTACCAAATTTCAGTCTTCATCTTCGAAATCCAAGAACTCCAGTTACCCAAAGTCTCTTAATAAAGTTCAATGTCATGTGTGTAAAGGTTAAGGACATTATAGAAATGAATGTGAAAATACTCTGTGGAAGAAGAACTTGATTGCAAAAGAGCTCAATGAAGAGGACAACGATTCTGACACATCTAATACTGTTCCATCATTGTTTACTAACATTGTATGGGATGAAGATACTCGTGTTGGTAACAACAAAACCAACTCCTAGTGATTAAATGCAGAAGTTGAGGAAACACTTGACAGATACGAGAAGCTAAGAATTGAGTATGAAGAATTATTTGCAAACTAGGGTAATCAAGTGCTTAAAGTCAAGGCTCTTATGATAAAGGTGAACAAAATAACTCAAGAAAAGGATGATCAACAAAATATTATTGTCCGTTTGGAGTCGACACTCACCAGAAAAGATGCTGAGCTGGATCGAGTGAGGACTGATTCGAAGATGATCCAAGAAACCCTCAAGAACCTCAACAAGGGCAATGCTAAGCTTGACGAAACTCTGGAATTAATATCCCAGATTCATCGAAACACGGGATTAGATACAAGTCTAATCAACAAATGCCGAAATCAAGCCAAATATTGGAGATGACCAAACGCCACAAAAGGAGAAGAAGACAATACGTGCATTATCAGTGTGGTGAACGAGGTCACATTCAATCGTTCTGCTATAAGATTGTTGGTAAGAATAGTCAGTTTAAAAGGTCAAAGTTGACTGCTGAGTTCCATGATGGTTTTTGTGTTCCTGACGCCAAAACTTGCAGCAGAGTCAAATGTTATGGTTGCTAAACCTATCAGGATTGGAGCGGCTTAGATCGTCGGTGAAAGGGGAGAAAAAGATTTGATTTTGGAAAACGGAGGAGTCTTTGGTTCTAAAGGTGAAATTGGGGGAGATAAGGGTAAAGGTGGATCCGGGCCGGGGCGGTTGGCTGTGGAGCAGGAAAAGGATATCTGGACCGAAACATATATTGGGGAGTAATGGGCCATTGTCAGTTGGGCTCATTTGGCAGCTGCCATTTATTTATGATATTGGGTTTATATTTTACCTAGCTACTTTATTTGTTGAATTAGGTTACATTATGCTAATGGTTCCCTTCTATGCATATAAATAGGGTGAAACATTTGTAGTTCATTAAGCAAGAAACATCATAAGCTCCTACCTACTAATTTCTCTCTATCTCTCCGATTTGTCTCATTTCTTCTTCTAAATTTCAATCCAAAATTACACAAAATTAAAACAAATTGTTTATAAATTCGAATAACCCAACAATTGGTATCTAGAGCCCATCCTTCCTTGGCCATGGCTGATGGTACTAGATTGAAGGACCTGCAGGAAATGCAAAAGAAATTAGAAATTAGTCTTCAAACAAAAAGTTTGAAACGAACAGCAAAGGATCAAGAAACGCAAGAGCAATTCAATGGTATAAAAACCGAGATGCAGGAGTAAAGGACAGGGTTTATAGAAAAACTGGATCATCTCACCAAAACCCTAGTTACTATGCAGCTACAACTTTTCAATATGAGCAAGGGCAAGGCAACAGCTGAAGAAGAATCAATTATGGGATGCCCCTTTTCAGACCATGTTCATGAAGGAACACAGACATCAACAAGAGGCAGGGTAATAGTAGAACAACAAAATCCCCAAATCCTCAACCCCTTACCTAAGATTGATTTTCCTAGATTAGATGGTTTGGACCCTAGAGCTTGGATTCTTAAATGCAATGGGTATTTTAAATTAATACCCAATATTCCAGAAGCACAAAAGGTCACACTAGCCACTATGAACTTTGAAGGAAAAGCTACCCAATGGTTCCAGAACTTCAGTTCAGCTGAAGCTGATCTCACATTGCAACAATTTATAAGGGTTATTTCTGCTGAATTTAATGAACTGAAAGAGGCTAAAATTATTGGAGAGTTTAACAAGTTGAAACAGGGTGGTTCATATGCTGAGTATGTTGAGAAATTTGAGGAGTTGAGATCCTGCATGGTTATGCTAAACCAGAGAGGGTACACTGAAGACTATTTCATAGCAAGCTTCATTAGTGGGGTGAATGAGGACCTACAAGCTTTTGTGAACATGTTTGAGCCTAACACCCTCCAACAGATCATAGAATTGGGGAAGAAACAATTACTTACCCTAGAGGCAATTACCAAAAGAGTTAAGGGCCCTAACATAAATTTTACTCCCACCCATTACCCTAATCAGAGAGGACCTGTACCCACTACCCCTAATGCTTACAGACAGGTCTCTCCTACTCAAGGAAAACCACCCCCTAAATTACTCACCTCAATAGAAATGGCTGCAAAAAGGTAAAAGCGACTCTGCTATAACTGTGAAGAGAAGTTTGTTATTGGGCACAGGTGCAAGAATAGAGTAAACTACATGATGATGACTGACGAGGAAGAGTTAGTTTACCTAGACACAGTTCATAACCATGAGGAGCCTGTTAGAAGAGTTTTAGTGGTGTTGAAATATATCAACGGGTTCATAGCTTGGTATTATCGGAATTCGATTCAATTGAAGGATTCAATGTGTTTGTAGCTTTGAAAAGTAAAGGAAAATGAAAATAAATCAATTAACCTAACTAAACTATCCTAAAAATCAAAATAACAAGTGGGTAGAATGCCACGTCGGATGCCTCAATATGGAAATGAAAAGCAATAATGAAAATAAGCAAGAAAATGCAATGTTTCACCAAGTACAAGCATGCAAGCACAAGGTACAACTATGCGTAAAAACTCAAATAATGCAAATTAGCAAAAATTGAAAGCATGAATGGAAAGATCAATGGAAATTGACATGAAAGTTTAAACTTTAAGGAGAATAACAAGCATCAAAGAGTAGATCTAAGATTCAACCTAAAACTATGCATGAAAATAAAATTGCAAATAAAGCATAGGAAAAACTTGAAATCAAGACGATCTAAGACTCGATCTATGATCTAGATGTGTCACTCATCTAGATTCCATATCCAATTCTTAAGATCTAACAAGAATTCAAGGTGCTAAGGCAAAAAAAAGCATAACATGAAGAACAAGCATGAAAATGAAGAACAAAGCATGGAAATAAAGCATAAAACATGAAATTGAAAGGAAACTTACTTGAATTAAGAAATGAAACAAAGCTTGAATGTAATTGCAATCAAAGTAACAATCCAAAGGAGTATTTGGATTCTTTTTAGGCTTACAAACCCAAGGAGGTGCTTGAAATTAAATCTAATCTAGAAAAGGAAATTACATCAAAGCTTGAAATTGAATCTAAAACATAAGGAAAAAGAGAATTATCCAAGAGCTTGAGAGTAATTTGATCCCAAACCCAAGTTAGGGTTGAGAAGAGAGTTATATCTTCATAGGTGCAAGATGTAGGCTTTTTATAGTTGTTTGTAGGGGCAAAACCATCAAAAACGCTCAAAAATCCCAAAGTCTCAGTGCCGCATTCGATCGATTGACAAAGCAGTCGATCGACTGCCCAGTCTATCGACTGCTTCATCCTCGAACAACCAAACTTTCTGCCGAGTAGTTGATCGACAGAAATCCAGTCGATCGACTGACAAATATACGGAATCAGCCAACGATGTATTCATATGAAATTTATCCTTTTTTCTTGTCTATCATCTGAAGTTTGATTTGTGTCATTGGAAATATTCCTTCGAGAGTTATGGGCTCTGCACCAAAACCTGCCACAAGCAAGGCGACGGCGAATTATCTCCACTTAAAGCCGCTCTATACCACTCTTAGACTCAAAATTTGGAATTATTGTAAACACAATAGTTTTAGATATTTCTCTCAGCTTTTCAATGCTATAAGGTGGAGGCAAATGTCACAAGTGGTTTTTGAGTTATGCTTGTATTACGACAACTGAGACATCCACCGAGCGAATGCATGAGGTGACTATGAAAATGGCCACATTTCTCATCATTTCCGGTCGATCCTCGCACCAAAGATATTTCGTGGATTGGAAATGAGTGTCTCGGGTTTGAATCATCTTACGACCTCATCGTGACCCGACAGTCGATTTGAAGCTTCTTCAGTCGATCCTTGATGCTTTCGGCTCGAATTTATCGTTTTTCAGTTCAAAATGTCCGTCGAGTGAATATAATCATTTTAGCCACCTACAAGACAAGAATTCAAACTTAAAAACCCAAAAATAACACAAACATCTCACATATCGTACTCTTAAAGCCAAAAAGAAAACTAACAAGAAAATGACCTAAGAACTAGAATAAACAACTCAAAATGACTAAAAACAACGCTAAACCCTAATTAGAAATACTAGGAAAAACACAACAATTACATGCAAAACAACTACCCCACACTTATCGGTTTGTTCGTCCTAGAACAACGAAAAGAATCAAGAGTGTACATGCAAATGAACATTATGTAAAAAGAAAAATCCTTGTGCTTATCCTTATTTAATATGATGGAAGTATCAACATAAACTCGCTATCATCAAGCATTGCTCGTATTACTCTTTCTCAAATGCAAGCCAAATCAACGACTTCCTCACAAATGGAATCTTTGAGGGTGTTTGCTCAAATCGCTCAAGTGTATATAGGACGTGTTTACGCTCAAGTCGGTCAATACATGCACCTTGTCAAGATTTCACAAATCGGACGCTCAAAATTGCTCATAGTACATGACCAAATAAGAATCGAAAGAGGTCTTTATTATGGGTTGTAATGTTGGCTCTTTGGTAAGGTATGGAATATTTGGATATAGTGGCTAACACACGATCAAACGTGATCAATAACACACAAAATCCTAATTTCTAAAACCCGAAGCTTATAATCGCTTCACCTTTCCCAATTCACCAAACTTTCATTCGAAACCCTTTCGTATACTCACACGCTTTTCCGACTTTATTTCACAACACTTAGAAGCTTTTTGAATTTGCTTCTTTTTACTAAATTAGCCTTTTTGAATTAGGCTTTTCTCTTGAACGCACGCTTTATCACTTTTCGTGATTTGTGTTGGAGTTTATTTTCTTTTTTTTTTTTGTATAAGCAACTCAAAACCCGAAACCCACAATATATTTCCCTCACATTTCTTGTCCAACTAACGACATACCCTCTCACCTCACAATTTATGAAGATACAAGAGCTAAAATCGAGCTCGGCTAACTAGAAACGAGATAAAGGCTCAAAGGGGCTCATTTGAGATTTTTAAGTAGCTTACATATATGGATATGGCCGGAACAAGGGTAATATATGTGCCTCAAGGTCATTTTCAAAATCAATCATGTACAAGCAAAATCAAACATCCTCAATGCAATTTGCATAAAAATGCAAGCAAGCCGATAAATCACACAAGGCTACTCACTAGTTTGCACCGAATTTGGGAGCGAAACCAAAGAGCTTTTAGAAATTTGCAATCTTTTCAAAAGTAAATGTTGATTATATATAGGCGGATTTTGGACGAAGCATAAAAATTCAACCCCTCACACAAGAGGCCATAAACATGCAAAAACCCGACAAGTAAACTATTCAAACTTCCAAGCACGTGGAGTTGTTAAAAAATGTAATAAAGACACAAACGACACAAAAATCGACTCGACCATATAAATGCGCAAATAGTAAGTGTCTCTTCGCCAAGGCTCGAGTTAAGAACAACAAATCATGCTTGACAAAAATCAGGACCCTAACCACATACCCACCCCACACTTAAACCATGCATTACCCGCATTTTAATGAAAACCAAGTAAAAGGAGGGGGAATAGAAACTTCCTTAACCAAGTGAGTTTTGGTCGAACTCGGTGGGGTCCACCTAGGAATCTAAGCAATCCAAGCAAAAATCGATCATGGCTAGTATCTCCCGGCTTCATGAACCCTACTCACTTATCCAGTTTCCCAAGGTTGAAGTCAGAAAACAACACACTATACAAGAAAATCACACAAAATTAAAAACTCAATATGTACACGAATCTCAACAAAATATTTTTTTTTAGTTTTTTAATTTTTCAAATGTTTTTGGATTTTCGTTTTAAGAAGAAAGGAAGAAAATAAAAGAAATAAATGAGAAGAACTTGGGTTGCCTCCCAAGAAGCGCTTGTTTCACATCACTAGCTTGACGTACTCACTTTTGGTCAAGGTGGAAAGATCACGGGAGGCTCCACCAAAACAATCTCCTCCTTGTCGGGAGGGTCCACTCTTTGGAACGTCCTTGGCGCATTGCATAGTTCAAATAAGATCCACCAAAACGCAAACGTTCCAAACGGGCAATTGAAGCTCATCTTGGATAGGTCCTCAGGTGGGATGGTGGTTTTGAAGTGCCCCGACGTCTCATTGAAAAAGAAAAAGGAATATTACCCGGCTAGCTTATCCATCATGTAGTCGATAAACGGGGGAGGGAAACAATCTTTCTTTGTGGCCTCATGAAAATTCCTAAACTCGATCAACATCCTCCAACCCGTTGAAGCCCTCGTGGCCAACAACCTTCCGTCTTCATCCTCAAGAACCAACAAGCCGCTCGTCTTGGGCACCAAGTCAATGGGCTTCACCCACTCACTTTTGGACATCACGAACATCAAGCCCTATACTAACAACCTCCACATCCCGGCTCTCACCATATCTTTAAGACTAGAATTCAAAGAACTAACTCCCTCAGCCACTCCCGATATCCAATTCATAGCACCCTTAAGAAATGTAAATCCTTCAACCATACTCTCCTCTTCACCTCGGTTCGAATTTTCAAGGATGGTGATTGACTTGCTCTCCTCATTCTCCTCAAGATAATCGTCAGTTTGTACAAGCTCATCATCAATAACCCCCACCCCCCCTCTAAAAAGTCATCGTTGCCCTCAACGACACATCGAGAATCATCTCCACACAAAATGGGGTCAAATAGAGGCACAACGGGCTCATCATATAGAACAAGGGGCTCATCCTCACAACTTCCCTCAATATCGACATCCGGGCCAACCTCCTCCTCATTGCTCCTCTCTTCCCAACAAACTCGTTCGACCGTATCTCTGATGAAGTCCATATACACCCACTCTTCGCAAGATTGTTTTGAAGTAAAAGGTAAGGGATCAAGAGGAGTAAAAATACTCGGAATAGAAGCCACAGCCTCCTCCGTCGGTGAGACAACCGAATTAACTACCCCACACTTTTCAAGTAACGTGACCGAAAGAGTAGGCGAAGGTAGTGGGTCCACGTGAAAAATAACAAGAGGTTCGTGAGGTGGCGGGGGAGTAGGACAACCGGGTCCCGCACAAGGAGGAGTCGGTTCTGGGTTAGACATTTGAGCGATTTGAGCCTTCAATGTCACTATTTTCGTAACCAACTCAAACTCCTTCAAGGATAAAGCCATGTTCACGTCATTAGCATAAGAGTACACTGCTTGAGAAGTGTTTGGCTCGGGAGGTAGGGTAGGAGAAATCACCGGGATAGTCAAATGACAAGGGCCCACATAACGAGTAACAACTAGATTATGAGTCGGCGGTGGAGTAAAAGATGGCATAGCAAAATCGGGCCCCACATGATGTCCATGACCCCCATACACGTCCTCCGAAAGAGGCATTGGCATATTGAACGAGGAGAATGAAGGGCAAGATTTGGTATCATGACCACACAGTCCACACCATGCACATCCTAAAAAAAGGTTTGTTAACATCCCCCATAGTGCGGATGGGGGAGCCACTTGCGATATTGGAGCCAAATATCCAATATGGATCGTGCTTAGGGACACTATTGGTGGCACCTCCATAACTTGCACCTCCACCCTAAGCATTAAATTTAACATTCGGAGCATGATTGAAATTAGGCGCATGAGAGTCTCCATACGGGCCGGGATTCTGGGCTTGCACATTCGAATAGGAAATCGGAGCTTGCATGGTCGGATAGGAACTTGGAGCTCCATAACCACCCAAGGAACTGTTCATTTTCGAGAAACCATTAAACCCGACATGGTTTGCACCATGCCCTCCCATGGTGGGTTGCCCAAAACCATAACCACTATTGGCAACGTGGTTTGCACCATGCCCTCCCACGTTGCCAAATCCATTATACATCATTCTATTCCCAATATGGTTTGCACCATGCCCTCCCATGTGGGGAATGGATCCACTATAGCTATACGAACCTTGCATACTAAACAAAAAAACGTAAAATAACAAAGAAAGCTTAAAAACACAATGGAACTACAACAAAATTGAAAGCCTTAACCAAGCCGAGTTGCAACGGTGCCATTTTGAAGTGTAGATTTTCGTGGTTTTGGAAAATAAAGGTTCTATTGACTTGGTATAATCGGATGTCGATTCAATTAAGAGATTCAATGTGTTTCAAGCTTTGAAAAATAAAGGAAAATGAAAATAAGGCAATTAAACTAACTAAACTAAGCTAAGAAATGAAATTTCATATTGTTCGGATGCCTTGTCGTATGCCTCAATATGTAAATGCAAGAAAGTAATGCAAATAAGCAAGAAAAAAGCATTGTTTCACCAAGTACAAGCATGCATGCACAAGGTACAACTATGCATAAAATCCTAAATAATGCAAATTAGCAAAAATCGAAAGAATGGATATAAAGAGCAATGGAAATTGACGTGAAAGTTTAAAACTTTACGGAAAATAACAAGTAACGAAGCCTAGATCTAAGATTCAATCTAAAACTATGCATGAAAATAAAATTGCAAATAAAGCATAGGAAAAACTTGAAATCAAGACGATCTAAGACTTGATCTATGATCTAGATGTGTCACTCATCTAGATTCCATATCCAATTCTTAAGATCTAACAAGAAATCAAGGTGCAAAGGCAAAAAGCATAACATGAAGAACAAGCATGAAAATGAAGAACAAAGCATGGAAATAAAGCATAAAACATGAAATTGAAAGGAAACTTACTTGAATTAAGAAATGAAACAAAGCTTGAATGTAATTGCAATCAAAGTAACAATCTAAAGGAGTATTTGGATTCTTCTTAGGCTTACAAACCCAAGGCCAAGCATGAAAGTAAATCTACAACTAGAAATGAAAATACATCAAAACTTGAAATTGAATCTAAAACCTAAGAGAGAAGAAAATTATCAAGAGCTTGAGAGTAATTTGATTCCAAACCCAAGTAAGGGTTGGGAAGGGAGTGATATCTTCATAGGTGCAAGATGTAGGCTTTTTATAGTTGTTTTAGGGGCAAAACCATAAAAAACGCTTAAAAATCCCGAAGTCTCAGTGCCGCAGTCGGTCGACTGACAAAGCAGTCGATCGACTGCCCAGTCTCGAATAGCCAAGCAGTCGATTGACAGAAATCCAGTCGATAGACTGACAAATATACGAAATCAGCCAACGATGTCTTCATATGAAATTTAGCTCTTTCTCTTGGATATCATATAGAGTTACGGTCTCCTCACCATAACCTGCCACAAGCGAGGCGACGACGAGCTGTATCCACTTAAAGCTGCTTTATAGCACTCTTAGACTCAAGATTTGGAATTTTTGTAAACACAATAGTTTTATATATTTCTCTCAGCTTTCCAATGGTATAAGGTGGAGGCAAATGGCACAAGTGGTTTTGGAGACATGCTTGTATTACGATAACTGAGACATCCACCGAGCGTATGTAATCCTTTTAGCCACCTACAAAACAAGAATTCAAACTTAAAAACCCAAAAATAGCATAAACATCTCACATATCGTACTCTTAAATTTAAAAAGAAAATAAACGAGAAAAGTCCTAAAACCTAACGAGAAACTACTCAAAACTACTAGACACGACGCTAAACCCTAACTAAAAACACGAGGAAAAACACAACAATTGCATGCAAAACAAAGCCTGGGGGGAATTGGACCCTGTTGAGGAGATAAAAATGTCACTTAAATCCATTGCAGGGGAACATAGCCCCACAACCATGAGGTTTATGGGGTATTATGGGGACAAGCAATTGCATGTGTGGTTGGATTCAAGAAGTACCCTGGGCTTTATCAAAGAAGCAACTGCTAGGGAATTGGGATGTAAGTTAGGACCCACCTAACCCATATTAGTTAAGGTGGCTAATGGGAAGAAACTGCTGAGCTCTAAACAGACAGTAGGGTTCACTTGGAAAATGCATAACTACACATTCAGGTACCCTCTAGGACTCCTGGAACATGAAGGGTGTGATCTCATTTTGGGGGGTGACTGGCTTAAGGAAAATACCCCTATTGAGGTAGACTATGATGATATGTCAGTCACTGTGAATCTTGGGGAAAAAGGATAAGGTTGAAGGCTCTGACTGACATAAACCAGTGCCGACTCATCACAGAGAAGTCCCTATTTCAGTTGTTACACAATGAATTTGAGTAGAAAGTGGAGGAAGTGTATGTATTGCACCCCACTAAGCATGATCTTAAGGAGAATGAGGAGAATGGAGAGATATGAAGATGTTTTGGGGAAGCCAAAGGGATTGCCTCCTAGCAGGGGGGTGGAACAACAAATAGTCCTCAAACTTGGGAGTGTTCCCAAGAATCAATACCCTTATAGGACTTCTTACAACCATAAGGATGAAATAGAGAGAATTGTACAGGAGCTGCTAGATTAGGGAATCATACAGAATAGCAAGAGTCCATTTGCTTCCCCTGTGCTATTAGTGAAGAAGAAAGATGCAACATGGAGGATGTGTGTGTACTACACGTACTTGAATGAGCTGACAGTGAAGCATGATTGCCATATTCCTATTATTGAAGAATTTCTAGATGAGATTTTTGGAGCTAAGTACTTTTCTAAAATTGACCTAAGATCAGGGTATTTTCAAATTTTGATGAAGCCAGAACACAGGCACCACACATAATTTAGTGCCCATCATGGCCACTTTGAATTTCTAGTGATGCCCTTTGGGCTATGTAATGCCCCTGCTATATTTCAGTCTTCTATGAACTAGGTTTTTAAAGGGTGTTTGAGAAAATATGCACCTGTTTTCTTTGACGATATACTAATCTACACCAAGGCGTGGGAGACACACCTTAAACAATTGGAGGAAGTGTTAATCCTACTAAGAGAGAACACTCTTTTTGCTAAGAGAAGCAAGTGTCAGTTTGGGCAGACACAAATTGAGTATTTAGGGCATATTATATCTGCAGAAGGGGTTTCCATTGATCCACAGAAGGTTGAGTGTATGATCAACTGGCCTAGACCTAATACTGTTAAGCAACTAAGGAGCTTCTTGGGACTCACTGGCTACTACAGAAGATTTGTTAAAGGATATGGTGTCCTATGTAGGCCCCTCACCAACTTACTAAGGAAAAATCAGTTTAAGTGGGATAGTGAAGCTGAGGGGGCTTTTCAACAACTAAAAAAGGCCATGAGCACAACCCCTGTTCTAACCCTACCTGATTATTCTTAGCCCTTTACCCTTGAAACTGATGGCAGTGGGTATGGGGTAGGTGTTGTGTTAATGCAGCAAAGGAAGCCCATTGCTTACATGAGCAAGACACTCTGCCCAAGGAGCCAAAGTCTATCAATGTATGAAAGAGATTTTTTGGCTGTTCTAATGGCCATTCAAAGATGGAGGTACTACTTACAAGGTCACAAATTTATCACCAGGACTGACCAGCAAGCACTCAAGCATTTATTGGATCAGAGGGTTATGCCACCTATGCAACAGAGATGGATCACTAAGCTTATAGGGCTTTACTCTGAAATACAGTACAAGAAAGGGGTGGAGAATAGAGCAGCAGATGCATTATCAAGAAGGAATGAAGATGTGGAGAGGTGTGAGGCTATTAGCCTTGTGGTTCCTAGGTGGGTATAGGAGGTGATAGCTACCTATGCAAAAGACCATTTCTGCAATAAGGTACTGACTGCCAAAAGTTTAAATCCTACCCTCTTCCCTGAGTACACAATCAATGGTGGGATCATCAGGTATAAGGGTAGACTAGTGGTGGGGCAAAGTGACAGAATGAGGAAACAAATACTCTCAGTGATGCATGAGTCAGCATATGGGGGTCACTCAGGAATTAATGGGACCTATCAAAGGCTGAAGGGTGTTTTCTTCTGGCCTAGGATGAAGAATAATGTTATTAAGTTGGTGCAGACTTTTGATTGTGTGTATGAGGAATAAACCAGATCATGAGGGGCATCCAGGGTTTCTACAACCATTGCCCGTCCCTGAGCAGGCTTGGACACACATCTCAATGGACTTTATAAAGGGATTACCCAAATCAGTGGGTAAAGATGTAATTTTGGTGATAATTTATAGGTTCACCAAATATGGGCACTTCGTAGCACTCTCTCACCCTTAAACTGCTCAGTCTATAGCCAAAGTATTCCTAAACACTATCTATAAGCTACATGGTCTACCAGTAAGTATCATTTCAGATAGGGATAAAGTTTTCACAAGTACATTTTGGAAGGACTTATTCAAACTACTTGGGGTAAAACTCAACCTTTCATCAGCCTAGCATCCACAAACAGATGGGTAGACAGAGAGGATAAACCAATGCTTGGAAAGTTACTTGAGGTGCATGACTAGTGCAGCCCCTAGATAGTGGACTAAATGGCTATCACTTGCTGAACATTGGTACAACACCAATTACCACACAGGGCTAAAGTTGACCCCTTTTCAGGCCCTGTATGGCTACACACCTCCTCTCTTATCTACAGGAAATATGGATGCACATAATGGGGAAGCTAAAGATCTCATACTACATAGGCAGATTCTGCTAAAAATGATAAGGGAGAACTTGATGCATGCGCAAGATTGAATGAAAACCAATGCTGATAAGACCAGAACAGAAATTAGCTTTGAGGTAGGGGATCATGTTTACCTTAAGCTGCAACCGTATAAACATAACTCGCTGCACCTCCGCAAGAACTTGAAACTGGCTTCCAGGTACTATGGGCCCTACCCTGTAATTCAGAAGGTTGGACAGGTGGCATATAAGCTTAAATTACCTGAGGATTCAAAAATACACCCAGTTTTCCATGTATCACTGTTGAAATAAAAATTGAAGTCGGACACATTACCTCTTGAGATATTGCCGGAGGCTGATGCAGATGGGGTTTTCTGAATTGCCCCCCAAAGAGTGCTCGATAAGCGCATCACAAACAGAAGAGGAGAAGTAATCGAGCAGATCTTAGTGGAATGGGGAAGCCCTAATTCAGGGTTAGCTTCTTGGGAAGATACAAAATAGATTGGCAAAAAGTTCCCAACTTTCGATCCTTGTGGTCAAGGATCAGAAAATCAAGGGGGTATTGTTATGGTTGCTAAACCTAGCAGGATTGGAGTGGCTGAGATTGTCGGTGAAAGGGAAGAAAAAGATTTGATTTTGGAAAGAGGAGGAGTCTTTGGTTTTACAGTTGAAATTGAGGGAGATAAGGGTAAAGGTGGATCCGGTTGAAGAGGAGGAGTCTTTGGTTAACTGCGGAGCAGGAAAAGGATATCTGGGCTGAAATATATATTGGGGAGTAATGGGCCACTATCAGTTAGGCTCATTTGGCAGCTTCCATTTATTTATCATATTGGGTTTATATTTTATCTAACTACTTTATTTGTTGAATTAGGTTACATTATGCTAATGGTTCTCCCCTATGCTTATAAACAGGGTGAAACGTTTGAAGTTCATTAAGCAAGAAATATCATAAGCTCCTACCTACTAATTTCTCTCCATCTCTCCGATTTCTCGCATTTCTTCTTCTAAATTTCAGTCCAAATTTACACAAATTACACAAAATTACGACAAGTTGCTTATAAATTCGAATAACCCAACATTAAACTGGTCTAGGTCAAAAAGAACGAGATCAAATGCAATAGGATTTATTCATATCTAAAATCTCAAATTCCTGGAGCTTGGTACTTCGACAACGGATGCTCTAAACATATGAACGGATCAGAAGATCTTCTCTCAAATATTGTCAAGTTGAGGTGCAAACGGCCAAATCATTGGCCAAGGAACCCTTCACGTCCATGGGATTGGAAAGCTTGAAAATGTAGTGCTTGTTGAAGGCTTAACTGCGAACTTGATAAGTATTATCCAACTTTGTGATGGTGGGTTTTATGAGTAGGGCAATTCATATATTCTTAATGGTGAAAGGACTTTGGACAATTGCTACCAATTCAATGGTGATGTGTTCTGCAAACTATCTCAATTAAGTGATGCCGAGGTGTGGCATCAAAAGCTTGGGCATGTCAATTACAAGATGTTGTAAAGATTAGTCAAGAAGGATGCTGTGAATGTGCTACTTAAGCTCAATGCCAAAATCACACCAGTTTGCGAGGCATGTCAGAAAGGGAAGTAGATCAGGGTGTCACATCCAAATGTGTAGAATCTCACTACATCAAACTGTTTCAAACTGCTTCATATGGATCTTATGGGTCCACTTGAAGTAGAAAGCCTTGGTGGTAAGAAGTATGTACTTGAGTATAGATGATTTTTCTCATTTTACATGGGTAGAATTTTTAAAAGAAAAATATGAGGCTTTCGAAGCATTTAAAAAACTTGCATAGAAGTTAAGTATTCATTTTGGTGTGAGTATAGGAAGAATAAGGTCAGACCATGAGAAAGAGTTTGAGAATATGTCTTTTTCAAATTATTGTTCCAAAGTTGGTTTAACCCATGAATTTTCTTCACCCATCACCCCCCAACAAAATGAGATAGTCAAACGAAAAAATAGATCTCTTCCAGAAACAACTAGAACTATGCTTATTTCAAATAGGATTGCAAAACATTTTTGAGCGGAAGCAATGAATATTGCATGACACATAATTAATAGGGTGGATTTTATACTTGGATCACGTGTTTTTGGGTGCATTTTTTATGTGCTAAATGATAGGAATCATCTTGCAAAACGTGACTCAAAGGGTGATAAATGTATTTTCATGGGATATTCTCAAAATAGTCATGCATATATATTATTTAATATTATAATGTGTAGCATGATTGAGTCAGTATATGTCATGTTTGATGATATGATTAGTGTTGTTAGACCTGCTGAGGATAATGATCTGGTTTATGATCAGAATCCTTAGGAAAATGTTACGATTGGCGTAGATGAAACTGCAGGTGTTGAAACTGAAGATGCAGGTGATGACGATACTGGTGACATGACACCAACTCAGGCTGCTCCATAATCATATTCAGATTCAGATGAGGAAGATCCAGTTGATCAGATTCACTTACATCAGAGGGATATACCCTCGAGAATTTAGAGGAACCATCTTACGGGCCAAATTATTGGAGATCTCGATGAAAAAAGTACAAAAAAGAGACAAATAAACTTCATAGAAATTGTAAGGTTTGTTTGTTTATCTACTAACTGTTCTCAAATTTTAGAATCTTTGTTTCTTTCCAAAATAGAGCCAAAGCGTGTAAAGGATGATCTTAAAGACGAGTTTTGGATAAAGGCCATGCAAGAAGAGCTGGTACAACTCACTTAGAATGATGTATGGGACTTAGTTACTCATCTAGAAAATTCACATGTTACGAGTACGAAGTGGATCTTCAAGAATAATATGGATGAGGCTGAAAATATTGTGAGAAACAAGGCACGATTGGTTGCACAAGGATACACTCAAATTGAGGGTATTGATTTTGATGAGATGTTTGGTCCAGTCGCTCGCATTAAATCGATAAAACTCTTACTTATGAAAATGTCTCTACATCAAACGGACATAAAAAGTGCTTTTATTAATGGAGTTTTAAGTGAAGTATTTGTTGAGCAACCTAAAGGGTTTGTTGATCCTTACAAACCAGATTTTATTTTAAAGTTGAAAAAGTCTTTGTATGGTTTAAAGCAAGCTCCCAAGGCTTGGTACGAAAGGTGGACTCAGCACTCACAATTCTTAAATTTTAAACGTGTGGAAGTTTATAAAACCTTATTTCTCCTTAAATCGAATAATCACATTTTGATTGTCCAAATTTATGTGGATGATATAATTTTTGGATCCACTAACGAGCAGATGGTGAGTGAGTTTATTACGAGAATGTCTGACACATTCGAGATGAGTATGGAAGGTAACCTCTCTTACTTTCTTGGTTTGCAAATTAAACAAATGGACGATGATATTTTTCTCTCTCAATCCAAATATGCTAAGAATCTTGTTAAGAAGTTTGGATTAGAGAATGCTACGAATAAGAAAACACCGTTAGGCAAAACCATGAGATTTTCTAGAGATGATGTTTGTATTAATGTTGATAACACATTATATAGGAGCATGATAAGGAGTTTCTTATACTTGACGGCTAGCAGGCCAGGTATTATGTATTGCATGTGTCTATGTGATAGGTACCAGTCAAATCTTAAGAATCACATTTAAAAGTTGTTGAACGAATTATTAGGTATGTAGCTTGTGCAAGTGATTTGTGTGTTTGGTATACTAAGGAAACAAGTACAGAACTTGTAGGATATATGGATTCATGTTGGTATGGGGATGTTGTGGATAGAAATAGTCCTACTGGGGGTTGTTTTTTCTTAGGTAATAATCGTATCTCTTGGTATAGCAAAAAAAAAAAAAATGCATTTCTCTTTCTACAGCTAAAGTCGAGTATATTGCAGCTGGAAGTGCTTGTACACAGTTGCTTTGGATGAACCAAATGATAGAGGATTATGGTCTACATAGTATAACTTTAACTGTACTTTGTGATAATTCTAGTGCCATTGATATCTCGAAAAATCCGATTCAGCACTCACGAATCAAACACATTTGATATAAGGTACCACTTTATTCATGCTTGGTTGAGAGAAGGATAGTTAGTCTTGAGCACATAGGAACAGACAATCAGCTTGTTGACATCTTCACAAAGGCATTAGATTTAGAGACCTTATCTCATTTGAGAAGAGATCTCGGAATGTGCATCATTTAAGTCCGTGTTGGTTTTGATGTCATGACACCTAAACTGTCATCAGTCGTGATATCTGCAGATTTTTGTATGCATTTTTTTTCATACATATCCTAAATGCATTGGGTCTGGTTGAAGTGCTAAAAGGTCATGTGTTGTAATAAGAAATGGTGGCAAAAAGACTAACCTCTTTCTTTTGGTGATTTTTGAATATTCTCGCAGAAACAGGTTTTCTCCCAGGTCCATGAAAAATGGGTGTTAGTTTTTCTAGCAATTGCTAAAGATAAGTAAGTTTATATTAAAGTTACTGAAATGATGATAAAAAATCTGGATAATAAAATCCAATCTTTAATTTTCACTTAAGTGATTTTGACGTAGTCATAAACTCGGGTTAAGAGGTATATTTCCATTGAATTCACCTTGAGTAATGTTGGTTATAATGTCATCACATAAAAAGCAACACTGTTCATGTCACATAAGCCATTTGTTGTATTTTTAATTTTTTAGGACATTATTAGGCATCAACTAGAACATTCATACTTTGTGAGGATGCCATTTTGTTGTGTGTTATATTA
Organism: Phtheirospermum japonicum; assembly: GCA_014905375.1. Lineage (NCBI taxonomy): Eukaryota > Viridiplantae > Streptophyta > Magnoliopsida > Lamiales > Orobanchaceae > Phtheirospermum > Phtheirospermum japonicum. The sequence continues at coordinate 1,238,117 of BMAC01000106.1, read as the reverse complement.
TGTGCGCTTTTGATCTTTCCCTTAATTATCATGATCATTTTATGAATTTTGCTAACCAAGTGTTTCAGTGGAGTTAAAATTGGAGGATTAGACCAGTAATGACGAGTTTATTTGGGGAGTGAAGAATTGCTTTGCAAAGACTTTGTTCAACTATGGTGATGATTTTTAAATATCTAGCTCTGTCTCGATTTTATAAGTAATTGAGATTTGTGATTTTAATTAATTTTCAAAAAAGAGATATGGTTTAGTTAAACATTAAGATTGTGTGCCTTATTTGAGAAGGAGTGGGCTTGTCTTCAAGGAAAGAAAAATCTTGGGTCTTAAAAGAAGTAGTGAGAATAGTGGGGGGTTATTTATTCACTTTACCTTTTTCATCCCCTTTCTTTTTTCTTCTACTACGTACCTGTTTTCAAAATTGGCAAAGTGAGGGTTTTTACATTTCCTTCTCCAAATCTTATTGCCTACGACACTCGATTTTGTGTTTGTGGTTGCTTTAAATTCTCTTGCAGAATGTCTAATTCACCATCACCAAACAAAGCTCCGGAGTTCCCAGCCAGTGTGCGCCTTCCAATTGACGAACAGGCTCCGGTGAATCTGCCGAGTTACACCGCCATGGACATTCGAGAAGAGATGGGTGGTGTTGTAACGCCAAACCCATCACCAAATGGTGCTCTTGCTGCAAGTTCATCTCTGGTCGCAGATCATGAACTGGTCCAAATCGCTACTGCCTTCGATGCAACACTGGAGGCTCAAGTCCTTCTCGGCCAGGTGGGTAATGAGATTGATGTGGACAATCCCCCAAACCTGCCGTTTACTTCCAATATTTTTGGTCCGATCAAAAATCCCACCTTGAAGAGGTCGCGACGGCTTCACAACATTCCCCCTGGTACAATTTCGACGGCCGTTCCCAAAAGTCAGTCCGGTGAGCGACGTCATATGTCTCTTGAGCACATGAACTTGGTTGAAGAAGTTGCAGCTCTCACCGACTCGGATGATGGTGAGTACTTTCCCCCAGAACTAGTTGCCGCGCCGCCATTTTCTTCTGCTCCACAATTTCTGAAATTACCCCTCGTCGAAAAGAGACAGTTCATCTGGATGATAAGAAAAATCCACCCAAAGGTGATTCAAGTGCCTATGATTCCCCGGTACAAGTCCTTAAATTTTTCTTTGGTGAAGATGCAGGCTCTTCCCATCTTTTGGTAGCAGAACCTCCATTGACTCCGTACAACATAACTCAGCCGGAGGCTAATTATGACTACTCCCAAAATTATGATGATGTGTACTCTCTGTCTGACATTTTTTATGCTTTGAAGTCCAAGAAGAAAAGCTTTAAAGCTGTCCAGAAAGTTGGTGATGGTTCTGGTGTGTTGTCACCAAACTTGATAGCACCTCCAGATGCTCCAGTTTCATCTTCTAGTTCCAGCTCGAATGATGCAGTCACTGAGGGTGCCACGGTCCAATCAGCTGCTTCTGAACAGTCTTCGAATGACTCTGATCAGGCCGTATTTCAGGATGTTGAGATTGAAGACATTGTTCCGGTGTCTACCAAGTTTTTAACTAAAGAGGCTAAAGAGGTGTTTTCAGGGTATCATTAGCATGTAATGATTGATGAGCGTCGAGTCCCGGTAGGTATCTTCAAGAAGTAGAATCTGATTGCATTCTTTGAGAGTAAAGATATATATTCTACCGCTTCTACTGCCATGCTTTTTGTTCGTGAAGTAGTGTTGGAGTTCTATGCTAAGTTGATCCTAAGTTCGTCAATTTTGGTAAAATTTATGTGCGTGGGAAGTTTTATACATTTACTCCTGATTTAATAAATGAACTATTTAGGAATGAGAATTATCATGGGGACTCTACTGTTGATGATATGAATGAGGTAATTGGATTTTAGTCTCGGGGTATGAATATGGAATGGCGTAGAAGTTGTCTGGTACGCGACTTGTATTCGGTTATGCAAAAGGTGGCAATTCTTGACTGGGTACCGTCGAAGAATGCCACTATTGTGATGAGATCACAAGCCCAATTTTTGTTCAAGCTAGGCCATGGTATAAAGATGAATTTCGGCCAACATGCGTTTGACATTGTCACAAGGTTTGCAACGTCCAAAGTGACTTCAACCTTTTGTTTTCCTTAATTCATTTTTAGCCTCCTTGAGAATCAAGGATTTCAGCCTACTGAAGATGATATTTTTACTGGTGAGCCGGAGTGGTTTTCGTTGAGGGGTTAACATACTGGTGGAGTTCGAGTTGTGGATCTCCCATGGAAGCCGCCAACTAGATCTACTGGTACCTCTGTTGTTGATTCGGGTGCTATTAACACTAATTCTAACATTGTTCAGTTTTATGCTCCAGTGGTGCGAGCTCAGTTTCTTTTGCTTCATCATCAGATTGAACAGATGCAGGCTCAAGTTGTGTAGATGCGGCACTTTATGATTTGTTTGTTGAAGATCTTTTGCTTTTAGAACAAAAGACGCCAATGACGACGACGGTGATGAGGATGATGATAACGGTAATGCAGTTGCAGCTGAGGAGGGAGATGAATCTACTGAGAGTGATGAGGATGTGGTTCGTTTGGCCAAAGGCAAGAAGAAGGCTAGAGATGAAGGGCCTTCTCCTCGCCGTTCGACGAAAACTCATACTTCTAATTCGAGCTATTAGTTTATTATGTTTTGTGTTTTTTGGACAATGGTTGCTTGTTAAGGGGGAGTTTCAAAAATTTTAGTGAGTCTTGGGGATTTTTTTATAGAAAGGCAAAAAGGGGAGATTGTTGAGAATTTTATTTATGGGAGCTTCTTTATTTTCTTTTTGTTGTTATTTGGCTTTCTTGGGCCCAAAATATTAGGAAACTAGATTTTTATTTTGTTTCCTATATTGAGTTTAGAATTAGTTAACTTGTTTATCAAGATTGAGATTCTTGACTATTTAAGACAAGAAGCAAACGAGAACAAGTGATCACTTGAAGGCAACAGTTCAAAAATACTCACTAGAAACACGAAGAAATCTTGAAGCCACGACCCACGATTCATACACCTTTGAGGTTGCGTGACCAACGGAGAAGATCATCCTAGCGTGGCTGCAAGTATTTAGTATCAAGTGTTGATGCTAATGTTTACATATATTACTTTATGATTTGTATTTGATCTTGAATGAATTAAAGTAATATAGTTTTTGGGTTTGTATACCCAGTTCCTAACCACGTATGCTTACAAACAAAATCTAATCTGCTGTGTTCTTTTTAATTATTTCGATGCTTTTTATTTCAATACTGTTTAGTGTTAATATTGGTGTTATTAACACCACACTTAACATTTGTTTACTGATACTTATTTAATAACCATAGACCTACACAAACTTATATAAATGTCGTGGATTCAATCAACAAGTACACGAGTACTTTGAACTCGAGTGAAGGGTACACCTACCTGAGTTCGGACAGTGCCTGCAAATCTGACGGTGGGAATGATTTCTTGAGTGATTTGCACATGGATGAATTATTGAATGGTGTAAAGTGGTTTGGGGTGCCCTATCATGAATTGCATCTGAAGGTGGGGACTCCTGTTATGTTATAGGATTTTGGAATGAGACAAGACTGATTATTACAAGACTTTCCATGCATGTTCTTAAATATAAAATTCTAACTGTGTTGCAAAAAAGTGTTGCTTTCCCGAATGTGTCTAATGCCTTCTGACGTTAGGATACCTTTCAAGTTTCAACTAAGGTAATTTATGCTCATGATTTCATACTCGATGACGATAAACAAGAGTTAGGGTCAATCACTTTCTAACGTCGGGATTTACCTTCAGTCATGGTCAGTAATATATTGATGTATTGCATGTCACTCATTGAAAGGGTTTGAATATATTAATTTGTGGTGATGAAGATTCGAGATCGAACATGACCAATAATATAGTGTATAAAGAAGTATTCAGTAACATATAATCTTAACATTCATGTATATAGTGTAGATTCGATCAATAATTTATGTAGTGCGGATTTGTTCGTTATTTCTCTGCATCTTTATCTCTCTGTTTCTTTATATATATATATATATATAAATATTCACATAGTAAATAATAATAAAAATAATATTAATATAATTTGTATCCATATTATAACTTTCTGCCCCGTGCATCGCACGAGTGTAAAATAAAAACTAGCAGATTTGGAAAGTCTAAATTGATTGTACTGAATTCTGGTGATTTTGAGATTCAATTGATTTTATTTGATATTTAAATAAATAATGTAGTTGAATAATGAAGATTCATATATATTATTGTCTCATGTATTTTGTCAAAGTTGATTGTACTCTTAAAGTAGTACAAATCTCAACATTATCACAAGTAAAGTTATATAATTGTTTGATATAATTTAGAATATTCTTTTAATAAGTTGGGCCAGTCAATGGGAAATAGAAGATAAACCTCAAATAATTTCATAGATGCAAGTTTTAACCCATTGTCAACACCCTTATAAAAGGTTAGTGATACACTTGAGCTACAAGTTCATGGTGGTACAAATTGGAATAAAAATCAACCATGTGTTTGATTTTACTTGAAATATCCATAAGAACTCAAGATAATTTATTGTTGAATTAATTTGTACTATAAATTAGTACTTATTCAAATATTCTTATATTGACCCGAGAGTTTAATAAAATGTCTAAAGTAGTTAGAAATTACAATTTTCATTTTGAACTTGATGTTCAATATTATCATGATTTGGCATGACTAATGACCATCCCAGTTTATTAATTTGTGATGAGTAGGAAGATTCTTCTATTTATTTTGTATGTTATGATCATTAAATTACCACTAATTTAATTAGAATTACGTTCCAATGATATTCATATTATATATTAAGGGTGAAGTTTATTGGGTCCATTCACCTTTCATGTTGACTTCTAAAAATATTTGGATCGAATAGAAGATTGCGTGAGTTATTATCTCATAACCAGAAGTTTATAAGAATATTTGCTCAATTGTCTAGAAGTGAAAAGTATTGTATATATTAAATAAAGATATTCATCGTTTGCTAGTGAATTTATTTTAAAAGTCACTAATGATTTATTTTTAGTTGACTATGGATGGAAAAAGCAATTGATATGACTTATGATATTTGTTATATCATTTGTGGAGAATAATTTTTGTATTTATGTGAAATTGATATTTCAATAGTTACATTAGATTTGTCTAATATAAAAGTATATGCGATAACCCTGTCTAGGACTTATAGTTAGAAGCCACCATCCAAAGTAAAAAAGTGTGATATTTGTAATCGCTCCACCACATGCCAAGATGGATATCGAATGGTGAGAACATATCAAATAAGATACTTTTTTTTGGCACAATTTGTTAGTTATTATACAATGAATAATACTCTCAGCATTAGGTGAAGAATAAACATATGTCATGGTAACAAAAAAATAAATAAATTAAATGCATAAATATAATCCTCTCAATGTTTTAAGAAAACCTGAAGTTTGTATTCAAAGTTTGTATTTTAGATTACTCACTACACAATTATCAATAGTTTTGAAGTTCAAAGGCTCCAACTTGAAATTTATATAAGATCCTATAAGATGATTAAGATGGAATGCCTCAAGCATGATAATGATTGATCCCAATATATATATATATATATATATATATACTTTATATGGAGTGATTATTTGTGATCATTTTTTTATTTTGCGTTATACTCCTGTAGAGTAAACATGCATAACGAGTCATAAATCCTTGAAAAGGTTCAAGTAACTTATGATAATTTTAGAATAAAGAGTTATTAATAAGTTATTTCTATATAATGAGATCAAATAGAATCAATAAGAGAGTTAGTCAACTATATTTATACTCATGAGTTCAATAATAGCAAGGATAGTATTTTAAATTTAATTAAAAGTTATTGAGACAATATTTTCGCCAAAAGTGACTACGCAGTTTTGTACATTGCTATATGTCATTTTAGAAATTCATCATATGAAAATATGTTTTCAATAGTACATAAATAAAGATTTAAATTATTAGATCATTTTTGTACGGAGTGGATGAAATTGAAACTTCAAGTTTCATTCAACTAACAATATAAAACAAGATCATGAATGAAATGAAATCTTATAAGGATTTCGATATGCTTGAAGCATATTTGTAACATTACCAGTTAATATGATTAGTTATGCATTTCACTCTTTTTCTCTTAACTGAGATCTTCTTCAATGGGTTTTCCTGGTAAGGTTATTGGTGAGACAACATTATGAGCATATTCAAGAATAGTACTCTTTTTCTTTCACTCAGATTTTTCCTATTTAGTTTTTCCCTGGAAGGCTTTGATGAGATATATTCATTGCATGATAATGATGTATAAACATCAACACATGGTATAAAACACATGAAAATTTAACAAATCATATTATATTTTAAAGTTTAAAGATATTAATAGAAGAGATATAGATGATGAACTCGAGGACTGCTACCGATTGAAGCCAGTGGGAGTAGTTGTACTCTTTTTTCTTCGACCAGCTTTTTATCCCACAGGGTTTTTTTTGGTTAGTTTTTTAATGAAGCAACACTTAGATAGTATAAACTTGAAAAGATATATTTCGTGTATTATACAACTCAAATGAGACCATATAAAGTTGACAAGACAAAACATATATCTCCCAAGTTCCCCTACACACAATATCTCCAAAAGAGTGGCGTATCCAACAAATTCGCTCAAGTGATAATTTTGAGAACTTATTCATGAAGACATTACCAATATTATCATTTAAAATATTGGTACACAATATTGACATGCGTCAACTCAAAGATCTACATTGAAGGTTCTTAGGGGAAGTAGTGTTGTACTCTTTTTCCTTTGTTTCTTGACAAGATTTTAACGAGGCAACATTTTAAAGTTATTCAAAGGGGAGTGTTGTAATTATATATTAGCAAATGATCATTGTACCATAAACTCTAATCTTGTATTTATAAATAAGAGACTATATTTCTCATTATAATATAATTCCATATTTTATTTTCTCACAATTTCCTCTCTTCTCTCTACTTTATAAAACGAAGAAAGAGTATAAAGAAAGGAAAAAGAAAAAAGAGAAAAAAAGGAGAACGAAAAAAGGTAAAATGTATAAGATATAAAAGAAAAAATATAAAAGGAAAAAAGGAGAAGAAAAAGGAAAAGTAAACAGGAAAGCTAAAATTTATATTTCAATGATATTCTTTTTATTTAATAATTTAAAATAAATGAAAATAATAATTAAATCATAACATATCTGCAAGAAATCCGTGATAATATCGACCTTTTGAAAAACTTGCCCATAAGTATGATATTAGTTATTTGAGAAAAATATTTTTTCCCTCCCAAACTATACTCAATTTGACACTTTGCCTCCTAATCATTTATTTCGTACACTTTGCCCCCTCAATTGTGCTTATTCTTCACTTTACCTCCTATTGGAAGATTTCGGCGATCGGAGTTCGGCACGTGATTTTCACGTGATTAATGCAGGGGTATTTTTGTCATTTTCTTCCAAAATTATTTTCAAAGATTTTTTATTTTGCCTCTCAAACTATACAAAACTTGATACTTTACCTCCTAATCTTTTATTTCATACACTTTACCTACTGAACTATGCGTTTTTTTTCAGTTTACCTCCCAATGGCAGATTCCGCCTCAAAAAATCATCTGGAGCTCGACATCTGATTTCAACGTAAGATTTTCAGGGGTATTTTTTATCATTTCCTTTTCAAGTTACTTTTAATCTAATAAAAAATAATAAATAAACAAATGATTACCACCACCCACCATTGGGCATCATAACAAAATAATTAAAAGAATCAAAAATTCATCTGCCCCTCAAAACTGAAAATTAGAATAACATAAAACTTATATATATGCCCCTCAAAATAAAAAATATCCTGCTCATGCCGCTGTTATTAAATTTATCCATCATTACCTCATCGTTGTGGGTTGTGGCTACTTCTTTATATCATCTCGTACCATGAATTTTGTTGACTTCAGGAATATACAAATAAAACCGCTTTCACACAGACCGCCACCTTCAATAGGTCCGCCGCACAATGCCTAGACCACAATGCCCCTGTTATCCCGCTCGACTTCTCAACCTAAGGAACCTAAAGTCAAATTCTCCTTGAAAATTTTAGACCTGATTTTGATTTTTGATTCCTGATTTTTGTATCCTCACCCCCCCCCCCCCCCCCCCCCCTTTATGCACTATTTCATATCTGTTTTATTTTTGGACCAAGAAAACCTAGTGGTTTTATGTTAGTTTTTTGGATTGAGAATCTTAACTTCTTCACTTTTTTTTATAGGAAGATGCTTGCCAGTGATAATGGTGAGAATGTAGTGGTTGTATTTTCTTTTTAAAAAAATATTATAGTTAAGAAATGGAATCCTTTTCATATTTTGCAGATTTAGATGAATGGTGGGAGGTATTCTTCTTCTTTTTTCGGAAGGTTTTTTGATTTTATTTTCCAAGATTTTATTTTTGATTATTAGATTTTGCAAAACAAGATGATGGAAAAATCCCACAAATATCACATTGAAATCACGTGCCGAGCTCCATTCGATTTCATGTGCAAGAATCTGCACACTACAAGAATAATGCTTGAGAGGGACGAGAAGAATCGCCCCTATAAATTCCATTGCCGTTCCATTAATTATATAGGGGCGACATTTCCTCCCAAGGACATCCTTGCTATAACATCTTGCTACTAATATATAGTAACGACAATCATCTTTCCTAAAACTTAAATGACAACAGGCACGACTTGTCGTGCTAATTCTTCATAATTTTTCGTCTTAGAAATCTCGTGACATTAGGTGTTTACAAATGATTGCGTCGCACCAATATCCGTCTTTGCTATTGATGCTACACATATTGAAAGGAATTTTTGTTCCAACTTTGTCGTTGCTATTTGTGTTACACAAAATCAAACGGCATGTTGTTCCAATGTTGACGTTGATAAGTTAGTAATCCAACAAAGATGTTGTTTCAAACTGTCCTTGTTATTAGTGTTACAGAAACTGCAAGGACATGTTGTTCCAATTTTTTCGTTGGTAAGTTATTAATGCAATGAATGAATTCATTGCAAATAGTCATTGCTATTGGTGTCAAACAAATTGTAACAACATTTTCTCCTTTTTTTCATTGGTAATTTATTAATGCAACAAATGAAGTCGTTTTAAGTAGTCGTTGTTATTAGATCAAACAAATTGCAACAACATTTTGTCCTAATTTAGACGTTGCTAAGAGAATTACACATCACATCAAATTAGAATTACACCCAAAATATTAATTTCACCATTAGAGTCATCAAAACAAATATACAAAAGGTAACTAAAATGAAGATAAACCAAGCTCGTTCTTGTCTGGATCCATTTTGAAGTGCATTTATATACATAAAATTTATCCAAGTCACGTTGACCCAAAATACTAATTTCATCATTGAAGTTATCTAAATAAAAATATACAAAGGTTATGCACTTCAAACTAACCGAATTAACATGCCGATCAATCATGTTCATTCTCTTCATGCTCGTTCTCATCCAGATCCACATCATCTTCTTCTTCGTTATCATCTTTTTCTTCATTATCACTAGTTTTTGCCTTAGGTCGTGCAATTTCCTTTGACATTTCCTCATCCTTTCAAATAAGAAATTGTGAAGAGACATATACGTTAATTAAAGCTGTCATATAAATTTGATGGGCATACATCAGACTCATCACTATACAAAACACAAATATCAGATTCATGCAGAATCATGTGCAAGTTTCATATACAAATATCATCATATTCATATTATTCATAATAGTCTGATTATTCATGTACAAATATCAGATTGTAGGTATTCATGTGCAAAATCATGTTACAGTATCAGATTGTAGGTATTCATGTGCAAAATTAGATTCATGAATAATTATCAGAATAAGCAGAATAAGTAAACTGTACAGACATCAGATTAATTAAACTCTCGTCGGGCAGCCTTATATTAGAAATTTTATGTAAAATATAAAAAATTTCGTTTAAAAAAAAATTAAACAGCTACCACCGTTCAAATTATTTATGGGTATTACATGATTTCAAACAATAACCATAATTCAGATTATTTATTTAAAATATATGGCAAGAATTTTCGGAAAGGCTTAAAATAAAATGAAAAAGAAAATCAAAGAAAAAAACTGTTTCATAAGAATGGAAACTTCTAGGGGGACAGATTCCGCCGAACCACAGGATGATTCAGGAAGATCATGAGTAGTGAATGATCTAGACCCCTTGAGGATTCGACCAACACCACGTTCATGGCCTCGTCGAGAACCGATAACTTCCCTCATAACTCGTCAACAATTTGATCGGGTGAGGCAGTAGTGAATACTTCTCTTGCATCAAAAAGTCGAGCCTGCATTATAAGAAAAGAGAGAAGAAAACATAAAAGGAAAACTAATTTTTACTTGTAAAAATACCCAATGATCAAGAAGATTGGTAAAAACAATCTTCAGGTTAATTTTTGTCATAAGTAAATCCATAGTAAACCCAATGATCGTAGTATTTGTAATTTTAAAAGACGAATGGATATTTTTTTTCTTTTGTAATTAGACTCTTTAGGGTAGTTTTTGTCAACTACTCGTGATCACTTATGCCAAATGCAAGTACATCGAAGCAAAAACTCATTTTTACTTATAAAAAACATAATGAAATAGCTTGTGTACAATGAAAACACAATGAAATTACTTGTTATGTAATCAGCTCGCAAAACTTAGCAAAGTAATATAATAATAAAAAATATATTATTTCATTTTAAATTCAACGACAGTTTAGATGCCTCAAGATTGACAACAATGAAATTTTTTACTTGATTGTTAATTGTTTCTATGTTTACCTAATACTGGAGAGGGATAATTAAAAGAAAAACCAGTCGAGAATGCGGTCCAACACACGAAAGAAAATGTGAAGACGATATACTGGTCATTTTGTAATACAGAATAAATTGATCAGTAGTTCTTTTAATTAAACCTATTTTGTAAAATATAAAACTAGAGAAATAAAAGAAATAATAAACATTTATTACTTGCATAATCAGATTGGGCCGCCTTATTTGCCCATCTCCCATTTCACTTAGTATGCATCTTTCCGAATAGTTCTATGAAGCTCGGAGCCTCACCAGTTTCCTCAGCATGATCTTTATTATTTTCGAATAGTAATAAATGGGTGTTTTTCGGAAAATAATAGTACAGGATGGTTACAATCTTTTTCGGAAAATAATAGTACAGGATGGTTACAGCCTCACCCGTTTCCTCATAGAACTATTATTTTCCGAAAAAGATTGTAACCATCCTGTACTATACGTGTTTTTTGGGTTTGCATCGTAACGTTTTTTTTTTTTTTTTGTAATTTAATGCATCCTGTACTTCACAAAATTCTGAAAGTGCATCCTTCGACCAGCCAACTCGCCCCAACTCGCCGAAACTCACCTAGTCTCGCGAGTGAGGTTGCATATTTTCAAACCCGTATACTTTAGGTGAGTTCCGGCGAATTTATTATTTATTTAAAACTAGTTCCGCATATTTTATAAAATATTTTATTAAATATGCAAACTCACCGAATTTATTATTTAA
>BMAC01000106.1:1198533-1226190 GCA_014905375.1 Phtheirospermum japonicum | reverse complement strand
AAAAAAACGTTAGGATGCAAACTCAAAAAACGCGTATAGTACAGGATGCATATAATTTTTTACCCTAATAATAATAATAATAATAATAATAATAATAATAATAATAATAATAATAATAATAATAATAAGACGTACCAAATCCACGCTATGGTTGTTGATAATAATTTTTTACCCTAATAATAATTTTTTTCGATCCTTGATAACATGAATATATATGATTTTTCTGGTTGTTGGCATTCTTGATAGATCTATTTTGTGAACACATTGGCCAACAAATAATTTAGCGAGAAAAGATAGAATAGAATAAGTTAATGATGATAAAAATACAAAATGAGATAAGTATTTTACAATGAAATCTTCAGAAATAAACAAGCTAATGCACTTTTGCCAGTCTTCATCAGTCATCTTCCTGTAATTTTCAGAGAACTTTGGGTTTTGTGGATCTTCTTGTTGTCTCTTGTAGTACGTTTGGGATGCAGCCTTGTAACCACAAAAACATTGCGCAGCTATTTTCTCAAAATACTTCTGCACTCTTCGGTACTCACTTCTGCTAAGGTTGCCTTTAAGATTAAAATATCTTTATAATAGATTTGTTTTACAAAAGTCTTAAGAATTCAGACATGAAATAACACAAAAATTTTTCAGAGAATATTTATCATTTACCTTCACTCGTCGAAAACTCTTTTTTGTTCTTCTTCTGGGATTGACGCCCAGTCTTTGGGACACGGGATCACAGACTCTCGAATCTTGTTTCCGATTGCCCGTGTATACAACCCTTGATTCGGGCCAATCGGTAGAAGTGAATTTCCCTCAAAATCAAACTCTATCGGGAGCTTTTTCTTTCCATTAGAAATCCACAGTTTTTGTGGATTTTGACCCGTGCGAGTGTTTAGGTCTTCTTAGCCGGTCTAGCTACATGGGAGAACACATAATATAATTACTAGTGCCACATATCATATAGATAGAATAATATTAATATTAAAAAAATTCCAAACCTGTAACTATTAGGCTAACCATTTGGGGATTCACACTGTCGGCTCAGACGCTTGCTCTGATGTCTCGTGGATTCATCGCCACCGTCTCCACCGTGAATAGCCATAAGATCTTCCATTTGTATCTACAAAGGATACAACATTTTTCTATGTTACTTTCAAATTACAAACATACTTACATTTTCACCTATTAAATATTTTCACAATTACATCCTCAACTTTTATAAATATTACTAATAATATGTCATTTATGTTTACATCCCTCGGTTTTTCTGAAATCACTACTACAAACACCCCCCCCCCCCCCCCCCCCCCTCTCCCAATAGCATATGTTTTTTTTTGCTGATAGGCATCAGTTTTACAAGCGATACTTATTAAACCGATGCTAATAACCTGGACTTTACACATCGGTTGGACAAACGATGCTAATAAGAGACATAGGCATCGGTTGTTTGACCAAAACTGATGCATATAGTCATCACAAGTCAATGCCTATCGTCTATATACAGTCTATAAAGGCATCGATTTTTGTAAAACAACCGATGCCTATGGTATACCAATAGGCATCGGTTTTGATAAATAATCGATGCCTAATGTTTATGTATACGCATCGGTTGGTGCGAGAAAACCGCTGCCTTTGTAGACTGTTTATGTATCGGTTTGTATATAAGAACTGATGCCTAATGTTTATGTATACGCATCGGTTGTTCTCAAATCACCGATGCCTCGTGAATCTCTGTAGGCATCGGTCGTGGTCAAGTAACCGATGTCGAATTTTTACTTATAGGCATCGGTTTGGTTGTCAATAACCAATGCATATAATAATGTTAAAAATAACATATAAGAATCGGTTGTTTTCATCCAAACCGATGTCGCTTCTGATTATATACATCGGTTTGCACAAACCGATGCAAAAATTTACAATTTTGAAAAAATTCCAAAATTTTATTTTAATACCTGTCCAAAAAATTGATAATTACCATTTTCAAAAAAATAATTTAATATAAAAAAGCATTTTCTTCAATAACATATAATTCAAATGCAGAAATTTCCATCCTATCTAATAAAACTCACGTTGAACAAATTATTTCATCGCACAAGTAGCAACAAACCCAAACCATGTCATTATGAAAACTTGAAAACTTCAACGACAATAATCTATTCTTGTGTTGAAGTTTGGCTACTAACAACACCTCATTTTTGAATTCCAAATTGCCCTACCCTGAATCCTTAGACAACCTCTTTACTACTATTTCTCTACTATTCCAAGCTTTCCCTGTGATGAATAAGAGTCAAACTAACTAAGAAAATCCAGAGAAGATTCACAAACCTCCTCATAATGTTCTGGACCAAGTTTCAAAATAATAGATTAGTAAGAACTAAGAAAAGGTAATTAAAATTGAGAAGAAAATAAATATATATGAGTAATTTACCGAGTAATATATTTTGCCCATAGCTCACGAATTTCGTCGATTCCTTCTTGCTCGTATGGTTCAACTCCAAATGAGTCCTACACATTCTGAATAAAAAATTCAATTTGTCATTTTAAAAATGAGGTTTAAGTTTGGAGTTTAAAAAATATTCAGTAATTTTTACTAATAAAAATGAGTTTACACGTACCTTGTCTCATATATTACTGCTGATGATCGCAGCTTGGATTGGGTTCGAGCAAGAATTAAGAAAGACGAAAAGGGAAATTATGATATCCCGAATGAGAAAACGAAGGGGGTGGTTGATAAAATTATAATTATACTTTTTGAAGAATGTATTTCGGAAGTACTTACTCAATGGCATGGGGAAAGTGTATTAAATAATGTTTATCATTTCTTGAAACAGGTAGAGAAGGCTCGAGAAGTAAGTGAATAGACGTTTCTACCGCATAGGCATTATGACATCTTGAATGCATCTCTAGGGAAAAAGGAGCACCCGGGTTGGGTGCGAGGTGTAGGTAGCCACGTGAATGTGAGGGCTGGTTTTGGTTAACAGAGTCAGACAAGTAGGAGACCGAGTGGAGTGGTGTCAGTCGACGAGGTTAGGGCGGCTCTAACACAAGAAATCACGCAAAAGATGCAGAGCAAGTTCGATACTCTACAAGCTCAATTCAACCGGTTGTATGAGCAAGTGAATAACCAAGGTCCTCAGACTCCGGTTATTCACCACAATGTGCTATCAAAAGTTGATGAGGGGGCTGATTTCAACACGACTACGCAAGGTGATCCACATAGTAGTTGCCAATCGGTTGGTGAGACTCCATTTCCAATGGTTGAGGTAAAAATTAGATAATATGTAGTGTATTTTCACAAACCTACTCATTCAAGTACTTTGGTAGTTGATAAATAAGTAATTATTAGTCAAGATTCATTTTGATTTATCCTTTTTAGAGTCGTCTTTTCATTACTCGTGTATTAGAAAATATGAAGTCTCATTTATTGCTTTGACTTTCATTAGAGAATAGTTCTAATTATTACCTGTTAATGGCATTGGATCGTATTATTTCTAGAAACAAATTTTCATAATTAAAACATATTTTTACCTGTATTAAGAATGTGAATACAAGACAAAAGGAGCTGAAAGTAATTGGGTTTGTTATATATATAATACACTCAGGCCATTACGGTCAGGGGATTTTCGCATTTTTGCGTTGTCAATACCTGCATATACTCAGGTCATTTTGGTATAACCTATAAAACTCGAACTCGTTATCATCAAGTTTAAATTTGTATTCATCATCAGAATATAATCATTTTATCCAGACCATTAGCTTTAGTCTACTTTGAGTAATAGAGTTCGACTGAGTGTCATTTGGCCCTGTCCATTCTGGGGGATATAAACGTTGTTTCCAACGGGATGGTTTACCCAACCAAGAAGGACACGGTAGTGCATCATCAGAATATATCACTCGGTCATGTGAGGGTTTCGGTAGATGAAGTTGTTGAGGGTGCAACACAACTTCCTCTATCGGTGACAGCTCATCTAGAAATGAAGCACATGGGTGAAGTTTTAGGTTTCTTTTTGCAGTGGCCGGTCAATTTAGTTCAGGAAAGAGAGGTAATAATATATGTTTTCATTTCACCAATTATTGATTTAAATTTAGTATGCTCAATGATGGTCATATGTACAGGAACTTACAAGAACATATTTGAAGAAACAGAAAACAAGTCAAATGGAGACAAGTGGTGAGCCATCTGCAACCAAACCAAGGCCACCTCTTGTTGATGACGATGTCTTGGAGACTTTGGGAGATAATTGCAAAGAGCTACACTCGTTGATTCTACTGATGCCCGTGCATGTGGACTACATCTCTATGGACCTAGAGCACAACGTCTTCCATCATGAAAGAGCGAAGAAAACTCATGTGCTAATTGATGATATTCAGAGCTTGTTTAAAATTGGGTGGATTAGTATTGTTGTTGTGCAAGTATTTACGCAGTACGAGCTGTCTTTTTTCTTATCAATTAGTTCAATATTTAGCTTAAATTTATTTAGTTTTGGATCTACTAATGATTTACAGGTATCTTCGTGGGTTGGCTGAGAGTCTTTGCAACGGTGCAATCAGGTTTCTTTGTCCAACGCAGATCTCAAAAGAAATATATATTAATTAACCCGACTGTTGTGCCTTTGTACTTAATTGATGCCTTCGATGCAATGTTTAGCAAGACATTCATTCTAGCACTATACCTAGACGAGTAAGAGAGACTATTTCTTGTTCTTGTTTCCTTTACTCCTTTACAATTATAATAATTTATAAAGATAATTAATCTTTGTGCTTATGAAAATATGTAGTGACCACTGGGTGCTACTAGTGATATGTACTCTCAAGAATCTGGTTTATATTTTAGATTCAAAGGCATACAAAAGGGAGTTGGATATCAAGACACATATTAATACGTACGTAAATTTTCCCCCTATATTTATGTCTCTTATTTTTTGAAAAGGTAACTTTCTGTTCTTTTTTATAATAATATAATAACCACACTCATTACCTCCTGGTTGCTGATTACACAAAATCATATGAAAGTAGATCAATATTCCCCTATCAATAGATCTATCGGTGAGTCAGCAGTAATATATGAGACAAGATATGTGTCTCATATATATGAGATGAGTGAAGCACATGAAGAGGAAGATGAGAGAGGGTCTGATACTACCCACTTTTCTTTCACACCAGCATATCCACCGGGCCCAAGAAAGTGCGGATGCTGGTTGTTAGATTGGCTCTCCCGAGCTTTCCTACTTTTTTCCTAGTAAAAAAGATTTAAGAAAATATTAGATATATATTTCTGGTGATTGGTTTTTTAAAAAGGTAATACACTGTACATACCTTGAATTCTTCAGATTGATGATCATTAACGAATTTCTCCCACTGCTCATCTGTAATGGAAGGATATAATTGGGATGGATGATCATATTTTGGGTGTTTCTTCTTGATGAAGTCATGCACTAACCTCGTCTTGAAAGCGGTCCACCTCACTCCCGCAACCTTACAAAAGTGCTTCTTCTTTTCATCACCTTCAGTATTGAACTCTTTCTGAATAAACAAGAAACACATATATATTAACACATGTTTTCATTAATAAATAATTTACTATAAAAAGTTGATTATTATATACCTGCAAATCCTCCCAAATCACATCCTTAAGGCCACTCTCCATGTGTTTCCACTCGTCGATGATAACATCTACATGTGACCGAACTAGATAACTTAGGTAACTTTTGAAATTGGCAGCATATTTCCCGATGGGTTAATTTGTATTGTCAAATTTGATAAGCTTTTGCTCTGACGGCTTTTTTTCATTTTTATTCATTTTGTTGATCCTCTTGATCTTCTTTTCCCAGACTCTTGTTCACATTGGTTGCTCGAAGAATCAGTCATGACTTTGTTACATTAGTTGATAAAATTCTTAAAACATTAGATAAAAAATATAATTTATACGATGATAAAAGCTATTGTGAAGACACCAAAAGCTTTAATCAGACTACAAGAGTGAAAACAAATACTTGTATGATTCTAGCAGCTACAGACAACTAAGAAGCATATCAACAGCTTTGGTGAAGGTACTTACCATATAACATATAGTTCAAGAGGGTTCAAATGGCTTGTGAACAGGATGTCCAAAATATGACAGTGAAATTAATCATCAAATAAATGACATCAACCATAATCACTAATTAGTACATATGGAATTTATACCCCTCAAAGTACGTTCACTGTTGATCTTCATATGGGTGTGTGAATTAATTTTTCTTATATTTTGCATAAAGCAACAACTAATTTAATAAGATAACTAAACATGTCATAAATATTGGAAATGGATTGAATTCAGAGGTCCAGACTTCCACATATCCTGATTATGCTAAAAAGGTGATCAACCTAATCAACCAGTCTCAGTCCTACCTGAAAGGTCTGACTTAGCTAGGGGAAGCGAAAAATGCTTGTGGTAAAAAATTTTAGTTCCAACACCAATTAGCAACTCATAGAATTTAACTTTCTACACATAAACATCACCCAAACATGTTAATTAATGAACTGAACAAGTACTAAAACATACATTCCTGCGCAATTTGTAGCAGGCGAGGGTGAAACTAGGCGACGGGGAATCCACGGTGAACAACAGGCGACGGGGAATCCACGGTGAATAGCAGGCGATGGGGAACAAAAACCGAATCGTCTCCTATTCCAAAATATTACTTTTGAAAATCTGGAGGGTTTTTGGAGTGGGATATATGAAAATCTTGGACTGAAATTTATTTCAAAAACCTAATTTCGTGTATTGGGGGCAAAATTAGACATTTCAGAGGCTACGAACCATGCGGGTTCGAATCCATCCTCTCACCCCGCCGATGCCTATAACTATAAATTAGTTTTAGAGGATTAGAGCACATGGCTTCGAATCACGATGTCGGGGGTTCAAATCCCTCCCTCGCCCACAAGTATATTGCCGAATTTCACGAGTATATGGATCGGTTATACAAAAACAACCGATGCTCATAAGTTTTATCAGACAATTGAAGTCGGTTGTTAGGAATAACCGTTGCCTATAATAGTAAATATTTTACAAATTCTGGTCCGCGTTCTGGCCCCCACCTTCCTCCCAAATATCTTCTGTTCTCACCTCCTGGACAGAAGCATACATTATCCCTCCCCTTCCCCACCTCTTCCTCCCCTCCACTTCCACTCCAATTCCAAAACCCTTCCAAACCTTTATAAAGTCTTGAATCGAAAAATGTATCTTCCCCAAGAAATCTTGATGAACATATTCTTACGCCTCCCTACGAAATCGATAGGCAAGCTAAGGTCCTTATCAAAAACATGGTGCAACTTGATCTCCACCCCACAATTCATCAAACCCCACCTCGCTCGAGAAAAACCCCTCCAAGAATATCTCACTCTCATCACCCCATCTAACACCATTCATCCATCGAAATTATAAAAGGCAACATTAGAACCATTTTAAGAGAGCTCGACTTGACAAGTGTGTGCATATTGGTTTTGGGTTCATGGGATGGATTATTATTGCTACTCAACCTAACTGGTGGGATAATTTTTGTGAACACCATTACTCTGGAGCAGGTGAGACTACCTCCTCCACCTCTGGTTAGGGGTGAGACTACCCATGTCGCATGTGGATACGGGTATGATAGTGCTAGAGATGATTATAAGGTTGTTTTACTTTCTTATTGCGATGCGGATTATGATGTCCCATTCGTGCCTAACCATTGCGATGGTGCATATGTGTAATCTGTTAAACGGGTGTTTGTAAAAGGCTTAAGACCTCGCCTTATGGTAATTTAGTAATTTGTATCCCCTATGGAATGTTTATCAATTGGGCTATTCATTGGTTGCATTATACGATGAGTGAATCGGGAAAGCTGAAGTTTGTAATCATTGCTTTAGATTTGGTTACCGAGGTATATTTCGAAGTCACTCAACATGTTGGTGTCTATGTGGTTAGCGAGTTTTCAACAAACGCACTTGTGGTTTTTGGGGGATGTCTTTGTTTGGTGGATAGGGAAACCTGTGACCAAAGAAAGGATGTTTGGCTTATGAAAGATTATGGTGTGGCAGGGTCTTGGACGAAACTCAGCATTTATTGTAATGGAATTTTGTCTTGGTTCACCCCTTTGTGTTTTGTTGGAGATGAGGAGGAGGAAGTTGTTTTGATGGCTGGAGCTCATTTGGTTGTTTATAATGTGAAAGATAGATCATTGTGGTCCTTGGTCATCGATAATGGGGGTTATGATCAATTTCAAGACATAGGCTACTTTACGGAGAGTCTCGTTTCGCTTGCCTTTTGCGGTCGCCAATGTAATTTTTATTGGCAATGAAATTAAAATATAATTATATCTTTTGAAAGACTTGTTTATTCATTTAAATCTCTCTTTTACTACCACAAAGTTACACTCTCATAAAAGGTATGAATTTTTATTGAGTATTTACGAATTCCGGTAAATTAGTGCCAGAATATAAATCTTATAAATTTTAGGTTCAATCTGAGAATTCCTAAAACTTTTTGTCATAAATATACCATATTTCAGTCTAAAGGTGCTATTTGGATAATCTGCTTGGAAATGGCCTGGAGGCATACATCTGAGTTCACTGCGGGAAGAGGAAAATGCAGTTGTGATGATGATGTCGTTTGTCGGACATCATGGACCGACCTCTATCTTGGGAGGAGATATATAAGTTGTCCAAGATTTCATGTATGTCTTGAATTTCTTTCCTATTTCTAGGTATTAGGGCTAATAATGGTTTGGGGGTTTGTATAAGATGTTACCATGGGGTCGATTGATTATAGTTAAAATAACTGTTAGTTGAGATTTGTGTGGGTGTTTCGTTCTTTTTCCTTATTTTACTGATAGTCTTCATTTTTTGTAGTTAAAGGGCTTGTTTGCATTAATTTTGATTCGAGTAAATAATATTGTAGGAGCCTGAAGTTTGCGAGTTTTTCAAATGGCTTGAGGACCCGCTGTGCCCAAGAGCTAGTCAAATTATTTCCGGACTTTTAAGACGAGCAAATACATTTGAAGCTCAGGTTAAAGTGTTGGAGGCTGACGTAAAGAGACTTGAATTAGAGGTGAAGAAGCATGAAACAAACCTGAAAGCACTTGCAGCTGAAATTTATAAACTTGAAGAATATGTGAAGAAGAAGCGAAATTGGGAACATTGGTTGTGCACGACGATTTTGATTACTTGGTTTATTATCTGGATCAAGAACAGTTGAAAGTCTCTCTAGGGTGTATGTGGTTGGGAATGAATTTGTGTTGTACACTATTTATTGTTTGCTTTTCTAGGGTTCTAAATAGATTGATGGGGGTAGTTTTGGAGGTTCGGTATCTTTCGATGTTCTATTATCGTAGCTTCTTGTGGGCCTATGTGAAATTGACACTTTCTCCATGTCTGGGAGTTGGATAGCATAGAAAGAAATAGAAAGTGTGGTTGAGGAATGATCAACACGACTGAAACTTGAAATATCTTTTAATCCATTGGCTGCTGAAGTTGAGTTATTATGATTATTTTTTCTTGTCCAGAGAATGTGATTCTAATCAGCTGTTTATCCGCTTGACTTGTTCATGTGTTGGGATTGCAGCTGTATTAAAATGAAATACTATATTATGTTTGTTGGATTGGGAGAGTAATGTTTTTTAATTGAAGGATAAATTAATCCATTTTGTATGTTTCTTATTTTCCAGAGAAGTTAGAAAATGCAATCTTAAATTAATTGAAGAATTCTCAATCAATTAATCGAACACAGGAGATTCGTTCATAAAATCTAGGAGAAGAGAACAAATAAAACAATCTTGGAGGTTATTAAATACATGAAACATAAATAAAGGCTATAAAGTAACTAATTTTTGGACCACAATTCCCTAGTGCAGAAACTGCCAATCCAGAAGGGTAATTCTGCCTATCCAGAACGCCTTTCTGTGCCTTTTTTAGTCTCATATTTCTAGAAAGTTTGTACTTTCCAGAACACCTTTTTTTTACCCTTCTAGATTGGCAGACTTTCTAGAAGGGTAAGAAAAAAGGCGTTATAGAAAATAATTTTTTTGTTCTAGAATGGTACCATCCCATATTGATCCGCCACTTTCCAAAACGGTATTTAAAAATAACGTTCTGGAAAGCGCGACTTTCAAGAACGGTATTTTAAAAAACTGTTATGGAAAGTACTACTTTCCAGAACGGTATTTGAAAAAACCGTTATGTAAAGTACAACTTTCCAGAACGGTGTTTAATAAAACCGTTATGGAAAATAGTAAAAAAAATTGAAATTCAATTATGTAAATACAAATTAACCAACAAATACACCAAATTGGCCATAATTTCTCATTCATTATTATCATTCAAATAAACTCACAAACACAAAGTGTGCATCATAGTACTTGCAATCTAGAATAAACAACAAATATATATATCTAATAAAATCGAGTACAATCTCGAGTTATGTACATTCAATACATTTCATCAACATTACACTCCCCCAAGAAAACCTTCATGCTTCTTGGTGAACCACAACTACCTTCAGCAATTAGAGCTCTATCATTTTCAGCCATGTGTGCAATTATCTTATAGATCATTTCAGCTCCTGCATCAACATATCATATGGAAACACCTAGGCAAAGACCAAAAATATGCTCAAGAGAGATCCAAGCAACACTGAAAATAGGAAACTAGAAGAACACTCCTCAAGTATATACATATATATGTATATATATGTATTTTCTCACTTTTCCCCCAAGACTAATCGAAAAATGACACGTGAGAAAAATTCATAGTTCAGAAGGTAAAGAAGAAAAAAAAAGGAAGAAAGAAAGGAAGAAAAAAGTTCAAGGGTATTATTATAATTTACTCAAAAAAAATCCATCACCGGAGCATTACAACCTTTACCTCAAAAAGCCGTCTTCCGACTCGCAACACAATGCCCATTTTTGGACTTTTAACAAGTTGCTTATTACAACTGCCTAGGAATAATGTCATTAATGAAACCTGAAGCACACAAATGTCAAAATCGAGACCGAGGAAAGCATTAAAATGGTGATGAAAGTGACTGTAATTAAGTTAATACGAAACACTTCAAGGAACCTCACCACGCAAAGCATAGTTTTGACTTTTGGAGGAGGAGAAGATTTTGTTGACCTACTAACTTTGCCAAGCAACGGTTCTTTGAGAAAATGCCGCTCGACATCAAAAGTTGGAGATCTCGATGCAAGAAAAGATCCAGCGGAGGGTGTATGACTAACTGAAAGAGATCTTGCTGACCCGGAATAGAATAAATAAATAATTCTAAAAAAAGAATAGAATAGCTTTCTTTATTTTATAAATTAAGGTTTTCAAATGAGGTGTGTAAATAACTTTATAGTATTCATACTTCTGATATACCAATGGAAAATGCATCCATGGAGATTAATACAAAACAATAAATAAWATATGCTCAATAAATACATCATCAATTGTAAACATTTTAAGGATTTAAAGCAAGGGTTGCTGACATAAAGAATAGTTTTTCATATCTATCGGGTGAAATGTATTCAACAGCTATAGGTGAGCTTGGAGCAACTCCCCGTCTTTCAATGTTGTTGACTTTTTCAGAGTCAACATCTTAACTTTGCTCCGTTCGTCTTTCTACAGCCTCGGCAACGACAGCCTTGCAATTCATTGTGCAAAAACACAATCAGAAACTAATATTAAACAAAATTTAAAAAAAAAATTATTAGAGAAAGCTGTAATTTATAGTCTAATATGTAAGAAAAATATTTAATTTAAAGGTCTCATAAATTCAAACCTCCTAGTGCCTGTTGGACTTCAGTCGGGGGTAAATGTGTCCGTAGTATACAGCTTGTGAGAAAAGAAGACTGGTGGCAATTAATTGCAAAATAGAAAGGCAAGGGTTAAACACTTGGTATAAGAAGCAAAGCTTGTGTTATGACAATCGGTATGACAATCGGGCATAACAACATTGTACAAGGGAAAATAAAAAATAAAACTTTGCACTCAGAAAATTATTTAAGTAGTTTCGATTTTTCAGACAGAAATCATCTTTATCTAAAGCGGGCATATGAAGGTGCATAGTAAATTTAAATGACAGGTAGCAAAAAGGTAACAATTAAAAATAACTGCAAGCAACCAAAATACAAGATTATCCAAATCAGAACAATGGACAATGATAGGCTTTTGTGGAGTTCAAAAATTATAAAAATAAATATAAAATATAAAATAATCATACCACTGCCATATAATATTGTGTTGGAAGCTGCAAAATAGAAAGGCAAGGGTTAAACACTCGGTATAAGAAGCAAAGCTTGTGTTATGACAATCGGTATGACAATCGGGCATAACAACATTGTACAAGCACATTAAGATAATGAAATGAAAAAATTGTGCACAGTAAATTATTTAAGTAGTTTCAATTTTTCAGACAGAAATCATCTTTAGCTAAAGCGGACATATGAAGGTGCACAGTAAATTTAAATGACAGGTAGCAAAAAGGTAACAATTTAAGTTAAATAAAATATAAAGCCGTATCATTTCAAAGTAAGTGGTTGCATTATAACAACATTAACAGTAACCAACTTACAGTTGCTGGTTCTAATATTCACCCAAATAGGTTGAAAAGATCTCTGCATATAAAAAGATCAAGAAAGTAACTAGTTAGCAGAAAAATGCCAAAAAGAAAATTCTATTAAAAATATTATACCGAAATCAGCATAATCGTATGAGGAATCATATACGCTCGGTTTTCATATATAATTTTAGACATAAATAATAATTCCATGGTGAACTAATGACATAAATGATATTTAAAGAAAAAATGGATTTTGTTGTTGTGGTCTGGTTAAACAAGGCAACAAGGAAATCAAAATAAAAAGATTTCATTCCAATTTCGCATTTCCTCTAAGTCGGTTTGTGGAGTTTTTACACACACACAAACAAACACACGCCAAAAAAAAACATTTTAAGCTTCTACACTCATTTATTCCCCTAGAAGATGAAAATCTTTTATTTTCTTTTTTGGTTCAAACACTCCCTTAGCCTCTTATTAAACTAGAATCACATCATAACATCATCATAAAAATCAAGAACTCAACTTTAAACAACTTCCCATCATAAACCAAATAAAGATCCAAAATGACAAAAAAAAATTATTAAGAAAATAATACAGTTCGCTACTCTAACATACAAAATGATACAGACGGTACAAAAACATGATTTAAAATATATATTTACCCTACTATCCATGTCGTCAGAAACAAGATCGATAGCCCCTCAGCAGACTTGCTCTTGTAATTGGTCATATATGTGGTATTTCAGCCACTCCCCATCTAATCACACTAATCAAACCCAAACTCAATGAAAACCAATCCGCTGCACGGCAAAGATAGTAACCCATATAATATCTTGCACACTGGGAGCAATGCTGATCAACAGGGCACGCCACTGACTTGATTTTCAACATCCCCATTAAAGGCATCTCAAGAAATAACCTCCAGTCAATATAAAGTCAAGAACATGTATAGAAAACAAATTAACATGTATTAGTTAATAATCTTTGGTGTAAAATTGCAAATGCTGTAAAATCTTATGCAGAAAACAGAAAAATGATATATAAGGAGTGTAGAGCGGTGTATTAACTGTGAGCAATTCGAATTTCAAAACCGATGGAATACAAAAGGGAAGGTTTTTGAATCAGATGATTTTCTAAATTCAAATTTCTTCACACGTCGGCCACACTAAAATTCCTCACCTCTCCTCCAAATCACATCCTATACTATACATAAACTAGATTAGCTTACATAAACCATGAATTCATCTAAGAAATAAAATAATTTGGTTTGCTTATATAAATTCCCGTTCACAAATTCCACAAGAACAAAAATAAATGGACTTATCAAAATGCAAAATGAACCAAGAACTCTTAAAAATGAATTGATATTCATCAGAGCAACCTCAAGAAGCATCAAATTGTACAACTCTCAAGAATAGGAAAAGAAAATATTGAAATATAATTCAAGTGAACACCAAACCACGCTAGGTAGTGAATCTGCAAATACATACAATTAACAAATAATAATAAATAAATAAAAATTGGTAAATACTAAAGAGGGAAGACTAGTTGACCTTCGGATTATTCGTCCGGTAAATATTCAGAAATTACATTAGTTGCCACTACTGCTCGAAGATACTCTACTACTCCTCTACTGTCTACAACATGTATCCTTTGCTTGTCCGAACTCAAAAGATGGTAGGTCTGTAAAAAGAAACAAAAAATAAGAATAAATTAATAATAAAAAGGAGATGCTACGAACCCACTTCTGCCCATCCTTCTACAGCATGTATCCTTCGACTTGAAGAGTCCGTTCTAGCGTCGTCAGAGGTTTTTCCGGTGAGACTCGATTGGGGTTTCGCGCTGAATGAAAAGGAGATGCTACGAACCCGCTTCTGCTCATCCACGAATTGAAGAGATGATGAATCATTGTCGTTTAATTGGGAAAGCTCAATTACCCAAACCTAACCTTAAACCAATTAGGGTTCTAATCGGTGATTGGAGAAAGAAGGAAAAGTTTATCCGGGCGGCGCTGGGAGAGGCCGTGGCAGATGGTGGAGGTGAGGTGGGAGAGGAAGTTGCAGAAGCGGCTGGGGTTTCGATTAGGTACGCTATTTGGAGAGAGTGAGAGAGAGTATTGGAGCATGTTGGTTTTTGGTAAAGAGAAAGTGTGAAAAATAATTCATTTACCCGCTTCGTTTACCCGCCGAAATTGTAAAAATATTTCAAATTGGTAAATAATTTCCAGATCGGTATTATTAAAAATACCGTTCTGGATTTTTTTTTTTTTGAGAAAGACATTCAAGAACTGTTTTTTAATACCATTCTGAATTGACGAACATTCTAGAACGGTAATTATAATACCGTTCTAGATTGTAATTTTGTTTTTTTAGGCAGACTTTCTAGAACGGTTATTGCAAAATCGTTCTAGAATGTTCGTCAATCCAGAACGGTAATTACAATACTATTCTGAAAAGTATTCTTTTCAGAACGGTATTTTTATACCGTTCTGGAATGTTCGTCAATCAGAACGATAATTACAATACCGTTCTGAAAAGTATACTTTCCAGAACGATATTTTAATACCGTTCTGGATTGACGCCCATTCCAGAACGATTTTGCAATTGCCGTTCTAGAAAATATACTTTCCAGAACAGTATTGTAAAACCGTTTTAGAAAGTCTTCATTCCAGAACGGTATTTTAAAATACTGTTCTAGAAAGTGCTATCTAGAACAGTTTTAAAAATACCATTCTAAATTGACTTTTTTGTCTGTTCTAGAATGCAGTTTTTGCACTACTGTCCAAAATACGACAGTGGAATTAATCGTCAAATAAATGTCATCAACCATAATCACTAATTAGTAGATATGGACAGTATACCCCTCAAAGTACATTCACTGATGATCTTCATATAGGTGTGTGGATTAATTTTTCTTTTATTTTGCATAAAGCAACAACTAACTTAATATGATAACTAAACCTGTCATAAACATTGGAAATGGATGGAATTCAGATGTCCAGACTTCACCATATCCTGATTATGCAAAAAAGGTGATCAACCTAATTAACCAGTCTCAGTCCTACCTGAAAGGTCTGACATGGCTACCGGAAGCGGAAAATGCTTGTGGTAAAATTCTTTAGTTCCAACACCAATTATCAACTCAGAGAATTTAAATTTCTACACATAAACATTACCTAAACATGTTATTTAATGAACTAAATAAGTACTAAAACATATATTCTTGCGCAATTTGTAGCAGGCGAGGGTGAAACTAGGCGACGGGGAATCTACGGCAAACAAGAGGCGACGGGGAATCCACGACGAATAACAGGCAACGGGGAACAAAAACCGAATCGTCTCTTATTCCACAATATTACTTCTGAAAATATGGCGGGTTTTTGGAGTGGGATATATGAAAATCTTGGACTGAAATTTTTTTCAAAAACCTAATTTCGTGTATTGGGGGCAAAGTAAGACAATTCAGAGGCTACGAACCACGCGGGTTCGAATCCCTCCTCGCACCCCGCCGATGCCTATAATTATAAATTATTTTTAGAGGATTAGAGCATGTGGCTTCGAATCACGATGTCGGGGATTCGAATCCCTCCCTCGCCCACAAGTATATTGCCGAATTTCACGAGTATATGGATCGGTTATAAAAAAACAACCGATGTTGATAAGTTTTATCAGACAATTAAAGTCGGTTGTTAGGAATAACCATTGCCTATAATAGTAAATATTCTACAAATTTTGGTCTGCGTTATGGCCCCCACCTTCCTCCCAAATATCTTATGTTCTCGCCTGCTGGACAGAAGCACACATTATCCCTCCCCTTCCCCACCTCTTTCTCCCCTCCACTTCAACTCCAATTCCAAAACCCTTCCAAACCTCTCCAGAGTCTTGAACAGAAAAATGGATCTTCCCCAAGTAATCTTGATGGACATATTCTTACGCCTCCCTACGAAATCGATAATCAAGCAAAGGTCCTTATCAAAAATATGGTGCAACTTGCTCTCCAACCCACAGTTCATCAAACCCCAACTCGCTAGAGAAAAACCCCTCCAAGAATATCTCAATCTCATCACCCCATATAACACCATTCGCTCCATCGAAATTATAAAAGGCAACATTAGCACCGTTTTAAGAGAGATCGACTTTCCAAGTGTGTGTGCAGATTGGTTTTTGATTCATGGGATGGATTATTATTGCTACTCAACCTAACTAGTGGGATGGTTTTGGTGAACACCATTACTCTGGAGCAGGTGAGACTACCTCCTCCACCTCTAGTTAGGGGTGAGACTACCCATGTCGCATGTGGATACGGGTATGATGGTGCTAGAGATGATTATAAGGTGGTTTTACTTTCTTATTGCGATGTGGATTATGATGGCCCATTCGTGCCTAACCGCTGCGATGGTGCATATGTGTAATATGTTAAACGGGTGTCTGGAAAAGGCTTAGGACCTCGCCTTATGGTAATTTAGTAATTTGCATCCCCTACGGAATGTTTTTCAATGGGGCTATCCATTGGCTGCATTATAAGATGGGTGAATTGGGAAAGCTGGAGTTTGTAATCATTGTTTTAGATTTGGTTACCGAGGCATATTTCGAAATCACTCAACATGTTGGTGTCCATGTGGTTAGCGAGTTTTCAACAAATGCACTTGTGGTTTTTGGGGGATGTCTTTGTTTGGTGGATAGGGAAACCTGTGACCAAAGAACGGATGTTTGGCTTATGAAAGACTGTGGCGTGGGACTATCGCAAAATCGATCATTTCTCCTACTCAGCGCAGGGTCTTGGACGAAACTCAGCATTTATTGTAATGGAGTTTTGTCTGGGTTCACGCAGTTGTGTTTTGTTGGAGATGAGGAGGAGGAAGTTGTTTTGATGGATGGAGCTCGTTTGATTGTTTATAATGTGAGAGATAGATCATTGAGGTCCTTGGTCGTTGACAATGGGGGTTATTATCAATTTCAAGACAAAGGCTACTTTACGGAGAGCCTCGTTTTGCCTGCCTTTTGCGGTCGCCATGGTAAGTTTTTATTAGCAATGAAGTTAAAACATAAGTATATCTTTTGAAAGACTTGTTTGTTCATTTAAATCTCTCTTTTACTACCACAAAGTTAAACTCTGATAAAATGTACGAATTTTGATTGAGTAATTCCTAAAACTGTTTGTAATAAAACTACCATATTTCAGTCTAGGAGTGTTATTTCGACAATCTTTTGGAAATGGCATGGAGGCAAACGTCTGAGTTCACCGTGGGAAGAGGAAAATGCAGTTGTGATGATGATGTCGTTTGTCGGACATTATGGACCGACCTCTATCCTGGGAGGAGATATATAAGTTGTCCAAGATTTCGTGTATGTCTTGAATTTCTTTCCTATTTCTAGGTATTAGAGCTAATAATGATTTGAGGGCTTGGGGGTTTGTATAAGATGTTACCATGGGGTCGATTGATTGTAGTTAAAATAACTGTTAGTTGAGATTTATGTGGGTGTTTCGTTCTTTTGATTGATTTTATTGATAGTATTCATTTTTCGTAGTTAAAGGGCTTGTTTGCATTAATTTTGATTCGAGTAAATAATATTGTAGGTGCCTGAAGGTTGCGAGTTTTTCAAATGGCTTGAGTACCCACTGTGCCCAAGAGCTAGTTAAATTATTCCCGCACTTTTTAGACGAGCAAATAAATTTGAAGCTCATGAAATCGACATGCTTTTGCTCTGAAGGCTTGGCTTTCATTTTAATCCATGTCGTTGAGCCTCTAGATCTTCTTCTCACAGACTCAGACTCGTGTTCATAGTGGCTGCTCGATGAATCAGTCATGACTCTGTGCCATTAGTTGATAAAATTCTTAAAATATTAGATGAAAAATATAATTTATACGGCGATGAAAGCTAACACATCAATCGACAACTACTATGAAGACACCAAATTTTTTAAATGATTACAAGAGTGAAAACAGATACTTGTATAATTCTAGCAGCTACAGACAACTAAGAAGCATATCAACAACTTTTGTGAAGGTACTTACCGCATAAATTAGTTCAAGAGTGTTCAAATGGCTTGTGAACAGGATGTCCAAAATACAACATTGAAATTATTCATCAAATAAATGGCATCAATCATACACTAATTCACTACAGATGGGTTCTATATATATCCCTCAAATTATGTTCACCGATGATCCTCATGTGGGTGTGTTAATTAATTTTTCCCATATTTTGCAATAGGCAGCAACTAAATTTAATATGATAATCAAAACTATCATAGACATTGGTTATGGAATGGAATTCAGAGGTCCGGTCTTCAACATAAATACTGAACAAACACCTAATCAACATGAAAGGGCCGACTTTAAAGGTCTTTGTCCTATCTGAAAGATCCGACTTGGCCACGGGAAGCGAAAAATAGTTGTGGTAAAGGTTCTTAGTTCCAACCCTAATTACCAAGTCAGAGAATTTAATTTTCTACACCTGAACATTACCCAAACATGTTAATTAACGAACTGAACAAGTACTAAAAAACATACCTTACGCAATTTGTAGCAGGCGAGGATGAAACCCAGCGACAGGGAATCTATGGCAAACAGCAGGCGATGGAGAATCGACGGCGAACAGCAGGTGAGGTTGAATGAATCGTCTCCTTTTCCAAAATGTTACTTCTGAATATCTGGCGGGGTTTTGAAGTGGGAAATATGAAAATTTTGGACTGAAATTTTAATTCAAAAACCTAGTTTTAGTGTATTTTGGGGCATAATTGGACTTTTCAGAGGCTACGAGCCACGCGGGTTCGAATCCCTCCCTCGCCCATAAATTGCCGAATTTCACGAGTATATGCATCATTTGTACAAAAACAACCGATGCTCATAAGTTTTATCAGACAACTAAAATCGGTAGTTAGTAATAATCGATGCCTATAATAGTAAATATTAAAATAAGTCTCACGTTCCCCTGCCTCCCAGAAGCAAACAATCCCTTCCAAACCCCTACCAAGTCTTGAACAGTAGAATGGATCTTCCCTAGGAAATCTTGATGGACATATTCCCCTGCCTCCCTACAAAATCGATAGGCAGGCTCAGGTCATCATCAAAAACATGGTGCAACTTGCTCTCCACCCCACAGTTCAACAAATCCCGCCTCGCTCGAGAAATACCCCGCCAAGAATATCTCACTCTCATCACCCCATCTAACACCATTCGCTCCATCGAAATCATAAAAGGCAACATTAGCACCGTTTCAAGAGAGCTCGAATTTCCAGGTGTGTGCAGATTTGTTTTAGGTTCATGCGATGGGTTACTACTGCTACTCAATCTAACTGGTGGGATGTTTTTGGTGAACCCCATTACTCTGGAGCAGGTGGGACTACCTCCTCCAACTCTGGTTAGGGGTGATACTACCCATGTCCCATGTGGATACGGGTATGATAGTGCCAGAGATGATTATAAGGTGGTTTTACTTTCTTATTGAGGTTTGGATTATGATGGCCCATTCGTGCCTAATCGTTGCGATGGTTCATATGTGTACACTGTGAAAACGGGTCTCTGGAAAAGGCGTAAGACCTCGCCTTATGGTAATTTAGTAATTTGCATCCCCTTGTGAAAGTTTTTTCAACGGAGCTATGCATTGGCTGCATTATAAGATGAATGAGTTTGGAAAACTGGAGTTTGTAATAATTGCTTTAGATTTTGTTACTGAGGTATATTTCGAAATCACTCCACCGGTCGGTGTCAATGTGGTTAGCGAGTTTTCAACAAATGCACTTGTGGTCTTTGGGTTATGTCTTTGTTTGGTGGATAGGGAAACCGGTGACCAAAGAACGGATGTTTGGCTTATTAAAGAGTATGGTGTGGCAGGGTCTTGGACGAAACTCAGCATTTATTGTAATGAAGTTTTGTCTTGGTTCACGCCTTTGTGTTTTGTTGGAGATGAGGAGGAGGAGGTTGTTTTGATGGATGGAGCTCGTTTGGTTGTTTATAATGTGAGAGATAGATCATTGAGGTCCTTGGTCGTTGACAATGGGGGTTATTATCAATTTCAAGACAAAGGCTACTTTACGGAGAGCCTCGTTTCGCCCTTTTGCGGTCGCCACGGTAATTTTTATTTGCAATGATTAAAACATAATTATATCTTTTGAAAGTCTTGTTTGTTCATTTAAGCCTAAATATTGACTATCAAAAAACTAAACTCCCATAAAAGGTATGAAATTTACGAATTCTGGAAATTTAGGGCCAAAACATAAACATCTAAAATTTTAGTGTGTAATCTGAAAACTCCTAAAACTGTTTGTAATAAATATACCATATTTCACTCTAAGGGTGCTATTTGGACAATCTGCTTGGAAATGGCCTGGAGGCAAACATCTGAGTTCACTGTGGGATGAGGAAAATGAAATTGTGATGATGATGTCGTTTGTCGGACATCATGGACCAACCTCAATTCCGAGAGGAGATATATAAGTTGTCCAAGATTTTGTGTAAGTGATGAATTTCTTTCCTATTTTAGATATTAGGGCTAATACTTATTTGGGGGTTTGGGGTTTTGTATAAGATGTTAACATGGAATCCATTGATTGTAGTTAAAATAACTATTACTTAAGATTTTTGTGGATGTGTCTGCTTTTGCTTGATTTTTCCGGTAGTCTTCATTTTGTGTAGTTAAAGGGGTTGTTTGCATTAATTTTTATTGGAGTAAATAATATTGTAGGGGACTGAAGGGTGCAATCTTTTTAAATGGCTTGAGGACCCACTGTGCCCAAGAGCTACTCAAATTATTCCTGGGCTTTTAAGACGAGCAAATAAATTTGAAGCTAAAGTTCAAGTGTTGGAGGCTGACGTAAAGAGACTTGAATTAGATGTGAAGATGCAAGAAACAAACCTGAAAGTACTTGCAGCTGAAAACTGTAAGCTTGAAGAATATGTTAAGAAGAAGCGAAATCGGGAATGTTGGTTGTGCATGGCGCTTTTACTTGGTTTGTTATTTGGATCATAAACAGCTAAAGGTGTCTCTAGGGTGTATGTGGTTTTAGTGTGTTGTATTCCGTTTATTGTTTGACTTGCTAGGGTTCCGAAATCATGAAAGGGAATTTGCTAATGTGATTGTTCTGTTGTTCATGTGTTGCAATCGGGAGAGTAATGTTTTTTAATCGAAGGATAAATTAATCCAGTTTTTATGTTTCTTATTGATCGAAGATTTCTCGACGCTCTAGAAATCGTCTCCGCAATAGTACGGAGTCGACTGTAGGTGCGGTGAGTTGTCCCGAGTCGTGTCTCTCGAAGATGGATGTGATCGGCTTTCGGTATTCTTTATCGTTCTTATCGTCGGTTTTACTTAATCTAATTTAACCCTAGAAAGCGATAATCCTTTTTCGGTTTCTATAATTAAGATTGAAATTGAAAATTAAGATTTAAAAATATTAAAACATTTAAAGGAAATTAAAGCTTATACTAAAAACGATCAATTTAAACTAATTAACTTATTAAAACTTAATTATTTGAAATTAGTAAAATGGAGGGAAAATTAAAGTCAACTTATTTGAATAAGTCAACATAAGTACTTAACATTAATTAAGGGTTTTAAAGGAAGATCTTTAACAACTTATACTAAATTAGAAATTGAGTGCAACTTAATAACTTAAAAGCATAAGTTCATAAGCTAGGAAGCTAGAAAATAAAGATTGAAAGTTTGACGATCAAGAGAAACACTAAACTAATGATCCATAATACAACA
Source organism: Phtheirospermum japonicum (assembly GCA_014905375.1). Taxonomy (NCBI): domain Eukaryota; kingdom Viridiplantae; phylum Streptophyta; class Magnoliopsida; order Lamiales; family Orobanchaceae; genus Phtheirospermum; species Phtheirospermum japonicum. The sequence continues at coordinate 1,203,927 of BMAC01000106.1, read as the reverse complement.
CAATATTAAAAAGGAATAACATGAAAACAAGACTAGATTATAGAAGGATATTACCAAATGTAAGTTATTACAAAAGCTTGAAGGAGGAAGCTTGAAAGCTGGATGATTCTTCACAAAAGATAGCTCGAAACGAAGCTTGAACATTAACTAGCTAAGATCTAAACTTAACTAATCTATAACTAATAACTAGAATTTTTAGGAATTAAAAATGAGCAACATATGAAAAACTGCAGAAAAATCTGGTTTTGGGCAGCTTCCTTGGAGAAGAAAGCTATCAGGACAAGTTGTCCTCTTGAAATGACGTATGATTGCTAATATCTTCAGAAAACTGCTTTTCAGTCGATCGACTGAGAAAAAGCAGTCGATCGACTGGCAGTCGATCGGCCTTGTCGGCAGTCGATCGACTGCTCCGTCAAAATTGGCCTGAAGCCCTGTAATTCAGTCGATCTTGGAGGCACCAGTCGATCGACGGCAGTCGATCGGCCAAGTAGGCAGTCGATCGACTGCCATGTCAAAAAACCTCAAAAACTCGCTGGAATCCAGTCGATTTTAGCCGATCAGTCGATCGACTTCAAGGTCAGTCGATCGACTGATTATTCAGTCGGTCGACTGGATTCCAGCGCCCACGCTCGATTTCTCGTTCTTTTCGCCGTCCACCGGCTTGTCGCAACGCTCGGTCCGCTGCGCTTCCTTGCTTTGTCCGTCCATTCCCGAGTCGAGTATCGACGATCCCAAACGAGCGTGGGCCCCGCTTGGACGTCCTACGGCCAAGAAAAATGGAAACGTGAAAAACTACGAAAATTAATAATAAAACGTACAAAAACTAAGAAAATCTAGAAATACGAAAAACGGCCAACCCGACTCCTAAAGCAACAAAAAGCAAGCGAAAAACACGCAACGTGAAACAAAAACGATAATGAAAATATGTACAAAAAGATGCAAATCACTTATTTTCCAGAGAAGTTAGAAAATGGAATCTTAAATTAATTAAGCAACTCTCAATCAATTAATCGAAAACAATGGATTCGTTAATAAACGCTAGGAGAAGAGAACAAATAAACCAATCTTAGAGGTTATTAATTGCCTGACACATAAATAAAAAGGCTATCCAGTAATTAATTTTTGGCCTCATAACAACCATTACTGCAAAAGATTAAGCATTCACATAGTCCAAACATAAAACAATTTCCCATTACATCTGATTCCATCCCAAACACATCTAAAATTGCTATAGAAAAATAAAAACTAAAGATGGGAGATCCAAGAGTTGAAGGGTGAAGTTTGAGTCGAGTGGCTAACATAAGTCTTCAAGCATCTCCTGGCAGCCAGTAAGGACAAAGTGACCATCTGATGCCCAGCTTGATACATCAACAACCCAACGTCGATCAGCAAACCCTATAATTATAGCCTTCACCTAATGACCATTACCTCCTGGGACCACATGCTTAGTCCAGAAGTCCTTTGGAATGGCCTATAAAAAGCTCGCATGATTAGAAGCTGCTAACGTCAAATCAATAATTGGTGGAAAGTGTATTAGTTGCAGATAATTTAAAAAATCTTCAACTTACTATTCGTCCACGCTCTAGAACAGTCTTCGATACTGGTACTTTGAAATAAGGAAAATGATTAAGCTCAAGGTCAGGATCTTTCACACCTACAAAGCGATTGCTTGAAATGCCTTTGTCGTCAAAGACTATTACGTAAAAAATATAAGGCTCATTATTTATGAAGACAACATAATAGTCCTCTCTAATTTTGTTGTCCTCCACAAAATCGAACCAATCCCTTTGAATCGCGCCTACAATAAACAAATAAACAAAAAAAACAACAGAGTATAAATGCAAACACTCAGTCGTATCTAGTTTGCAGAAACTTAAACAACACATCAATAATGACATTATTATATACATATAAATAAATACAATTCATAATCATTCATATCACCGTATTGAACACATAAGAACACAAATAACACAAATCTAATAAGGGTACTTAAACACGCAAAGTTATTCATTAACAATCTTGAGTTAGTTATGGAGAGAACAAACCTTGTCACCATCTTCACCAAACAACTCTGTGACGTCCCAAGTCTGCCCGATGGGATTGCGCAATTTAAATCCTTGCTTGGAAACTCTGTAAAAAAAATGGACAATTTTCTACGGGATATGCTGCAATTGCGTCGACAATTATTCTGACTTACAAAAAATCATACAACATAAATCAGAAAATATATATCAGAATAGAAAAAGAAAAAAATGGATGAAATAAGATTCACATATACCATGAAACGTGACAGCGGCATGAGGATGGTCTTAGTGAATGTCGGAATTAAAGTCATCCATAATCTGGGATAGAAGATAATTCGGCAAGATGTGTGGATGAATCTTTCAAGGCCGGTTTTGTATTTTCTGAGGGTTTCAATATATCGTAAAAATTAGGGTTAAGCATCGGTTGTTTGACAAGAGCCGATGCATATTCATCGCTGGTAAGAAAAATGCTGGAAAGAATGTCAACCAATATTATATGCATCGGTTGTTTTCATACAAACTGATCCTACGAACATACTTTAAGCATCGGTCGTAATGGTAATAACCGATGCTACTGTTAAGATCTTAGGAAAAATAAAAAAAATAAACTTTAGACGGGCTACGGGAAGGCCCTAGCTAATCCGATTAAAGATCAAAGCCCAGGCCACGCGCCATGTCCATCAAGCAAAGCAGTTCTAGGCCCAGTCAAGCCCAATAGTGATTCCCCGGACCAGGGGTCGATTTCGAATGGTCCAAGGGAGGAGAACATTTTTAAGTTGCCAAGTCTCCTCTTAGAAAGGCGATGTGGGATATGGGATTATGCAGTAAAGGAAGCTGCTGGTGGGAAGGAATAAAAAAGAAACCTTTTCATGTTCAAGAATTAAACAACATCAAACAACATTAATAATTAAAGGATGAAAACGGCAAATAATGGTACAACAGATCATTTTCGTACTTCTTCAACTTCTCCTTCAAAATTTTGCATTTTTGGCATTCAAATATTGATATGTATATATACCAACGAAATGTTGTTTTTAATAAAATGTATCTTGTAATCAAAGATTTGAAACAAAAATAAGCATAGAATTATTTGCGAAAAAAAATAAAAATAGATTTGTACAATAATGACAAAATAGATAATCAACCACAACATCAAGAAAGAATGAAAACACACAACGGAAATTTCATTAATAAACCATACAGAAATTAAAAAAAAAAAACAAAAAAAAAACAACAGTTTATTTATCTTCATACTTCTTCAGCTTCTCTTTCAACACCTCGTTCTCAGCTGCCAAGCGATCCCTCTCTTGCTCATAGTGCTGGCTCTCTTGTTCAGAGTGTTGACTCTCAAGTATAATTTCAACAATGTGGAATAACTGATCCACAAAGTCTTTCTTGAGGCGGACTATCTCTGCCTCGAGTTGTTTTACAAGGCCGGATGGACCAGCCTCGTCGTCGCTGCTTTCGAACCCCAAGCTCGACATCATATATATATGATTAAGAAAATCTGAGGAAATATGAATGGAGGGATTACAAAAGAAGAGAAGAGTGAGTTGAAATTGTGATGGAAGATTTATATAGATAATGTAAGAGGCTGGGGAGTTCAAAAGACTGTGAAATTAATCATTTAATTAGAATGACCTTAAACCACAAACCTCATTGACACTTAATTCCAGCTTGCGTGAAAATGGTATGTTATTGACACCTCCTACTAATTATATGAAATGATTACTACTCCCTGCAGATATCCATTGAAGATAAACCACTGTTTTTTTTTATTGGAAAACATGCAAAATATACGTTTTGTAGTTCCAAATTTACCCTTATATTAGTTGGCCACACATTAATTATTTGTATGTTCCCAATAAACTCACTCCACATTTATACAAAAAAAATCTTTCACAAGATTTTGAGGCAAATGGGAAATCAAGAAAATCATGACTTCGTATATTAACGAGGGTATTCCTAATTTGTGAGTTTTGTGCTGGAATGTCTTGCTCTTAAAGAAGTCGGTTTAAAAATATAATGTTTATGCATGCAAACGAAATGAATACTTTAATTATTTTAATTAGACGAAGTGCTCCGGCTACCCAGTGAGCCTGAAAATTATTTGGTTGCTAAGATTAAATGCATCGGTTGTCTGTATACCATCCGATGCAATTGATAAATTTTAAGCATCAGTTTTGAAGTGAGTTGTAATAACCGATCCTTATAAAATAATGGTAGCAACCAGTTGGAAAAAGAAAGCAATTTGAACGACCATCAAAAAAATAAAATAAAAAATCGAGAACAAAAAAAATACAAAGCCATTCAAACTGAGAATTATTAACAACAATCGTTTGGCATACATCATAATTTGGGACACCACATGAAAAGGAACAATCTTCAATGTAACAACAAGGGTTCAATAGCTGCTTTTTTATTCCTTCCCACCAGTAGCTTCCTTTACTGCATAATCTCCTATATCCCACATCGCCTTTCTAAGAGGAAATTTGGCAACTTAAAATTTTTCTCCTCCCTTGGGCGATTCGGAATCGACCCCTGGTTCGGGGAATCACTATTGGGCTCGACTGGGCCTAGAACTGCTTTGCTTGATGGACATGGCACGTGGCCCAGGCTTTGATCTTTAATCGGATTGGCTAGGGTCTGCCAGTAGCCCATCTAAAGTTTTTTTTTTTAATTTTTCCTAAGATCTTAACAGTAGCATCGGTTATTACCATTACAACCGATGCTTAAAGTATATCCATAGGAAACAGCTCACTTCAAATAATTCTATGCTTATTTCTGTTTCAAACCTTTGATTACAAGATACATTTATTAAAAACAGCATTTTTTTGGTATATATACATATCAATATTGATCTAACAAAACTATATTCGTTTAAGGATATATCCGGTCGACCAAAAAATACAAAACTTTAGACACACTTCAAGCATCGATGCTAATGTTAAAAACCGATGCTACTGACATATTCTGGCATGAAAAAATCTAGAACAAAGCTTATTATTTAGGCACAGGCTTGAATTTTATGGGTAAATATACATCTACCCAAAAAATCAATATTTAAAAAATAAATCTTGTTCAAAACTTATATTTACAATACAAACACTTCCAAATTCCATACTTACACAAGAGATCATTACAAAAACACACTTGGGATGTGGCTTTCAACCATATTTCACTTAGGTTAAAACTAAAGACTTATTCTTAATCAGTCTATATGAAATTACATAGTGTCTTTCATAACTTGATATTTTGGTAAAAGAACCAAATCCACCAGTACAAAGGGAGCTCCACCAATAACAAAACAAGACTGAAACAACAATAAAAGGTGTGTGTGTGTTTTTTTTTAACAACACACACACAA
>BMAC01000106.1:1181978-1198508 GCA_014905375.1 Phtheirospermum japonicum | reverse complement strand
TTACTAAAATCCACATAGATACTTACATATTGCCGATGTTAATATTTGATGTCGTATGATCGAGGATTTCTTAGCGCTCTAAAGATCATCTCCGCAATAGTACGGAGTCGATTGTAGATGCGGTAAGTTGTCCCGAGTCGTGTCTCTCGAGGATGGATGTGATCGGCTTTCGGTTTCTCAGTTGTTCTTATCGTCGGTTTTGATTAAACTAATTTAACCTAGGAAAGCGATAGTCATTGTTCGGTTTTTATAACTAAGATTTAAATTGAAACTTAAGATTTAAAAACATTAAAACTTTTAAAGGAAATTAAAGCTTATATTAAAAACGATCAATCTAAACTAATTAACTATTAAAACTTAATTATTTGAAATTAGGAAAATGGAGGGAAAATTAAAGTCAACTTATTTGAATAAGTCAACAAAGTACTTAGCATTAATTAAGGGTTTAAAAAAGGAAGATCTTAATAAACTTTTACAAACTTAGAAATTGATTACAACTTTATAACTTAAAAGCATAAGTTCATAAGCTAGAAAGCTATAAAATGAAATTGAAAGTTTGATAAGCAAAAGAGCCACTAAACTATGATCCAAAACACAACACAATATTAAAAAGGAATAACATGAAAATGAAACTAGATTATAGAAAGATATTACCAAATGTATGTGATTACAAAAGCTTGAAGGAGAAAAGCTTGAAAGCTGAATGATTCTTCACAAAGGAAACTTAAAACAAAGCTTGAACATTAAACAACTAAGATCTAAGCTTAACTAATCTATAACTAATTACTAGAATTTATAGAAATTAAAACTAAGCAAAAATATGAAAAGGAAAGGTTTTTCTGGTTTTGGAGAGCTTTCTTGGGGAAGAAAGCCTGCAGGAGCAAGTTGTCTCATTGAAATGACGTCTGAGTGATTAAATCTTCAAAATTTCTGCTTTTCAGTCGATCGACTGAAAAAGCAGTCGATCGACTGGCAGTCGATCGATTATGTCGGCAGTCGATCGACTGCGATGTCAAAACGGCCTGGAGCCCTGGAATCCAGTCGATCTTGAGGGGTCCAGTCGATCGACAGCAGTCGATCGGCCAAGTAGGCAGTCGATCGACTGCCTCGTCCAAAATGCAAAATTCCCTGGAATCCAGTCGATTTTGCCGGTTCAGTCGATCGACTGAACAATCAGTCGGTCGACTGGATTCCAGCGCCCGGCTCGATTTCTCGTTCTTTTCGCGTCCGCCGGCTTATCGAACCTCGTTCGTTGTGCGCTTCCTTGCTTTGTCCGTCCATTTCCGAGTCGAGTATCAACGATGCCAAACGAGCGTGGGCCCCGCTTGGACGTCCTACGGCCAAGAAAAATGGAAAAGTGAAAAAACTACGAAAATTAATAATAAAACGTACAAAAACTAAGAAAATCTAGAAATACGAAACAATGGCCAACCCGACTCCTAAATCAACAAAAAGCAAGCGAAAAACACGCAACGTGAAACAAAAACGGTAATGAAAATATGTACAAAAAGATGCAAATCAACCACCCCACACTTAGAACGGTTGCTTGTCCTCAAGCAAAACTAACGTATATTTACAAAACTACCCCCGACCAACCCTAGGCTAATGCACAAAAAATAATTCGAGACATCGTATGCTACGTTGTTTGTTAGCTTTGGCTAAAAGGACAACAATGTGATTTGCTAAGGAAATTTAGATCGACTTCCGAAACCTAAAAGGACTTAAACAATCCAACAAGTCGGTCTCCCCGTCCTTGCCCCGGCTAAGGTCTATCCACGCTCGAACCGTTAATCGACTCCCGACTAGCCAAGATCATCAACACCTCTCTTTACAAAAGTATACTAAAAATCGAAACAAATGGGAAAAACGTGCTACACAATAACTTCAAGGATTTATAACGTATCCTTGTTTATTCGTCTCTTTTCGTATTTTTTCTTTTCTTTTCTTTTTCTTTTTTTAACAGTACCGTAGACGTGAGGTACTTGAATAAATAATATGAAAAACACGAAGTTATCAACGACTCCGATCATCCGTTGCTACTAGCAACTTTCAAGTTTCTCGATCGAGCACGTGGAGCAATTGATGACTCCAAATTACAACAAAAACCTATAGAGAGTGTTTAATGACGAGGGCTAGTCGAGGCACTAGTTCCAAACGAGCACAAGGATAGCACGAAGCTAAAACCGAACGGGGATCCCGACAAGTTAAACCACCTAAATCCACTAAATTCGATCGAAAATCTAAACATCTTAACAATTCAACAAAAACCGCGTCACTTCGCCAAGGGTCCAAGCAACAAAAGCACACACGTTTCTCAAACTAAAACAAGCAAGCACATGACGAAATTAAAAACCTAGGACGATTCTAACCACCCCACACTTAAAACCGAGCAATGTCCCCATTGCGTAATTAAGCTTAAGAAAAGCGGTAAAAAGTTGTAGGGTAAAGAAAACTCCCCTATTTCCGGGCTCGTGTCGTCGTGGTTGTGCAAAAGTCGTTGCCGGGAATTGAGTTAAGAAACAAGATATCTACATGGTTAGGCCAAGGCGGAATGTAACGCCCCCGATTTCACTTTAGTCAAATAGGATTTATATTTAATAAAAATATGACGAAACCTTGGCGTCACAATAAATGTCAAGACTTTCAAACTTTACGCAGCGGAAATATTCATAATATAAATAATCAAATCACCATCAAGGGAAATTTATAATTTAAAACCGCATTTTTATGTCTAGTTCAACGTTTATTTAAAATAATAAAAAAGTTTTAAAGAAAAACAAACCAACATTAACATTTTTATTCCTCTACTCGTCTCCCATCCGATCGACATCTTCGTTTGTACCTGAAAAATGTTGTTGATTTGGGATGAGCTCAACGTACTCAATAGTTACACTGACTTAACCAATGCAAAATCATACAACTCACAAATAGTACAATCGATCATAGAATTCATAGTTTTATTGTAGAAAATAAGTTGACTGCAGCTAAAACGCGCCGGGATATACCCGATGACCCTTTTCCCCGGTCACAGACACATTTGGTCTCTGGTTTTAATTCGTGGTTATAGCACGCTGGGATAAACCCAATGACCCTTTTCCCCGGTCACAGACACATTTGGTCTACGGCTATATTAGTTTTTGGAAATATAGAATCGCATGATACACATAGCACATAAATTTGAGTACATAAAATTTAACATAGGCAAGTCAGTGGGTCCCTACCTCGTAAAATGTCGTGGAAAGTCGAGTGAATGCACGTATTGAATCCTAAGTCCCTTAATGCTCGTCACCTAATAAATTAGAAAAATATATTTAATTAGTATTTTTCCTATTTAAAATAGATATCATAATAATAATAGTAATAATAATAATAATATAGATGATAATAATAATAATAATAATAATAACAAAATAATATAATAATAATATATAATAGTAATAATAATAATAATAATAGTATTAATAATAATAATAATAATAATAATAATAATAATAATAACAATAATAATGTTTATAATAATAATATAATAGTAATAATAATTTAAAAAGGACTGGAGTGCAGTTTTGTAATATAGTTTTGGGCTGGATTGGGGTTATTGGTAATCCGAGGGTTCAATCGAAAAGATGGCTAAAGGCTGGGGGGTCAAATTGTAATTTCTGGATAATTGGATTAAAGGGTTTAAAATCCCTAATTCTTCTCCTCTCCCGTCTCTTTCCCTTTCTTTCCCCCAAATCAAAACTCGGCCAGCCCCTTTCTTCTTCCTCGGCCATCGGCGGCAGCAGTCGGCAATTGGGCGGCTACCGGCGATTGTGAGTGGTGGCGTGACGGCGAAAAGCGGCCAGCGGCTGGAGGGTTCAAGGCCAGCTACTCGTTCCCTCCCGTATTCTCTCTTTTCTCCGGCTCCGCGGCGGGACACAGTGGTGGACGGGGCTCGACCGCGATTCGTTTGATGGCGGCGCCTGACCATGGCTGGGGCGGACTGAAGGCGGCAATTTGAAACTGGCCTTGGTGGTTGCGCGGCCGTGGTTCGATCGGCCAGCCTCTTTGTCCGGCTTGGGCGTGCGGCGTTTCTCGCTGAGTGGTGGTTACTGGGCGGCGGGAACGGCTGTGGGTTCGCTGGGTGGCGGTCGGCAGTCGAGTCTGGTTGTGGTTGGTGTTGGTGATCCGTATGGTTCGGCGTGAGGCCTGCCGGGTTGAGTCAGGCCGTGGTTCGGCTTAAGAATGCGTTGGTGTTGTGGTTTGGCGTTGGAGGTTGTTGGGTTGAGTCGGCAGTCGATGTGGGCCACTGGTGGCGTGGGCCTCCGATGGTGTTGGCGACTGGGAAGTCGGGTCAGAAGACGACGACTAGTTTGGGGTCGGCTGTGGGCTGCCGGAAACTAGGTTGTTCGGGTGAGTTGGTGTACGGGTTTTGATCGGCCGTGGGTTTGTCCGTAGTTGGGGTTGGTTTCGGGCCTGGAAGGCAGCACGACGACGGGGTGACTCGGGGATCCGGATGGTTCGACGTGGTGGATGATCGGGCTGTGGTGCCTCGGGTTTGGACAGGGGTCCGGTTTGGTGCTGATGATTGATGGTGTGAAAGTCGGTTGGTGTTGTTTCGGGCCTGGAAACGGGTTTTGATGGGGTTCCAGCCAGAATTTCGTTTGCAGTTGGCGAGTTTGTGATGTTTTGGCCATGGCGATGGTTAGAATCGGCTGCTGGGGATTGGGATTGAAGGGTTTGGTTTGTTTCCTTGAAAACAGTAATTTAGAAAAATAGAAGATGGGTTTTACCTTACTTGCGGCCGTTTTGCAGAGTTTGTCCAGAAAAGACTACAATTGGTTGGATCCTTTATAAACTAAAGATGGTTTTTAATTTAGGAAAGTTAGGGTAGGGTCTTGTTGGGCTAGGGCTAGTATTTGGGCTTCGATGGGCTCGTTTTCATGTCCAAAATAAAAACGATCCACTAGACGACTTAAAAGTAATTTAAATAAATAATTACATTACTAAATAATTATAATATTTTCTTAGAAATTGATAATATAATTTTATTTGAAATTGAACTATAAATTCACTTAATTAGAGTTCTTAGATTATTTAAAACTAAAATCTATTAATTTGATTATAATGAGATTTTAAAATAATTTTTAGATAATTTATATAGAATACAACTATAATATAATAGTCTCTAAAATTGAGGTATAATATATTAAACAATCGCACTAGAAATTTATTATTATATAGAGTTTATTAAATCATTTAGAACTAAAGTATAAAATAATTTATAGTGACGAGATTGGGACTAAGATTATTTTTAAATGCATGATTGTAATTAAAAAAAATATATATATGCATTGGATGTATGGATGTTACAACCTACCCCCCTTAGAAAAATTTTGTCCTCAAAATTCCGCACTTACCCGAAATGCCGAAATTTGGATACTTCGGTTTGAATTCTTCCTCCTGTTCCCAAGTGGCCTCATTCATCCCATGACGTCTCCATTGCACCTTGATCAATGCTACTTCCTTATTTCTTAGTTGGTGTACCTTACGATCCAAAATCGCTTCCGGAGCCTCTTCATAAGTTAAATCCTTATTAACCTCCAATTCTTCGTAACTTACGATATGGTGTGGATCGTAGACATACTTTCTTAGCATCGACACATGGAAGACGTTGTGAATGCTCGATAAACTAGGTGGTAGTGCAAGCTCGTAGGCCAATTCTCCGATTCTCATGAGAATCTCAAACGGCCCTATGTATCTTGGCTTCAACTTCCCCTTTTGACCAAATCTCACTACACCTCGGACCGGCGCTACTTTCAGAAACACCTTATCGCCTACCTCAAAATGCAGATCTTTTCTTCGTCGGTCCGCATAAGATTTTTGTCGATCTTGARCAGTCCTAATTCGATCTCGGATCATGGCGATGTGTTTAACTGTCTCTTGGACTAGTTCGGGGCCCAAAATCTTTCTCTCCCCTACTTCGTMCCAGTACAAAGGAGATCTACACTTCCTCCCGTACAAAGCCTCGTATGGAGCCATACCAATGGTGGATTGGTAACTGTTGTTGTAAGCAAATTCCACCAATGGTAATAAGCCTTCCCATTGACTTCCCAAGTCAAGTATGCAAGTTCTCAGTATATCTTCCATGACTTGGTTAGTCCTCTCGGTTTGACCGCCTGTTTGTGGATGATAAGCCGTACTGAACTTTAATTTAGTGCCCAAAGCACTTTGCAAGCTCTTCCAAAAGTTCGAGGTGAACCTCGTGTCTCTGTCCGACACAATCGAGACCGGTACTCTAATAATGTTTATAATAATAATATAATAGTAATAATAATTTAAAGGACTGGAGTGCAGTTTTGTAATATAGTTTGGGGCTGGATTGGGGTTTATTGGTAATCCGAGGGATTCAATCGAAAAGATGGCTAAAGGCTGGGGGGTCAATTGTAATTTCTGGATAATTGATTAAAGGGTTTAAAATCCCTAATTCTTCTCCTCTCCCGTCTCTTTCCCTTTTTTCCCCCAATTCAAAACTCGGCCAGCCCCTTTCTTCTTCCTCGGCCATCGGCGAATAATAATAATAATAATAATAATAATAATAATAATAATAATAATACAATAAAAAACATAATGCAACCACCATGGAGATGAAGACACAGTGATGAGTCGATTCTTAACCCCGCATGAAGCTGCTTCCAAGCATAAGGATGTCTGATTATAATCTAGACAAACAAATGAGTCAGGAACAACTGGTATAACTTATTATGACCAAGTAAATTTCACCGTCCCAAAAAATAATCTTACAGGTTTAGTGCATTAATCTTTATTTTCAATTCACTCTCCTTCTCCATGGTCTGAACGAATATAACCATCACCTAAGGTTATCGGAGGTTCATTAATATCAATGGAAGATGGTGGGGTTTCATCAAAGTGGTCGTACTTGTCTTCATCTATGACATCGCTAATACCAACAATACTCCTTTTGCTGGGGAGGACCAGAGACCACCTAAAATCGGCAGGATCAAAAACATAAAAGACTTGTTTTGCTTGTGATGCAAGTATAAATGGATCATCCCGATATCCCGACTTACTAAAATTAATCGAAGTGATCCCAAGTCAGCAACCCTCACACCCCGTCCGTTGTCAACCCAACTACATCGAAAAAGAGGAATCCTGAACAATTTATAGTCAAGTTCCCAAATGTCCTCAATGACCCCATAGAACAACATAGAAGCATCCACTGTTCCTTTACCTTTCGCACTCGAATAATCGCTCGTTAATGCAACTATTGAGACACCACTATTCTGCAGCACACTTTTGTCATCCTAACGTTTCATGTAAAACGTATACCCATTGATGTCATAACCTTTTAACACCTTACATGTGAATTAGGGCAATATGCTAACCACTTGACTGTTTCGGTGATGTTATTAGGTGTCCTAGATAACTCTTGCATTATTGTATCTTTGAAATATTCATAAAATGTGCGATTATTTTCTCTGGTCACCCATATTTCATCCCTCGAAGGGTTCTGCTATTTTAGAATGGACATGTGCCGGTCGAGGTATGGATGGACCTCAGAAATGTGTTGCAATACGAGTTTGTGTGTCTTGATGCGCAATTCAGAATTTGCAAAGAATGCTTTGAGCCCAACTCTTGTCAGCCTTCCCTCGTGGCGAGATTTAGGAATGCCAATAGTTTCAAAATTTGCCAAGTAATCTGTACAAAACTCAATTACCTCCTCGGCAGCGTAACCTTCAATGATACTCCATTCAGGACGAGAACGATTCCTCACAAATCCTTTTATGATACTCATGTACCTCTCGAACGGGTACATGTACCTCAAGAAAACCGGACCACACAATTTAACCTCTCGAACTAAGTGGACAATTAAGTGCAATTGAGGAAAAAACATTTCAAACTCGCATAACGTTTTAACAACGTCGACCTGCAAATCATCTAATATTTCAGGATCAATAACTTTACTATAAATTGCATTGAAAAAATGACAAAGCTTTGTTATTGTACGCCTCACATCTCTTGGTAATGAGCCTCGAATTGCAACTGGTAGTATGTGCTGCATTAAGATATGACAATCATGAGATTTCATACCAATCATTTTCAGGTCCTTCATTGAAACGAGCATTTTAATTTTCAAAGAATAACCAGAAGGAACCATGATTTTATTCAAACACTTTTTTTGACATGGTATAACAAGCTGGAGGTAGGTAAGTTCGCTTATCAGTTTTTTTCGGAGCTAACTTCTCCTGTATCCCCATTTTCACCAAGTCTTGTCTAGAGTTAATACCATCTTTCGTCTTACCTGGAATATTTAATATTGTTCCAATAAGACTGTCGCATACATTCTTCTCAACATGCATCACATCTATACAATGTCTAACCAAAAAATGTTCACAGTATGGTAGACCCCAAAATATGGATTTCTTCTTCCAACCACCCGTTGAAACAATTTTAGAAAGTTTGCCGAACTCAACATCAATATCTTTAACACGATTGTAAATTGCACGTCTGGATAATGTCGATCTAGCAACTCGGTCCAGAGTTTTCCCATTGAAAATCTTCTTTTTTTTCTATAAGGATGCTGACTTGGTAGAAAGGCCCTGGTATCCATGTACACATTTTTTCTACCATTTTTCAGCCAAATACTACTCGTCTCATCTTCACAAATGGGGCATGCCTTAGCTCCTTTATTTGCATAAACCGACCTTTTACCATAGGCTGAAAAATCATTGATCGTGCAAAATATCATGGCTCGTAAGGTGAAATTTATTTGAGTATAAGAATCAAAGACGGTCACACCCTCGTTCCATAATTTTTTCAAATCCTCAATAAGAGGTGCCAAGTACACATCTATGTCATTCCCTGGTTGCTTAGGTCCGGATATCAACAAAGACAGCATGATGTACTTACGCTTCATGCATAGCCAAGGAGGAAGATTATAAATTGTTAAAAGAACCGGCCAAGTACTATGACGACTGCTCATGTTTCCATATGGGTTCATTCCATCCGTGCACAGTCCTAGCCGAAGATTTCTCTTCTCACTACCGAATTYAGGAAACTTACTATCAATGTTTCTCCATTGCGGAGAATCGGACGGATTTCTTAGTTTTCCATCCTTCTTCCATCCTTCAGCATGCCACTACAAATTCTTCGCTTCCTTAGCATTTGAAAACAACCGTTTGAATCTGGGAATAACCGGAAGATAGTACAACACCTTGGCCGGAGGACCTTTTTTTTGTACAAGCCCACCATCATCACTGCCTATTTTTTTTATAGCTCGATTTCCCGCAGTTGGGCAGTCCCGCAGATCCTTGATTTCATTCCGATACAATATGCAGTCATTTGGACATGCATGTATCCTCTCGATCTTCAAACCCAACGGGCACAACATTTTTTTCTCCTCGTAAGTTGAAGTGGGAAGCTCGTTATCATCAGGAAATGCATCTTTTAGAAGCTCTAGTAACCCCGATAAACTCGTATCACTCCATCCACTCTTCGCCTTTTGGTTATATAGATTAAGCATGAACGATAACTTTGTAAATTTAGTACAGTTAGGGTACAACGGTTTCCCAGCATCATCAGATAATCTTCCAGACGCAGCAACATTATTGATATCACCTCCTATATCATGCAACATCTCATCTAATCGATCACTGTCTACATCCTCGTTGGTTTCTGTATTACTATAACTAGTACCATACGTAGACGAAGCTGTCGAGTGAGCTGTATTATCAGGTAAAGTTTTACCATACCATATCCATCGTGAATTACCTTCTTTAAAACCACGACCTATCAAATGGGTCTTCACTTGGTCCGTAGTCCGAAATTGTCTCAGATTTTTGCAATCAACAAAAGAACACATAATCGTCTCCGAAGCAGTCTTAGCTTTATTCTCCACAACAAATCTAAGAAAACTTTCAACCCCTTGAATAGATTCAAGTGTATTACGTCTACCATACATCCAACTTCGATCCATTCTTACTAGAAAATATAAATGCATGTATCTCTGTTTATAATTTATTTTTCTTATTAATTATTATTTTTTTGTTGTTATTCTGTTTTCTTGACAAAATTTATATAGTGTTAGAATTCATATTATATTATAATTAAATTTAAGATAAAAAATTCAACTTAATATAATTATGTTAAGCAAACCAAAGTCGACTATCGTAAGACAAGTGTTCCTCCAACAAGTCATCTATTTTTTTATGTGTATCAGAAATTTAGTGATAATTACATTACTCTGTTATTAGGCTACGTACATTTTGTTCTACATGATGTTTTATTAGGTGATTCACATGTACATGTATGAGTCAACTGAATTTGTTTGTAGTCCTTAAAAGTTCAAAACAAACCTAAACATTATTTTATTCCTTACTATTAAGTAGCACAGTTAAAAAAAGCACACAACAATTTAATATAATGATTTTTATTCCAATTACCAAAAGTCAAAAAAGTTACAAATGCAAAAAATAAAAATAAAAATTACAAATGCATGAAGAAAATCAAGCGTCAGCAGCCTTCCTCTTCGTTCTTGCCTTAGAATTACCAACATCATCACCATCAAACCGTGCACCAATCTTGGTGATGATAATAGATTCGAGCTTGGAGATGGAGAGCACCACCTCGCCCCCAATGAGCATTTATACTGCTCGGAATGTTGGTGATTGCTTCTAACTTGTCGGCTAAGTTCCGCATATGTCTGCGGAATGTTCTTCGTGCATTTGCTTCATCAGCAGGACAATTTTTCTTCCTGAGTTTCCATTAGTTTGCGAAGCGGCCCCGAAATAGTGTTGTCAGCCATTATTTTTTTGAGATGGAGCTTTAAATTTCAATTGCCAGAAAGGTGTTGTGAAGATTAATATTTTCCACAAATAGGGGTATTTATACAAACAATTTCAGTGCCTTTTCAATTTCCCGATGCATCATGCCTTTTCAATTTCCATGAATAACAACCGCTTGGAATCTAGGTTAAATAAACATTAATGTTGCTTCACACCTTTTCAGATTAAATGCAAATAAATTATATATAAAATAATAAATGCAAAAAATAAATACATACCTTGTTCAATTTGCAAAGAGACTGGTAGGTTTTAGGTTAATTTCAAAAATTTCAACTGCAAATTCAATAGCCAAGATGAAAGATATTTGGGTGGAGTTTTGAATTTCTGTTCATCAATTATAAATGTCAAGATTCAATTCAGAATTATGAGTTGTTCTAGTAATTTTAAAAATGCCGTCATTTTAAGAGAAGACAGCATTTCACAATATGCATCGGTTGTTGACAGAGCGACCGATGCATATTGTATGATGCCAAAATAAGTAGCATCGGTTTTGAAAATAAACCAATGCAATTATTACTTTTAAATATAAATACATCGGGATCGGTAAACAACCGATGCTTAATGTTTTGAGATTTATTGGCCGATTTTTTTTTTCACTTTTTTCTTCTCGCGGTGCGTAATTAAATTTGAATAAGCATCAGTTTTTCAATAGAACCGATGCTCTTGTTTCGTTCAATGCATCGGTTGCCCATCAACAACCGATACTATTTATTTTACAAAAAATTTTGAATTTTTATTATTATGTGCATCGGTTAATGTCAGAAAAATTGATACTTTATGTTTGAAATTTTTGCTCAGCCATATATTCACTCTTTATTCTCGCAAATGGGCGCGTAATTAAATTTAAATAGGCATCGGTTCTATCCAAAATCGATGCTCGTATTTGGTTATAGGCATCAATTGCTCTATATGAACCGATGTTATATATTTTTTGGATTTATTCTATTATAGGCATCGGTTGGCGTCCAACAACCGATGCATATTGATTTTTCCTGGATTATATAGGTATCGGTTGTTTGACCAAGACCGATGTCTATTTATTTTAATGAAAACTTTCGATTATCTTAGTATTTTACGCATTGGCTGTTGAGGATTAAATGATGCTATTAATATATAAGCATCGACTGTCTTTCGACAACCGATGCATATAATTTTTATTTATTACAAAAAAAAAAACGCGCGACTATAGGCATCGGTTTCCGCTTTAAAACCAACGCATATAACTTTTTTTAATTATCAAAAAAACTCCGCGCGACTATACGCATCGATTTTTGACAACAACCGACGCCTATAACCCTGTTCCGATGGCGTTTTTTGTAGTAGTGAAAATGTACGAAATAAATTAATAGGAGGCAAAGTGTCAAATTGGATATAGTTTGGGAGGAAAAAAATATTTTTCTCTAATTATTTTTAAAAAAATAAATAATATAACTAACTTAAAATAATTTCAACATAAGAATGAATATTTGATTTTTCTTGCCACGTATACAGTAATGGAGTTGTGGCACCGGAGATATTCTTCTAAGTTCTTAATGTAGACACACAGTTGAAATGCATACATAAACTAAATTGCATAAAAAAAAGTATATTCTAAGTTCTTGATGTAGACACAGTTGAAATGCATTCATAAATTAAAATGCAAAAAAATATATATATATATATCAATTTAGCTAACAAATATGATTATAGTTTCGCCTCAAATCCAGAACCTTCCCACTATTGTAACCATCAATCATATCTCGTAACCCATTGCTTCTCCACATAAATCTTAAATAATTATGTTATATAATCAAACTCCACTCTCCATAGTGGAATTGTGGGTGTAACCAAATAATAATGATATATTGTGACTTTCCGTCAAAATGGAGATATCCAAACAGGACACTCCACTGCATGCTGAGTATGCTTTTTCCCATCATGATCTCATTGCTCCACAATTTTCCAATAATAATGATCCAAAATGTTATCCCACTTTCAATTATTTTATATTCCTTTGGAGATTTCACATTTACCAACCTTAGCATCTACAACTATAAATAGGCCTTCATTCTAACAATGGCAAACGCAGACAAGTTAAGAGTCATTTGTTCATAAACAAAAAATATTAAAAATTAAAACTATACGATTATGGCAAATTTGAAGTCATATGCTGTTCTTGCTCTCCTTGTTGTATCAACGCTTGCAATTGTGTCCGAAAGCCGTGTTGCGAGAAAGGACCTCGGCCTGGACTTGGGTGGCGGCATAGGAGTCGGCGTGGGTGCGGGGATTGGCATAGGTTTAGGAGGTGGTGGTAGTGGCTCTGGAGCAGGAGCAGGAGCCGGGTCAGGCTCCGGTGGTGGTGGGTCCAGCTCGAGCTCTAGTTCTAGCTCAAGCTCAAGTTCTAGTTCAAGAGGTGGTGGTGAGGCCGGCTCAGAAGCCGGGTCCTATGCTGGGTCACGTGCTGGGTCAGGTGCGGGTAGTGCAGGTTCGGAAGCTGGGTCCCGCGCTGGATCTCGAGCTGGATCGGGTGGTAACCATTGATGAAGGTTTTTTTTAGCATGGGAATATAAAATCCTAATACAAAGAAAATAATTGTATGTTTGTGTCCATGTACGTGTGTGGTTTTATGTGTGATTAAATTAAATATAACAAGGTAGAAATAATATGCACTCGTTCGTGCGTTGGGTCTATGTTTGTTGTTATCGAGTTGTTGTAATGCAGTTTTTTTTTTTTTAATTATATAGTATTTGCATGGTTTCATCCGGATAAAGGATGGCTAGTACTGAAATCTTCAGCAATCCCATGCCAAGTTATAGTTAAGCATGCATGATAATGCATGGTTAATATCTACTAATTTTTTATAGGTAATTTCCTTTTAAAGAGCGTACATCACAAAAATTTCCTTCAAATTTATTTAGATAATTTGGAAGATACTTGATGCTAAAATTATGTTCGTCTGTGCTCAAGATATGACCTAATAATGAATACAAAGTGAAAATTATGGGGCTGAGTTCCAAACCGTCCCCCACCCCAAAAAATGAAAGCGTAACCATGGTCAGTGCAAAAATTAATAAGAAACCACCTATGATTATATTTAAAAACATATTGATTAATACAATGAAAAATACTTTTAAACATCAAAAATAAAATAACTGTAAAAAACTGAAACCAAACAAGATTGAAAAAAAAAGAATAAAATGCAAGAAAATAAAAGGTTCATATTTTAGATTGAAATAATGAGACGTTATAGAAGGGTCTATTTGTTTCGCAATCTTATTGGTATATGAGTATCGGATATTCTTTTGTTTTAAAACTCAAAAGTTAAATACTCAATTAACAACTTTTTACATAATTGTTTTTAATAAAATACGAAATATATATTAAAAAGGGAGAAAATCGTTCGTACAAACGCATATCACGACATCCATTCCTTGACTAAAGACATCTATTCGCGCCTCATTAATATCTCACGAGGTAAACCCACCCTTGTGGGAAAAACCCTCGTTGAGAAAAGAGTACCCTCCCCACGCCAAAAGTAAAAGGAACTGATCAAAACGAATAAGAATGCTAAGAGCCACAAAACGGCTAAAAGCAAGTCGTGATCTATAAAGCAGCAATACCAAGGTCCTCTGCCGAACGGATATTAAACTGCTATCCGAAGCGCTGAAAACTTTATCGTGATGAACGAAACACCGTTTTACCCAAAATATCATCGTTCACCAGATCTAAGAGGAATGCTGGAGGAGTCGTAAACCAGTCGTATCAAGAAGAATTGGATTTGGAAAGCGTATTAGCAACGCGATTGTCTTCTGTTAGGATTCGAAGTAATATGATGAAAAGAGAAGTTATAAAAACGACACAAGAAATTGTTTACCCAATTCGTTAGGGAGAGATTCTGACTACGTTTGGGGGCGCTGCCAAACCCGGAGTTTGTACTATAATAATTTTTGAAATAGGGTTACAATTACACAACCAAACTATTTATAACAAGAAAACCCTAGTTACAATTTTACACAACCGTGGACGAGGGATTGAATATACAGTACTTCAGACTCCACAACCCAACAATCTCCCACCTGGAGACTGATCTCGAATGTAACCATCTCTACATCTTCTCAACGTAATTCATAACTTCAACAGCGCCAAGCCTTCCTCTCAAGTTCCAAGCCCAATTGAAGTCATGCATAACTTCAACTTCTCCAACGTCACAATCTTAATCAACATATCGGCAGGATTGTCAATTCCATGAATCTTCACTAGATGCAAGATAACGTATGTAGTGATACTTCAACTCAATGTGCTTTGTTCTTGAATGAAATGCTGGATTCTTAGCCAAGAAAATATGTAACGCCCCGATTTCACTTTAGTCAAAATAGGATTTATATTTTAGAAAAATATGACGAAACCTTGGCGTCACAATAAATGTCAAGACTTTCGAACTTTACGCAGCGGAAATAATCATAATATAAATAATCAAATCACCATCAAGGGGATTTTATAATTTAAAACCGCGTTTTTATGTCTAGTTCAACGTTTATTTAAAACAATAAAACAAGTTTTAAAGAAAAACAAAACCAACATTAACATTTTTATTCCTCTACTCGTCTCCCATCCAATCGACATCTTCGTTTGTACCTGAAAAATGTTGTTGATTTGGGATGAGCTCAACGTACTCAATAGTTACACTGATTTAACCAATGCAAAATCATACAACTCACAAATAGTACAATCGATCATAGAATTCATAGTTTTATCGTAGAAAATAAGTTGACTGCAGCTAAAACGCGCCGGGATATACCCGATGACCCTTTTCCCCGGTCACAGACACATTTGGTCTCTGATTTTAATTCGTGGTTATAGCACGCCGGGATATACCCGATGACTCTTTTCCCCGGTCACAGACACATTTGGTCTACGGCTATATTAGTTTTTGGAAATATAGAATCGAATGATACACATAGCACATAAATTTGAGTACATAAAATTTAACATAGGTAAGTCAGTGGTCCCTACCTCGTAAAATTGTCGTGGAAAGTCGAGTGAATGCACGTAGTTGAATCCTAAGTCCCCTTATTGCTCGTCACCTAATCAATTAGAAAATATATATATAATTAGTATTTTCATCTTTAAAATTTTATAACAATAATAATAGTAATATTAATGATAATAATAATAATATTAATAATAATAATATTAATAATAATAATAATAATAATAATAATAATAATAATAATAATAATAATAATAACAATAATAATGTTTATAATAATTAATATAATAGTAATAATAATTAAAAAGGACTGGAGTGCAGTTTTATATTATGTTTTGGGGCTGGATAGTGGTTAATGGAAATTTGGGGGCTCAATTGAAAAGGTGGAAAGAGGCTGGGGGGTTCAATTGAAAATTTTGGAAAAGTGGCTGGGTAATAAGGGAAGCCCAGCCCTTGAGGCATAACCCGTCTGCCCCTTTCTCCCCATTCTTTCTTTTCTCCCAAAAATGGAAACTCTGCCAGCACATCCCCTCCCCCTTCCTCGGCTAACGGCGACAGCAGCACGGACGGCGTCGGCGAAGGAAATTGGGTCGGAGCTCCGGCAGAGGGTGGCGATTTTCTTCTCCTTTACCAGATTTCAGAAACCGGCCGTCTTCAATCTATATTCGGGAAATTGTTAAGTTGCACGGAGTACCGGTCTCGATTGTGTCGGACAGAGAC
>BMAC01000106.1:1146593-1179616 GCA_014905375.1 Phtheirospermum japonicum | reverse complement strand
TGGGCATATTGTTCCATGTTGAAGGTCATCTTGACCGGTAAAAAGTGAGCCGACTTGGTTAGACGATCTACTATCACCCAAACTGCCTTGTTACCTCTCGTCGATGGCGGTAAACCTACTACGAAATCCATCGAGATATGCTCCCACTTCCATTCCGGAATCTCTAGTGGTCTAAGCAAACCCGACGGTCGTTGGTGTTCAGCCTTGACTCGCTGACAAACTAGACACTTTCCCACAAAAGTGGCAATGTCTCTCTTCATGCTCCTCCACCAAAACACTGTCTTCAAGTCCTTATACATCTTGGTACCACCAGGATGTGCAGTGTAAGGAGTACAATGGGCTTCTTCCAGAATTTCTTTCCTTAGATCCTCGTCCTTTTGGAACACAAATTCTTCCTTCGAAAAAACAAAGCTCCATCGTCTGCTAAAACAAAACCTTTGATGGTTCCTTTCCGCACTTTCTCCTTCATCTTGCTTATGAAACCATCTCCGAGTTTGAGTTTCCTTGATCCTTTCTCTCAAAGTTGGTTGCACCACTAAGGATGCTAAGATCCCCTTCGTGTTCTTTGGAGGTATCACCATTTCGATCTTCATCTTGGCGAACTCCTCAACCAACTTATCTTGTTCGGAAAGTAAACTCATCAGTCCTCCTTTACGACTCAACGCATCGGCTACCACATTCGCCTTCCCTGGATGGTAGCTAATGGTACAGTCGTAATCCTTAACCAATTCCAACCATCTTCTTTGACGCATATTCAACTCCTTCTGAGTGAACAAATACTTCAAGCTCTTATGGTCGGTGAAAATCTCACACTTGCCTCCATACAAGTAGTGTCTCCAGATCTTCAAAGCATGAACTACGGCTGCGAGTTCCAAATCGTGCGTAGGGTAGTTCATCTCATGGGTTTTGAGTTGTCGTGACGCATAAGCCACTACTTTCCCATGTTGCATCAGGACGCAACCCAAAACCTTGTTTCGACGCATCGCTATAAATAACGAAGTCCTTCGTTGGGTCGGGAATTGTCAAGACGGGTGCGGAAGTGAGCCTTCTCTTCAGCTCTTGGAAACTCTCCTCGCACTTCGTGCTCCAAACAAACTTCTCCCCTTTCCTCGTAAGTCGAGTCATCGGCACAGCTATCTTAGAAAATCCTTCGATAAATCTTCGATAGTAGCCTGCTAGACCCAGAAAACTGCGAACTTCACTCGCATTCGTGGGGGTGGCCCATCCATTTACAGCTTCAACCTTAGATGGATCCACTTCTATCCCTTGAGCAGTGACGATGTGACCAAGGAACACAACTCGGTCCATCCAAAACTCGCACTTACTGAATTTCGCATACAACTTCTCCTTGCGAAGTGTTCCCAACACTATTCGTAAGTGTTCTTCGTGCTCTTCTTGACTCTTTGAAAAGATCAAGATATCGTCGATGAAGACTATGACGAACTTATCCAAGTAGGGGTGGAAAACCCTATTCATCAAATCCATGAACACTGCTGGAGCATTGCTTAGCCCGAAAGGCATCACAACAAACTCATAGTGTCCATATCTCGTTCTAAAAGCAGTCTTCGGAATGTCACTCTCTTTGATCTTCAACTGATGATACCCCGACCTTAAGTCGATCTTAGAGAAGACACTTGCTCCTTTCAATTGATCGAATAAGTCTTCAATACGAGGTAATGGGTACTTGTTCTTTATTGTGAGTCGATTAAGTTCTCTATAATCGATACACATTCTCATTGACCCATCTTTCTTCTTAACAAAGAGGACCGGTGCTCCCACGGTGAAACACTCGGTCGGACAAAACTAAATCCAACAACTCTTGGATTTGTGCCTTTAGCTCTTGAAGTTCCTTCGGTGCCATCCTGTAAGGTGCCTTTGAGATAGGTGCTGCCCCTGGTGTCAAATCAATTGTGAACTCGACTTGACGACTGGGCGGTAATCCTGGTAACTCTTCCGGAAAAACGTCCTTAAAATCTCGAACGATGGGCACTTCGTGCGGTGTCACCTCGACCGCTGGATTGCTCACCAAATTCACCAGGAAACCTTGGCATCTCTCCTTCTTCAACAACTTCATGGCCTTCATTGCCGTTATCACTTGTGGCACCGTCTTGGTCTTGGCTCCAAAGAACTTGATCTCTCCTCCTTTAGGGAGTTTGAAAGTTATTTCTCTTTCGCGACATTGTATCTTCGCCTGATACTTCGTGAGCCAGTTCATTCCTAATATCAARTCGAAATCCTTCATTTCGATCWCATACAAGTCCGCCTCGAGATTCTTTCCTCCTACATCGATCTTCACTCCCTTATCCATCAAGTTCGTGACCATTACGTCTCCGGATGGTAAACCAACTTYTAAGGGTTCCTCTACTCTAGTGCTCTTAACTTCAGTTAAATCACGAAATTTCTTCGACACAAAAGAGTGCGAAACACCCGTATCAAAAAGCACAAAAGCAGGAATTCCTGAGATGGTTAACATACCTGTTATAACTCCAGGATTCTCTTCAACCTCATTGCGTGCCATGGCATACATATGGAATGAACCCATATGGAAACATGAGCAGTCATCATAGTACTTGGCCGTTTCTGTTAACAATTTATAATCTTCCTCCTTGGCTATGCATGAAGCGCAAGTACATCATGCTGTCTTTGTTGATATCCGGACCTAAGCAACCAGGGAATGACATAGATGTGCACTTGGCTATGCATAGAATAACATGGAAGTTTCGGAACCTCGGATACATCGAAGAAAGTAGCTGTGGCACTCGGGATGAAACCTTAAATCCTAGCCTCAATTATTAATTTTATTTACTGGGAGTATTTATTGAAGGGAGGAAAAGATGGCCGCAACTAACAACGCCCACCGCAAAACAGCAACCCTAACAACCCCGTCGTGGCGGCGCCTGCAAAGCAGAATGTTCCCCCTAACAAAACTGTTAACACCAATCTATTTTGAAAAGGTATAATTAAAATGATTTCTCAGTTTCGTAACTTTGGTCCGATTTCTTGAAATTCGGCTTTCCATGTGTAGATGTGTTGTCTTAAGGCTTTCCGATTAGCCCCCCTTCTTTTTCGACATATGTGAAACCTTCATGTTTCAGACTGAATTTCCCTGAACATTTTTCTTTTTTTGCTTTTGAGTAAGAAGTTTTTTGCTTTATAAGATAGTAGATCTGTATTGCCTTTTTTTTTATATATATATCCGACTTGTTAAATAATACATTGTTGTTGGTCAAGTTCTATGTTGTTTGATTTCTAAAACAAAACAAAACAAAACTCGGATTACCTGTCGATTTTGTAAATTAATCAAGGGATCGAATTCATGGACTTTTGATTTGAGCTACATCCATTGTGATAATAGAATTATTAGGGTTTGCTATAAATATTAATTTTCAAATTTTGTGTTTTCTATTTATTTACTTTTTATTTTTTCACTCTGTTTGTTGATCAAGTTTTTTTTAGGATTTGTTATAAATATTAATGGACGTTGTTGGGTTAAATTAATTCCATGAATTAATATATTTTCAAAAATAATTTGAAAAATAAGATATGCTATTTAAGTGTTTCTGTTTTGCTTGATTCAATTATATATTCTAATTATAATTAAATTCATGATTATATTATTTTTCAATTTCTGTCATCACTTGGTTAATTATAATGCTAAATTTGCGTGGTTAGTTTTAAAAATGATGGCTTGTTTATGAAGGGCAGTGTAATTCAGAATGCAAAACAATAGTGCGAGCCTGTCAAGAGTTGAGATTCCCAAAATGTTTTTATTAATTGTCCATTATCACACATAGGAATTTGTGGTTCATGACATAATATAAATACACTTTATTTGTTGCATAATCTTATTTCAATTGGATTTCTTTTTTGTGTTTGAACAAATGGCTTTCTTTTCTTGATTTTGTTTGTTGGGCCATACATAACAAATAATTGTGCTTGTAGGCCGTAACTTATTTTTAGTTAGTCCTTTTCGTTCGATAGTTTTAAGTAATTTCCTTTATTTACTATTTTGTTTGTCACAAAATGACTTCTTGTTTTACTTTGTCTGGATGGTTTATGTTCGTAAGGAATTAATGTTCATCGATATGACTGCTTCTCAGGGAAATTGGCTTGGCAGCTGGTAGATACGTTGCAACTGGCCCTCTAAAGGTGCAACCAGTGATGAAAAGGCGATTTTGGATTGTAGAACTTAGAAATGGCTCCTCAGGTCAGTAAGTTGGGAGAAAATATTGAGTTTGTGAATGATATTAGCGTAATAAAAATATTTATAAAAAAAATGCAAAAAAAAAAATGAAAGAAACAATTGGAGGACTTGAAGTTGTAGCATAGATTTTTAAGAAGATGATAAATAGAAAATAAGTAACTAAATGTTGTTGAATGTCATAATTGGCAGGTTTTAGTCAAAAGTAAGTTGTTAATGTCTTAATATTTTTTTTGATTATAAAAAGATATGAGAAGTATCATTACAAGCGGAAGCGGATCATAGGAATTTAAAAACAAGTTAATATGATCATTTTAGTTGAACTTGTTGTACAATTTTATGATTTTTTAAGGATTTATATGCTTAACATAAAGTGTTTCTGCACTTTTATTTTTAAGTTGTTGAATATCTTGTTATATCTTTCGTGGCTTTTCCTTCACGCTAAACTCTTGGTTCCAGCCAAGTATTTTGACTACACATTTCATTTTTCTCAAGAATTTACTTAGCTATATCAACTTAGAAACTGATGGTTATATGCCTTTTGTTTTACAAAAGATGTTAAGGAGGCAGCAGAAAGCAATGATGCTTCTGAGAATAATCCTCAATACACCACGGTGTATGTTGGCAATCTTGTTCCAGAGGAATGAGGAAAACAAAATCCCTTTTAAATTGGGTGGATAGCAGGAATGACAAACATGTCCCTCCTCTTAAACCAAATATTGTACTACATAGTTATTATTGTAATTTCTATTTCTTTTAAGTTTCGGAATGTCATTTGCTACATATATAGTTCAGAAATTAGTTATTATTTTTTTGGAGTATTGCTTGTTGTTATTTACTTGTGCTTTCTAGTTTGCAGCCTGATTATGCATGAGATGGACAAACTATGTTACCGAGTATCAAAGCCAGGTGTCATCCGTGCTCATAACCAGGTAACTTATTCAAGTTGTTGTACATTTATTGTGACTTCTTATTCAGTTATTTCAAATTGGATAAACAATTTTTCTTTGGTCTAAATTCTGAATTAATTGCCTACAGTTTAAGTGTTTGTCCGGCAATGAATGATGGAGAAGCTGGTGGAGTTGCTTACAGATAACTTAAGACTTTCTGCGGCAATGCATGATAGAGAAACTGGTGGAGTTGCTTACAAATAACTTAAGGTGATGCATTTCAATATTTAAGCTGGCGACTGATACAATTTTGTCCACACCCTTTAGTTAATATTTATAGATAAACTGTTGTTGGTTGAGCTCGAGTTATATTAAATTAATACATTATTTATATTGTGTGTATGATGACTTTATTGTTGATATTAAATGCTGGTTGATTGTTGTTGGTGCATATAATTTGGTGTATTATATAATTTGTTGTTGGTTGATATATATATATAATTTGGTGTATTATTTAATTTGTTGTTGGTTGATATATATATATATATATAAGGTTGGGTTCAAATGAGAACCCGTCATTATATGTGAACCTATGGACTCATCTTGACCATTAGATTGGATAATCTTGATGGTTGAGATCATGACATGTCAGCATGGTAATAATATAAAAAATGCATTAATTAATTAAAAATGGTATTTTGGACATATATCAACGTTTACAAAAAGCACTACATTGTTCTTTAGAAAGCACAATAGATTAAGGAAAAAAACACTACGATTGTATACAAAAAGCATCGCAAATTTCGTCTATAAACTGCAAATTCAAAAATTTGAAATGAAGCTCAAATCTTCAACAAACCATAACTTTTCAAATTTTATTCGTTTTGAATGAAATATATATCAAATTAATCACATTCTCAAGATCTACAATTTAAGATACATATTGCATGTTTTCTCCTCAAACCAGGAATGTGTCTCACATTACGCAACTGCAATATGAAACCATTTAGAGTATTGATCCAAACATCTCCCTTTCCCACAATTTTAGCGGCTCATCATCAGCAAGGTAAACCTCCCCAAAATTTCCAGACGTATATTGTTCCATGACCTCAACACTACTGCAAGAATGAAACGATGCACCTGAATCCAAAACCCACAATTCTAATGGACTGCTCACAGTCAAAATAAGTGCGTCTACAATATCTTCTATTGTTGTGTTAGCTGATATGTTGTCCTTCTTCTTCAATGGTGCTTTGCACTGGTTCAGGTAGTGACCTAACTCGTCACAATTCCAACACTTGATCTCACTCTTATCCTTTCTTGGATTGCTTCTGCCCCTTGATTTTGATTTACCTCGATTAAATTTACTCTTTGATTGTGATCGCCCCCTATTTTTTCTATACTCAAAGTTGACCCTGAAGTTATACCCGATTCTCTTCTGCGAATTTTTTCACTAATAATCAGATCTCTAACTTCGTCAAACTTTATCTTCTCCTTCCCTGCTGAAGCACTAACAGCGGTTACCGCTCCGCTCCAATTTTCTGGTAAAGAGGACAGCAAAATTAGGGCTTGGACCTCATCATCAAAATCAATATCAACCGATCTCAATTGGGCTTGTATCATATTGAACTCGTTGAGATGGTCGGCAACTGCAGTACCCTCTGACATCTTTAGGTTGAAAAGACGTCGCATTAGATGAACCTTGTTCGCTATCGATGGCTTCTCGTACATCTCTAATAACGTCTCTAACATATCTTTCGTAGTTTTCACCTTAGTTGTGTGGAGAGCGACGTTTCTGGACAGCGATAAGCGCACCACGCTCATCGCCTTTTTGTCCAACAATTTCCATTCGTCCTCTTTCATGGCCTCTGGTTTCGTACCCAGAGGTAGATATAGATCTTTACCGTACAGGTAATCCTCGATCTGCATCTTCCAAAACCCGTAATCTGTTCCGTCAAACTTCTCAATTGGCGATTTTCCGTCACCCATCATATTCTCACCGAGCCTCGCTCTTGATACCATTTGTTAGGTTAGAAGTAATTTGATGAAAAAAGAAGCTATAAAAATGACACAAGAAATTGTTTACCCAGTTCGTCAGAGAGATATTCTGACTACGTCTAGGGGCGCCCAAGCCAAGAGTTTGTACTATAATAATTTTTGAGATATAGTTACAATTACACAACCAGACTATTTATAACAAGAAAATCCTAGTTATAATTTTATGTGAACTCCCTAAAATACTCCCAGAACCTTAGTTGGATCGCCGTGGACGAGGGCTTGGATGTACATTACTTCAGACTCCACAACCCAACAAATTCTTGATAAACACACGAAACAATGAACTCGGTCGAGGTAGTGATAAAAAGAACCCGACGCCAACGAGCTAGGAGCGCCAATGGACATCTAGGCTACGCTTCACAAACAGCTCCACCAC
Organism: Phtheirospermum japonicum; assembly: GCA_014905375.1. Classification (NCBI taxonomy): domain Eukaryota; kingdom Viridiplantae; phylum Streptophyta; class Magnoliopsida; order Lamiales; family Orobanchaceae; genus Phtheirospermum; species Phtheirospermum japonicum. The sequence goes on along the minus strand of BMAC01000106.1, from coordinate 1,172,091 downwards.
ATAAGTAAATTCAGATTATAGCTAAATTCATCTCCGGCCTCTCTGATCAGCCTCCTCGACCGGAATAATTGCGGCCTCTAACTCAGCCTCAAAGGCGAAACCCTTGTTAAGCGATCTCAAAAAGCCGCCTTTTCTTGGCACGTGTGGAAAATGTCCGCCGCGATGCGATCTCCAGGACAGCCCAAAGCATTGCCATCCGTATTCACATTAATCCAGCCAGGTGAGGGGGGCAACTAGGACACAGGGGTAAGGGTGGGCGGAGGGCGCAGGCCTACCACGCACACCAAATTTGTGCAAACAAATCAGGTCAGTGACAGTGTTTGCTATTGTGGCCTAATCAATGGCAGAAGACTCCAAAATGAGTGAATAAGTAAGAATAAGGGCCTCCATGGTGGTAGGTCGTACTCCATTATGGCCGAAATCGCACTTGAGGTGCTAGATCGTCCAAATCTCTGAGATGAAAGCCGCTTTCCATAAGAAGAGTACTTGTGCACACGACAACCAAAAGCAAAAACACAAATATTAGCAAAACCACCTGAGAGGGGGAGTTAGATTTCGAAAGAGTCCTCAATCCAACTCCAAATGTGCAAACTCGCAGTCCGTGAGAATATGATCAAACGTATAAGAACTCGCGAAGCAAAAGCAACAATATGAAGGACCTATGAACCACTGCCCTGCGGATCACGTCCAAGACACCGAGCCAATTAAAGATTACCTTCGAAACAGTGTTAGATCACTGAGATGGAGCATGAGAAGACCAGATCCAACTACCCAACCGAACCTTGAGATATTTCTGACGGAGATGGTCGTATGCAATCTTGGCCGAGATGTTCCCAGAGGGTGAAGTAGTCTAGAATCTCTTATCTTCGGTGTGCAAAACAATGGGAAAATAGAGGGTGTCAATAAAATATTGGTAAAAGCGATCAAGAAGCTCTCCGTGAGGTGAAAGACCACAGAGAAGAAGTAATCGGCGATAGTCTAAGAAAAATGAGGCTTAAAAGTCTCTGGAATGCCGATGCGGGAAGCGATGGAGTAACCGAGCCAATAAACACCCCCCCCCCCCCCCCAAAAAAAAGCTAGCTCTTGAGTCACTGCCAGAGATCCAATGAGAGTTCTCCAAAATGTTAATAACGTGGCCCCTAATGTAACCCGAATGGACGAGGAGACATGTGCACGGGGGGAACCATTCGTCTTAAGAAAGCGCTTGTAGAGAAGAGGAAAGTCCATGGAATCCTTATTAATCAAGTTATTAGCAAATTTTAAGAGGAACGAGGAATTGGCAGTGGTGAAGGAGTGGATGCCAAGGATACCCTCCTCATGACGGGCACAACAGTGGGCCCAGTTAACGGTACAACGCTTACGCTTAGAAAACATTGCCCGACCAGATAAAATTTCTAATAGTAGTCTCCAATCTGTGTGTAAGCAAGGTCGGCCATTTGAGAATGAGCATGGAATGCACAGTGGTGCTGGTAATGACCAAGTTAACAAGGCAAATGCAACTAAAGAGAGATAGAGATGAACCCTTCCAAGTTCCAAAATTAGCCAGAGTCTTATTTAAGATCGGACGGAGATGAGTAGCACGATGGCTACCACAAAACATTGGGAAACCGAGATAAGAGGTAGGGAGGGAGCCAAAGGAGAAATTAGAGACCTGACAGATACAACGGACAACGGCAGGAGTAACCGAGGAGACAAAATAAATCTTAGATTTCCCCAGGCTGAGAATCTTGTCGGAGAAATCCCCATAATGACGAAAGATATCCAAGATGGACCTAGCATTACGAGCCAAAGCAAGACTCATAGCGAGGATATCATCGACATAGGGAAGGCAAGTCGGGAAGCAAAGTGAGCGACCGGCCCGGAATGGAGATATCGTGGCGTGATCCGCAGCAAAATAGAGGGCACGCACGAGAACGTCCTCTATGATGCAGAAGAAGAGAGGATAGAGGGGATCCCCCTGGCCAACACCCCTGGAGCAACTAAAATAGCCAGCGGGGCTGCCATTAAGTAGCACCGAAATGAAAGCGGAACAAAGTATGGTCTCAACCCAGCCAATGATGATAGTCGAAAAAACAAAACGGCATAAGACCGCAACCAGAAAGCCCTAATTCAAGGTATCAAAGGTTTTATAGATATCTATCTTCATGATCATGTTCTTACCGATGGTGCGGGAGGAGAGGCAATTAAAAGACTCAGAGGCAACAGCGATGCAATCATGAATCTGCTTGCCTGGAATAAAACTGAACTGTGACTCCAAGATTATCTTACCAATGACTACACCAAAATGGGTAACCATTATATTGGTGATGATCTTGAAAGAGAAGGTACTAAGAGCGATCGGGCGGATCTTCCACACGAATCGCTCCCTTAACTTACGGGATGAAAATCATGAAATCGAAATTGAAGCCAGTGGGGAGGGAGGAAGAATCAAAGAAGTGCCGGACTGCCGAACAAACATCATGTTCGACAATGTCCCAACACTCCTGAAAGAAATTACCCTTAAAGCCATTTGGGACAGAGGCATTACTAGGGGCGAGAGAGAAGGCAGCCACACGAATCTCCTCATCGCTCGGTGTAGTAGAGAGAAATAAGTGAGATTGAGTATCAAATACAGGGTGCAGGAACTAACTAATCTAAGTAGGTGCTGGAAGAGGGAGGCTGGCAGAAAAAAGATCAGAAAAGAAGGAAATGATCTCACCTTGAATACTATGATGGACTTCTCAACCTGAGCTATAATACTATGATGGAAAAAGGCTGAATTACGGTCACCATCCGTGAGCCACTCAGCCCGGCTCTTTTGTCGAAGAACACTAGCCTGAGTGTCGAGCAGGGAATAAGACTAGACATGCATGGCAATCACAACTTCGAGGTCATCTTTAGAGTACCCCGTGTACAGGCAACGAGACTGTAAGTTCATAAGCTCGGCAAGCAACGACTCCACCTGACGATGAACATTACCAACCATCTGAGCATTCCATTCCCGGAGAAATTCACGAAGGTAACACAATTTAGCCATGAGGGAAAGAATAGGGTTAGTAATCTAGTTGGGAAGAGTCCAAGCAGTGGTGACGAGGGAATGAAAATCGGGCTGCGAAGTCCAAAAGTTCTGGAAACTGAAAACCCAAGGGCCCGAGGTGGTAAGCATATCTCTAGAACACTCTAAGAGAATGAGATTATGATAGAAACGATTATGGGGAAGGAGAAGGCCATAAATACGCCCACACGCAAGGTACAAGTTAGCGGAATGAATCACGCAATCTAGACGAGCAAAGCAAAACTGCCAGTGACAACGGCTAACCTTGGTGAAGAAACCGCCAGTAATGGTGACCTTTAAAAACCCACCCGCATCCAAGAATCTCCGAAAGTCCGAGAAAGAAGAGTAATCATGAGGGTTTCCCTCATCGCGCTCGTGGGCACACAAGACAGCATTAAAGTCCCCGATAATCAACAGATTAGGGAGAGAAATACTTAAGATGTCTCTCTAGAGGGAGCGACGCTCAAAATTCGTGTTATGAGCATGAACGAAGCAAAGATGGAAATTGAGGTCCCCGAAGGTGTCATGGATTTTGATAACCTGATCCGAGGAGAATATGGTAGAAGTAGAGTTAACCGTGGATCTCGAGAAGAACCAGATATCTGGGATACCATTGCTACGAAAGTTCTTGGCAACAAGGGTAAGATCAAGGGACTTTCAGAAAGAGGCACGAATGCTAGAGAAAAAAACAATTGGCTCTGAAATAGCAAGGAAATTGGGATGATGAGCCCGACAGAGTTCCTTAAGGACAAGATGAGAGGCCGAGTTACAAATCCCTCGAATGTTCCAAAAGAGGTAATATATTAATCAGACGTGGAGGTGGAGGTGTGGCAAGTCCTTCTATCCATTTTGTCAAAATGAGAAAGCTCTTTTTCGAGGGACGCTAAACTAGCGTCGGAGTCATCAAAATCAGACCACCAGAGGCTGGCGTCGTGGACATCAGTAGACGTGGAATAGAGGAACCCGACTCGACGATGGTAAAATATTGAGAGGGATTACTCTCTTTGACCTTGTCTTTAGCACTTTGCAAAAGTGATTTGGACGCAGTGTTAGGATCGTAAAGAATGAGCGTAGATCATTGGGAGACACAGGGGACAAAGTGGACGAGGAGTTAGCTCCAAGGGTTGAAGTCGGTCAAATGTGCACAGCTTGAGTACGACGCACGGCACCTCTGGCAAGAAAATGCCGACGACGGGAGGAATCAACGTCGAGGGGAAGGAGAAAAGTTACTTCTTCCCATCCGAAATGGATGAGGGAGCGTGAGCAGTAGTAGACTTAGGGATAGGGAAACCGGGAGCAGAGAAGGAGGGTTCAAGACCCAAAGGGGGATTCGGGGTAGGTGGCGGGGACTCTGGCTGATATCAGACTCCAACGCGTTAAAAACATTGGAAGTCGTCAATCAGAAGTACTGGGGACGGAAACTGACTAAGGTTCCATAAGGTTACAGACCTTCAAGTCACGAGAATCAGAGCGTCGACGAGATTATCTGGTGTTAATCGTCTGCCATTCGTCGCTAGCCACTTTCTGAGTGACACGAGATTTAGGAGCAGGGCAAGAACCAACAAGATGCTCAACCATTTTGCAATACGAGCAAAAATCCGGTAGGTTCTCATAACCTAACAAAATACACCCACAATACCCCTCACGCTCAATCATTAATATTTCATGCAGGGTATTATCAAGATTTAACCCAACCAACACACGAACAAAGTGGCCACAATATTCGAAATAAAAGATTGTTCCCAGTATTCAATAGGCAATTCATAGATGCGAATCTAAACCTGAGAAGATGCCGAGACAACTTATAAGGCTTGAAATCCAAAGTCCATGGGAATAGCCTAAGAGTGATAGAGCCAAGCTTCCAAACAGTCTTGGCAAATACACGGTTTCGATCCTTGACAAGAGCGAAAGAGAGACTAAAAAATCCATTGCCAAGAGGAACGAAATTCCAATCTTCGGTGGTATTCCATGCAGAAGTCAGTGACTCTTTGATTTCAGCGATCATAAGAGGTTTCGAGCCTTTCGGTTAAAGAACTCGACCGATGAAAGAGCTACATAATAATGAGACACGGAATTGTTAAAGGTTTCATCAATCGTAAATAAAAAATAATATCCCTTCTTGGTTGGAGGTGCCCCTAAGGAGTAGTTCATCAGAGATGGTCTCGGTGCGATGTGAGCGGGCCGGGCTGCCAAGCCTAGGAGGTTCCAAAGAGGCGAGCCACCATTGCTAAGAGAAGAGGTGGACGGGGGCATGGAAACCCATTGGGATTGGGGCAAATCAAGCTGCAGGCCTGAAGGAGTAGTCGTCGGGCTTGGGTGAAAGTGAGGTGCTGGGCTGCCAAAAAAGTTTTACACATAATTTATATTCTATACTATTCTATTAACCCATACTATTAAATACAAAATTATAGGACATTATCATTCACTTTTCAACAATGATTCGACATAAAATACAATATAATATATTATCATCTGCTTTTCAGATATGATTTGACATCTTCAATAAAAAAAATGATTCTGAATCCTTTAGCAATAAAGAATTTTTATAAGTCACAAAATTTTGAATACCCTAAGATTTTAAAATAGAATTCAAAATCCAATAAATAATAATTGAAACAAGCTCATTTATATATATATATAATATATATATTATATATATATATATATATATATATATACTATATATATATATATATATATAGGTTGAAACTCGTGTAATACGCAGATATTGAGAAAAATGGTAAATATGCAATATTTTGAGCAGAAAATTATCAACTTTAAAAAGTGAATTATTAATACAAAAAAATGTTCATTTTAATTTTGGAAACCTTCTTGTATACAACACTAAACGTTCTATTAAAAATGTTACCATTTTTTTCGTATCAAATAAATTTCAATATTCTAGTACACTAACCCGTGTGTTACATATTTTTTAGGAAAAAAAGTAATTAACAATTTGATAAAATGAAATGTAATACAAAAATAATTTTATTATGAATATTTGTAAGGGACCACTAATCATAGCAAACACTCAAATTCGTTTTGTAACAAAGTGACAACAACAACAATAACAACAACAAGAGCCTTGGAGATTTAGTATTGTTAAAAAAAACTCAATGATCTTTTAAAGGTGCAAATACTTCCTTAAAACTTATTTATAATTTACAACTTGCACCTTTAAAGGAGTTAATTTGAATAATAATTGGATTTTTTTTTTGTAATTAAATCAAATCTCGAGGGTGCTACTGTAACTATTAAAATATTCATATTGTAATTACTGAAACATTCGATATTGAAATAGTATCACAATTCCAAATAATAAAACATCATGTGTTTAAAAAAGCATATATTCCCTAAAAATCCTAAGTAAGTGTAGACAATATTACCCCGTGAGATTGGTACCCGTATAGCACGCAAGTGAAATCGAATGTTAGATATTCTTTCTTCTTCTTGTAAATTACCCGTAAAAAGAAAATCAAAAATTTTTATTTTTCCCTCTCGAGAACCTTGCCAACCCAAACTATATAGCAGAATTCCAAAGTGAATCTTTAGAACCCTCCGTCTAAATCAAATCCCAAACTCAATTAGATTGAAATCTCCGTTCAAATCAAATCCCTTACCCAGCGGAAATTAAAATCGGAAATTCACATTCCATACTGAAAAAGCAGCAAAAGCTTTGCTCCAAATCAAATCCCATATCATGCGGCTGTGGAAGGGATTCGCGAAGTGATTATGGGCGAACCAATAATCGTAAAATATCTTCAAATTGTAGTTGAATAGTTCAGTGATAAATAATCCTGGTCATATGTCGAGGAGGGCAAAGAAGAATCCACGGACCAAGTAAGATTGTAATTGTTGCTATTCTGATAATTTCTTTTTCTTTTTTTTTTCAATTAGTTTAATTGCTATCTTTTGAAGTCGGTCTGTTCATGTGTGTATCTTCGCATTGAATAAGTTGTTTGGAACTGAATGAGTAGTTCATATTTGTTCATGGAACAGAATTCATCGATTTAACTGAACATAGTTTTGTTTTCGTTGTTATCTAGTTTTGGTTTGTAGGTTGCATAATTAGGAAATATAGTTATGCTCTTCAATGTCATTTTGCCTAAAAATGTCAATTTGTAATTGATGAAATTCTTGATTTTGTTGAATCCTAAACTCTGTTACTTTTTGAAATTTGATACAAAATAAAAAACTACTCTTGGAAAAATCAGTGTGCCACTATCGCACTAATTTGTGTCAATATTTTACGAAATACAAAACTTTCATTCCAAAAAACAAAACAACTTTTGTCGTATAATTTTTTTATCCCTCGTAACTGTTTTCAATTTAACTGGAAAACTGCGGCTTTCTTTTATATAGGTTTTTTAAAATAGAATTAGTTTATGTAGCTTGTAATTATAGTTGTTTTGCAGTTTTGGTGTCATTATAGGTGTTATGCAGTTCTATGTAGTTTTGGAATTGTAGGTGTTATGTAGTGTAGTTTGTAATTTTTTGACAATTCGGAATAGGTGTTATGTAGTGTGTTGTGTAGTTGTGTAGTGGAATTGTAGGTGTTATGTGGTGTAGTTTGCAATTTTTTGACAATTCCAAAATAGGTGTTATGTAGTGTAGTTTTGTAGTTTGCAGTTTTTTTGACAGAGTAGTTCGTAATTTTTAAACTGCAATTTTCAACAGACTATTGTGGAATTATAAATGTTAGACGACAGTTTAACATTTGTGTGGTTTGTGTAGCTTGCAATTTTTTGACAGAGTAGTTCGTAATTTTTACACTGCAATTTTCAACGGACTATTTTGGAATTATAAATTCGTAATTTTTACACTGCAATTCTCAACGGTCTATTTTGGAATTATAAATGTTAGTCGGATGTTTAATAGTTGTGTGCTTTTTTTAGTTTGCAATATTTTAACAGAGTAGTTCGCAATCTTTAAATGCAATTTTCAACAAGGTAGTTTGGGATTATAAATGTTAGACGACTTTTTCACAGTTATGTGGTTTATGTAGTTTGGAATTATAATAAGAAGTTGAAAAGAGAGCAGGATGAGATTTTTTTGTTTGTGTTTTTCCTGATTTCTAATTTTCTTTTTTCTAATCATTTATTTCTCAATTTATAATATGATATACTATTTTATTTTATTTTCTCAATGTAGCTCCGAAAAACCTAGCTCAATAAATCTATCGAATGAATTGGTATGAGTTTTTTAGCTCTCATCTTTTAATATGATTTTCTTAACCATCGATCTCGACATGTAACGATATTTTGAACTTGACTGTGTACCATTGTACAACTAAATGATATCGATTTAGAGTCAACTAAAACGATCTTGACTACATCGATTCAGAGTCAACTAAGATTTTGTAATTGTGCTGGACTTGCTTGGAGTAGATAAAAGTCAATTTCAGTTCATGTAGTTTGTCATCTTGTTTGGGATTGTATTGTTTCGATAATTCGAAACTATTAGTGTACGTTGTTTGCCAAGGGCCTTCGGTTCAGCAGGGCCTGGGAAAAATAGTATTTTAGTATCAAAGTAGTTTGGAATTTGTAGTTCAAGTTAAGAAATTCAGATTAGTTCAAGTTATTGAAACCAAAAGCCCTTGACATGTAATTTGTAATCTTGTTTGGAATTGTATTGTTTTGATAATTCGGAACTATTAGTTGTTTTCTATTTAATTTGGGGGAAGCTAGAACCGAATCCATCGAATGAATTAAACTACCCTTGAATAAGTAGTTCGGAACTAAATCAGTAGTTTAGATTTGTATCTAGAACAGAATCCATCGATTGAATTAAGCATTTTTTTTTTTTTTTTTTTGTAGTTTCGGTTTGTAGCTTGCATAATTAGCAAATGTCGTTTATGCTCTTCAATGTAATTTTTCTTATAAGTGTCAGTTTGTAATTGATGAAATTGTTGTTTATGTTGAGTACTAAACTGTGTCACTATTCAAATATGATACAAAATACAAAACTACTCTTGGAAGAATAAGTGTATCATTATCATACTAAACCGTGTCACTATTTTGTAAAATACAAAACTATCATTCCAAAATACAAAACTACTCTTGTCGTAAGTTTTTCTATCCTCTGTAATTGTTTTCTATTTAATTCGGGAACTTTAGCTTTGTTTATTGATGTTTTTTTTCAATAGAATTAGTTTATGTAGTTTGGAATTATAGTTGTTATGTAGTTTTGGTTTGATTATAGGTGTTATGTAGTTTGTGTAGTTTGAAATTATAGGTGTTATGTATTTTATGTAGTTTGGAGTTGTTGGTGTTGTGTATTTAGTTTATGTAGTTTGGAATTATAGGTGTTGTGTAGTAAGTTTATGTAGTTTGGAACTATTGGTATTATGTAGTTTGGAATTAGAAATGTTAGACGGCAGCTTAACATTTATGTAGTTAATATTATAAATTATATTTATGTAGTTTGGAATTATAACTTAAAACTATAAACTACATGTTAGGAATCATAAACTACAAATCTAAGTAGCTCGAATTAATTGGTTTGAGTTTTTTTAGTTCTCTGTTTTCAGGATGCACGTTGCGAAGCTAGTGACAAAGTGTGCAACGCGAGAAACGACAATTTAAAGCTCAAGGGCTCTGATAAATATCAAATTTCTATGGAAAAGGTAGGATTTATCCCAATCTTGTGTGTCCTATTCTTGTCCTTTTTGTCGTGTTGAATTCTGAAATTGATTTAAGCTTTTGTCGATTTTTCGTTCAAATATTTTTGTACACCAAACTGTGTTTTTTCTTCTATATTTATTATTGGAGTTGTATTTGTTTCCTAGATGATCTGTTATTATTTTTCTATGTTCTCAAGAAAAAAGGTATCTTGCTAGTAGTGAGTCTGAAACTGAGTTGCCAGATTGTCTTCTGACACTACTGGTGGAGTGTAGGGATAATGCACTTATATATGAATCTGAATACGGAGCTGAATCCGAGGATGATGAGGCCGATGAAGATTGAAAATTCTCCAAGAACAAATCCAAATTATCAAGATTCATGACGAGTTTTATCTATCTTTTCGTGTTTATTTACTTTAGTTTGATCATGTTTTATTTAGACATATTTATGTATTCTTCTTTAAAAGTTTGACTAGATGTTTGATTCCGAGACATGAAGTAGATTATTAATAATCCTTTCTTAGTTCCCTTTTGTTGTTGGTTTTATATTTCCTTGATTCTATCTTATTCGAGTATGTTTAGTGTTTGAGCAATTGATCTTTGTTATTGGTGACTTATGACTTTGTTCTATATTTAATTCCACACACAAAAGCAATTGTTGTTTTGATGAGCAACTGTCCAATACGAAAAATATTAAGGTATTAAACAATCTATGAGAACTCGAACGAATAAAATATTAACGCCAACACATTATCTTAAGTCTAAGTTTTCTCCTATTTATTTTCAGAACACAGAAAGAGAAGCAAGCATTTCACTTGAAGCAGAAATAATTAAACAGAAGGGGGAAAGGCATAAAGAAAACAGCAAAAGGGAAAAAAACATTGAGGCACAGTATTAATGCTCAAAGCTAATTTTTGAATTTCTTGAATTAACTTCGCAAACTTCTAACCATAATAATGAAAGTTAAATCCAATATATATAAGATAAATCCCAGTATAATATGAGAATTCATGATATTTAATATCTGTAACTACAATTATCTCCTGATTTGTTAGCAAAAATATATATTTACATAAAAAAAGGCAAGCTAAGCTAAGATTTTATTTCAAATCAACAAAAAGGATAACACAACTATTTGAATAAAGAAGTCTGGTCTTCAAGCAGAGTAAAAAAAATTAAAATAAATGGAATTGAGTGAACTAAAATCACATTACAAAACTTGTCCATAGTTGAAACTTGAATACTGAATAGCTCAACACTCAACCTCAAAATCTAAAACAAGAAACCCAAAATTACTTTGCACCAACCATTAGCGAGTAACCGTTAGCGGGCCCAGGAAGCCCAGAACAGATTTTTCGGCCCAGTTCGCGGAAAAAATCTATAAATACCCTCCTCAATCCCAATTTCGAGCAGCTAGGTCTGTGTGTGCGTGTGCTAACCCTAAAAACGGAGAGTGTCCTAGGGTTTTGGATACGGAAAACAACAACGAGACGCGACGATCAAGGAGCAAAAAAGAATCGACGACGACGAGTTCTCGAAGCCGTTCGACGCCGATTCATCCGTAGAAGTCCAGTTCGCTGCTTTCACTCTTCGGAATAGCCGAAGATCTGTCAATTTCCAGTAGCTTAAATGAGTACTTTGAACTTTCACTTAGTTTTCTTAGTTTTAATCATTAGTTTTCAAGTTTTAGAATATTAGTTTGTTCCTGTTCGTATCGTTTGCTTCGTTTGGATTCACTGAACGTATTTAGTTATTTAATCTCAGTTTATTTTCAATCTTATATGCTTATTGTTGGTAGTTTAATATTCTGCTGGTTGGAGATTAGTTTATGCATGCAATACATGTTAGTTTCTGTCAACTGTTAGTGTTAACCGTTGCTGTTAACCGTTACTGTTAATGGTTGGACCAACAGTTAGCAGTAACAGTTAGCGCTAAGGGTTGCAACCAGTAACAGTTAGCGCTAAGGGTTACAACAGTTAGTAGTTTACTATTTGAATGGTTAGTTTAAATTGCTAAATCTGAATTGCTTTTGAGTTATTAAATTAGTTTCTGATTATTTAGTTTAAGTTATTAGTTAGTTAATTAATCTAAGGTTAGTTAATTTAGCTTTTTAAATTAAGTATTTTCTATTTAAATTCGTAGTTAATTATCCTCATCAAAAACCCCCCTTATTTGTATGTGTTATTTTAAATTGAACAAAACTATTTAAAGATTCCGATTGTATGTTCCTCGACAGACGACTCGAGTCAATTTGCCAACCTATGCGCGACCCCATTCTCTTGCAGGCAAGCTATTGATCTTTTGACAAGTTTTCATAAGTAGGCAACCAAAAAGCTTGAATCAAGATTTTGGCGCCGTTGTCGGGGAATATACAAAGGTTTTCAAAAATATGTTTGTTCATTTCTTTTTATTTCGATACTACTCTATTCAAATGTTGGCGAAAGTGATCCCAGAAAATTGATAATTAAATATTTATATAGGCAAATGTGTTGGGATTTTGAAACTATTCTGTACCAATATAGGCGAGAGTGGTCCAGGAAAACTGATAATTAGATACTACTTCGTTTCACTACTCTTTATTAAATGCTGATAATTCCAAACTACTCAGTAATAAGGGATTTCAAAACTATTATATACCAATATAGGTGAGATTGATCTGAAAAAAACGATAATTACCATGTGCGAGAAAGAAAACAAAGAAAAATTTGTTTAAATTCGATACTATCCGTAATTAAACTGCAAACCGCTTTGCAAAATCTCAGAAATTACATAATACTTTGTAAAATTTTGAAAATTACATTCTACCTTGAAAAATCTTATAAACTACATACTACTTTATAAAAACTCAAGAATTACACACTACTTTGCAAAAATATTGGAAATTACTTACTACTTGGAAAAAATAAAAAAGAAACTATACGTCATAAAATTGCATATTGCCTTGCTAAATCTCAATAATTACATATTACTTTGCAAAGTTCAGATTGCATATTACTTGATTATAATCCGAATTATTTGTTTAAATTCGATACTAATCGCTTAGAAAAATCTCAAATATTACATACTACTTTAAAAAATTCGAAAAGTACATACTATTTTGCGAAAATCTTATAAAATACATACTACTTTTCAAAAACTCAAGAATTACACACTACTTTACAAAATTATTTGAAATTACATACAACTTGAAAAAAAACAAAAAGAAACTATACTTCATAAAATTACTGGAACTACAATCAAACTCAAAGAAATTTGAATTCTTTATGTCAACCCCATACAACAAAATTAAAAAAGGGCCATCTTCCTCAATTTAACCACATGTAGTCGTCATTGCCATCTACAGCCGCCGCCACAAACACCAGGAATTATTCAATCAAGCAGAGAAGTGAAGAAAACAAGTGATGTGCAGACATATATGGCTTGTTAATTATGTCCCGTTCACCGTCTTTACGCATCGACAATTTGAATTTCAGGGCGATTAGCCCCACAGTCCTCATTCGAGTGGGTTGTCTCCTCCATCCTTCGCCGGTGATTTTACAAGGTGGTGTTGTGATGGGGCTTGCGAATAAGGAAGAAGCTGATCAATGACAGAGTTTTTTTTATTTTTCCTTTCGATTATCACAAAAAGAAATAATGGGGGAAGAAGACGGAGGGCAGGACATTCGTTTGTTGATTTCTTCCTTTAATATGGCAATGATTTTGATTGCGTGGGTCACTCTATGTAATCTGCTTTCCATCGGGGTGGCTTGCGTACTTGTTCAATTTATTAAGGCAGATTTGTCAGTCTACTTTAATTTTATGGTTATATGGTATGTATCTTTATTAGATGGGAATAAAAACATTCATAGGATTTTATGGGATTTGGATTATATGATATATAACGAAATGGGAATTTTCCCATAAAATTATTAATTCTATTTACAATTATATTATTCTTGTCACAGCAAAATATCTTCTCACAACATAAAGTCGACTATTACTTGGTCCCTACAAATACAAACCAGCATAGAAGAAAGTTTGACCTGACATATAGTGGATCACAAAATCTTGTGAGTCGAATGACACGAGCATCACTCACATCCTTAGCAAAGCTCGAAGTAGCACATTTTTGATCATCTTGAACCTCGTCCAACTCCAACTAGATTAATTCCCTGAAATTAATATGACAATCAAACAATAAATAAACAGTAAAAGACTAAAGTAATTAAGAGTAATAAGCATTTAAAAACTTATAGAGCAACACTAAAACAATCGAAACAATCAAAGTGATAGGTATGTTCAATTCTCACATCTTGAAAGATAATTTACCAATAGGCAAAGAGGAATCGAAGATGATCCTATACCCACACTTATGCAACAACATAAACAATATAAGTTTCTCAAATATTTAAAAAATGACCTACGAATGTATTTTTTATTATAAATAGACCCACTTATCTTTCAATGTTTAACATTTAATATTTAAAAAAACTACCCCTGAAAGTTATTACTAATTACAAATATACCCACTTATCTTTCAAACTTTAAGTTTTTCAAGGCTCCAAATGGAGCTTGGGAGGCAGATTCAAGAGAAGGTGGCATGACATGTCGCCACAGCGATGGCCTCATATCAGTCTCCACTGTCATAGCATCAGGTGGCACTTGTACAAGAAAATAGTTTCTAGAATAAACTTTATATAAGGAGTCTGTCGGTTACCTTCTAGAAATTCATTCGGTGGCATTTTCATAATTAAATAGTCACATATTAGAATTGTTTTCCAATATACCTTCTAAAAAATCCGAATGGCACTGCCCTTCCTGCTTGGAACTCCTCCCCGTTTAGGGTTTCCTCTACTTGGCATGCGGTGCAATATCCACCCCTTCGCGTTTCTGGCCACCCACATCTCATCGATGTGCCACAGGCGATTAATTTGTACGTATTTTTTATGAGTTTTTTATATGTTTTGAGTCATTTTGTTATCTTTTTTGGGTTAAGATTAGGCTATTTTGCATGATTTTCCATTTTACGACTTTTTACTTAACTTTCCGATTTTTCGATCATTAATTGATCCTTTTGAGATGACTTCTGTGTTTTCTCATACAGCTAGAGTGCTTGACGAGCCTGGGAGTTCAAGAGGATAAAGCTCATAAATCGTTACGAGAATTGAGAGACAAATACGAGAAAGTCGGTGCCAAGAAGTAGCTAAAAGGACACTCATCCGATCGGATGTATCTAACATCCGACCGGATTGGTCTATTAAACTCATCCCATTGATTGATGACCAGAATAGACGTGGTGTCAATGCTACCATGCTGTAGGCATCAATCGATAGGACAATCGATGACATGTCAATGAGCTCTTTGTCCTACCCATCGACACTACATCGATCGACACCCTTTTTGGATGACCACTATATCCTAACTGTCGACCCTCCGTCGATCAATGATAGAGGTCGACGAGATCTCTGTCCCGACCGTTGAACCCTCATCGACCGATGGCCCATCGACACCGACCCGGAACTGGCCCATTTGTTGATTTAAGACTCGGACAAAAGAGGAAGAATCAAACCAGCAAAAGGGGGCAGAGGGGGATATCCGAAATATATAAAAAAATCCTACAAGGGAACCCTTACACGATACCTAACGGCAAATTCGATATGAGGAGAGATCGAGTCCTGATTATAGACCTTTTCACCTTGAAGAATGCAGAAATTCGAAAATCGTGACAATCATCCGAGCTCTTCGGAATTTCTTGAGTAGCATAGCATTCATCTTTCAAATTAATAATTCGTTCTATCAAACTATTATTCTCTAAAACTCTATTTCCATTTTGTAGTTGTTAATCTATTGGGTGAATAATTCTTGTTTAGAAACTTGAGTTGGAATGTTTAAATTATTTTGAATCATTGTTGAATGAGATTAATTGATATTGTTTTTATTTTCAATCTTTGTGTTGGATAATTTCGTTGATCCATATCCTTGCCATTCTAAAGTTCTTAGATTGGTAATTTTTCTTATTAGAAGTGCAATTTATCAATGCCTTCCAGGTGTTCGATAAAATGCCTGAATGATAATTTTTAGTTAAATTCTCTTGTTAAATATTCGAATAGTCTTTAAATTTGTTTTTAAAATCATTGCATAGTTTTTTTTATAAACGTTAGTTATGTTCTTGCACAGGGATTGACACTCTCTTTGCAAGATTAGTTTTAAATTATAGTTTTCTTTTTCAATACTCTTAGTTTAAAAAAAATATCATTATCAAAAACCCCTTTTGTTCGCGTGTTTAGAATTAGAATTTGTGAAGTTTGATATAATAAACATCGTCGACCCCGTATTTCCACTCCTTGAAAATTTGACTCGGTGTAGCTTGCCAGTCTATAGTGATCCCGTTATTTTGGAAGAGCAATTAGTTCAACTCAAAATTTAGCTCCGTTGTTGGGGAATGGCAAAGGGGTTGACGAAGTTTATTTGTGTTAAATTTATGTTGGATACTATATACAATTGTTTTTGGTTTGCCACTCGATGCTTTGATGTTGTTTGCCCCATTCATCAGCAGCATAGAACAAATAGGGAGACTTAGACGACTCTTTCCTTCCCCCGAAGGGAGTCCATCCGAAGCAACCCCAACTACCATGTCAAACATCCCGTATTATGGCGGCCGAGGAACCGGAGGAAGAGGAGGAGGAACAAATGGTGGCCGAAAGAGAGGACACGACAACCGCACTCCACCTCGCGATCAGCCATATGGCATGCCACCCGACAATGACATGCACGTGAGAGACCAACAGAATGACGCCCGGGATGAAGACCCACATATGTTTGCTCTTATCGAAAACCAAGAGCCCAACAAGGACGAAGAACAAAAAGGACCTGAGATCCTCGAAGATGGAAACAACAGGGGGCCCCAGCTCCAAGATAACTGCCGAATCATGATGCCACAAATCCGATTGTCCGAACACCACAACACTTTTGGAACCGAGAAGAAGCCCGAGCTTTCAATGCTTGGGCAAATCAAGAGGTCGAGTACAACTACGTTGGAAACAGCGGGCCCAATCCCCGAAAAAACTAGCGGAACAACAAATACGAGAACCAGGGGTGAGAACGGAATCGTTTTCAAAATAGAGGAGAAGGGAGACCATACCGTGCTTAGCAAGATAAAAATGCCCGAAACAACACATATGAGGATGAGGATTATGGTCATTATGAAGATGATCAATATATGGGAATCACGAAAAGTACGGTGGATGGAGAGACTACGGAGGACGTGCTAATTTTGGTGGGGGACGAGCCCCTCGATATCCGAACGAGCACTTAAAAAGCAACCTCGTGTGCCCAACCATTGGTCCATTCAGTTTAGCGTTAGTCTTAGGCCCTGCGGCCCAAGACTATGATTTGAAGTCCAACCATGGCAGCCAGCTCCCCGTTTTCTATGGCATGTAAAATGAAGACCCTCTCCATTTCATTCAAGAATTTTATGCGGTGCTGTCTAGAATTCCAGCTCGGGGACTAAATGAAAGACAACTTAGAATGAGGTGATTCCCGAGAAGCCTAAATGTAAAAGTTAAGCGGTGGCTTCTATCGGAGTTCTTCACTCCCTAAACAATTGGGATATGGTTTTTAATAAATTCGTGGGCAAGTTTTACTCGGCCCAAACGACGACGAAGTTGAGGAGGGAAATTACCAACTTTGAGCAAATGGACAAGGAGTCATTCCACAAGGCATGGGAACGCAAGGGGATCCTCCATGCATGCCCTCATCATAACAATAGTGCTGAAATGGTTAATAACTTTTTCCATGAGGGGTTGTTGCTGAGCTATAATCAACAAGTGGAAGCAAAAGCCGGTGATTTTTGAGATTTAACTAATAGAGAAGGATGGGACCTATTTGATCTCATGGGTGATAAGTCACAGTAGACGAGTTACCGGCCTAGAAAGGTCAAAGTGAACGAGGTTTCAACTTCTCGAGAGGAGAATAATAATATCGAGGAATTCACAAAGCAAGTCACATTACTGCAAAATATGATAAAGCGAGAGGAGGAGTCTCAACCGTCACACGAATTGTGTGGGATTTGTGGAGAGTTTTGACATGAAGCAAATGCATGTCAAGTAACGTTTTATGAAGATGAGGGTGAGGAAGTGAATGTCATTTAAAAATTTCAGCCCAACAACAAATCGGGCAAAAATTCACCAAAAGCTATGACCCTGACTCGAACACCTACAATTCTGGGTTCCGAGACCATCCGAACTTCAAGTACGGCCCAAAAAATCCTAACTACATGTCGATGCCAAAATGGATAGATCCTCAGTACCTAGCACCACCTCCCCCGAACAGAAGTCAAGGAGGTCCGAGTAATTATAACTCCTACCTGAATAAAGGCCTAGGAAATTATCAACAGTGCCCTCCGGAAAGGAAAAATAACTCAGACCAACAACAATACAAGGCTCCACAACAACAACAAGCTCCACCTCCCTTGAATCACTATGAAGAATTGTGGTTGTGGCGACAACGACAAGAATTTGAGACTCTACGCAACTGAGATGAGACTCTTCGTACCGTAGAAGAAAATAATTGCAACAAGAAACAAATGCACAAGCTGGAAATGATGATATGACAGATCTCCGCAACCTTAGCAAAGTTCGGGACCACCCCCGGGAAGCTACCTAGTCAACCTGAACAAGGAATGGCAATACATGTACTCCGAGGAGGAAGAAAGTTTATAATGGGGTTCAGAGAGTTGGAGGAAGAAGAGGTTGAGAACGAGCCAATTTTGGAAGAAAAAGAAGCAAGTGCTGACGTGCCACCCTTGAACGGCAAAAAGGCGGATCGAGGGGATTCATAAGTCCCAAAATAGATACGTTCTATGTTCTATCACCGGGACCTTTCTTTCCAAGAGGGTCAATTCGAGCAACGAGGGTGTAGCCAGGACATCCGGTCGGACAAGCCAAGAATCCGTCCAGATTGGAAGAACAGAGGCGACATCCGACCAAGCAGAATAGCACATTTGTTTGGATGTAACCAATGAGCAAGGTGATTCTATCCATGTCAAGCCGCAATGAGTCATTCGAGATCCTGTGCCATTTTCGAGTCATCTTAAGCCGGCAAGGGAGAAAAAGAAGTTCGTGGAGATCTATAACCTGTTGAAGAGCATTAACATCAACCTACCACTTCTTGACGTGATCAAAGCGATGCCGACATACATTAAGTTTTTCAAGGAGCTCGCATCAAAAGAGAAACGATTGGAAGCGAACGAGTGAATTGTGCAGTCAAAGGAAGTGAGTGCCATATGCCACCAACCAATACCGCTGAAAGTGAGTGATCCCGGGAGTTTTTGCATCACGATAACTCTAGTGTATGGGCAAAAGGTACGAGGACTGCTCGAGATAGGGGCAGGGATCAACTTGATGCCCTATGCCCTATACAAACAGTTCAATCTTGGGGTTATGAAGACAACAAGCATGCGACTTCAAATAGAAGACCACTCGGTGACATATCCGTTGGGAGTGGTCGAAGATGTTTTGGTAGAAGTCGGCTCAATAGAAGTCCCCATGGACTTTGTGATACCGGAGGTCGGAGAAGTGGCTAAAGCAAGCAAGGATCACACTATTCTCTTGGTCGACCATTCATGGCAACCTCACACACCATGATTGACGTGCATCGAGGAGAAATGACATTATCCGTTTTTGACGTGTCAGTAATGTTTTCACTTAGAGACATCCAAAATGCTCCATCACCCCTGTTAGGTCCCGATTGCTCTTATCTCGATTATGTGGATAAATGCGTGAGGGAGTTGTTCGGTGTCGTGCCATTAGAAGAGTGGAACGTCGAGGACGATAATTTTGATCCAAATACATAGGGGGTGGTCGATCTATTTGAAATTGAAGACAAGGATTTGGGCAAAATATCTATTGGACCCGTGCTGGAGCAAAAGATGGAATTGAAGCCACTACCGAGCCACCTCGAATATCTTTTTCTTGAGTCTAATGAGACGAAACGCGTAATTATTTTCGCAGAATTAGCGGAGCATGAGGAGAGAAAGTTGATCAAGGTGCTCAAAAAGTACAAGCAAGCTATTGGCTGGAGCATCGGGGATATTAAGGGGATAAGTCTGGTCACATGCATGCACCAGATAGAGCTATAAGAAGGTATGAAGCCGGTGAGAGATGGGAAAAAACATCTAAAACCTACACTCATGGATGTAATGAAGAAAGAAATCTTCAAACTCATCGATGAAGGAAATATCTACCCCTTGGAGGATAGTGAATGGGTTAGCCCAGTGCACGTGGTTCTGAAGAGGGAGGCATCATAATCGTGGAGAATGACAAGGGAGAGATCATTCTGACGCGCCTAACCACCAGGTGAGGCATGTGCATCGACTACAAGAAACTCAATGCCGCGACAAGGAAGGACCATTTGCTCGACAAGCTAGCAGAACACGAGTACTATTGCTTTTGGATGGACTCTCCAGCTATTACCAAGCAGCGATAGCTCTGAAGGATGAGAAGAAGACAATATTCACGTTCCCATTTGGCACGTACGCCTACCGGAGGATGCCATTCGGCTTGTGCAATGCCCCAACGACATTCCAGAGGTGCATGCTCTCCATCTTCAATGAGTTCATTGACAAATTTCTCGAACTCTTCATGGTTGACTTTTTAGTATATGGCTCATCGTTTTCAAGAATAATTTGTCTAAAGTCCTTGAGCAATATGTTGAGTCTTGTTTAACTCTGAGTTGGGAAAAATCCGATTTCATAGTAAATAGTGGAATTGTACTCGGTCATATGGTGTCGAATAAGGGGATGGAAGTTGACAAAGCTAAAATCGTTGTTATTGAAACCCTTCTTCCCCCTAGAGATGTCAAGGGTATTAGAAGTTTTTTGGGACACGCGGGTTTTCATCGGTGCTTTATAAAAGATTTTCTAAAATTTGCCGCCTATTGTGTAAGTTTTTGAGAAAAGATGTGTCGTTTGAGTTTGACAATGAATGTCTAAATGATTTTAGTGTTTTAAGAGAAAAACTCACCCAGGCACCCATTGTTGATGCCCCTGATTGGTCCCTTCCATTTGATATTATGTGTGATGCGTCAAACGATGCAGTGGGGGCTGTCTTGGGGCAATGTGTTGATAAGTTTTTGAGGGTCATCTACACTACCACTAAGCATTAACTATTTTTTGTTGTGTTTTCATTAGATAATTTCCACTCTTACATTGTTGGTTGTAAAACTATTGTTCATACCGATCATGCGACTTTACACAATCTATTTATGAAAACCCAAAGTAAGCCTAGGTTGATTTGTTGGATTATTCTTTTGCAAGAATTTGACGTTGAGATTAGAGATATGAAGGGGTGCGAAAATGTTGTAGCCGATATTTATCTTGCATGTTGGTAGATAGTGATTCTAGCAAGCATAACTTTGTCGATGACATTTTCCCTCATGAGGATGCTAACTCTATCGATAACATTAATGATCATTGGTAGGCCGATTTTGTTAATTACCTTGCAATAAATATTATCCCTAACCACCTTTTTGCCCAAGAGAGGAAGAGGTCTTGTTCAAATGCAGGAGCTTCTTTTGGGATCACCCGTACTTGTAAAAACACTGCAAGGATGGACTTCATAGGAGGTGCATTCTGGACGAAGAGAAGATGAGAATATTGAGGTTTTTCCACGACGAAGGAGGCCATTTTGGAAGCCAAAAGATGGAGTTCAAGGTCCTCTAATATGGGCTTTATTGTCCTTCGTTATATTCACCCATTTTGGAGTGCCGAGGAAGATAATAAGCGACGGAGGCATCCACTTCTGCAATCGTGCCTTCGACCGATTGATGAGAAAGTACGGAGTGTGGCACAAGGTAGTGACTACTTATCATCCACAAACGTCAGGGCAGGTAGAGACAAGCAACCAGCAAATAAAAGTAATTTTAAAGAAGATGGTGAAGCCGAACCGCAAAGATTTGGCAACAAAGTTGGTTGATGCATAGAGACCACAAGACAATTTTGGGCATGAGTTCATTTTGGCTAGTATACTGGAAATCTTTCCACCTTCTGGTTGAGCTGGAGCACAAGGCGGGATGGGTCGTACGTGCATTAAACATGAATCTGGATAAAGCGGGAGGATATTGCAAGTTGGAGTTGACTGAGTTAGACGAGATTCGTGACAACTCTTATGAGATGTTCTGGACTAGCAAGCATAAGATGAAGGAGAAGCATGACAAGAAGCTCGTTCTGAAAGACCTCCAAGTGAGAAAATTGGCCTTACTTTTCAACTCCCATTTTAAGCTTTTTCCAGGAAAGCTCAGGTCCAAGTGGAGTGGCCCTTACTTAATTACGGAGATCAATGAGTTTGGGGTTGTCACCTTATAGGATGAGAAAGGCGACTCCACTTTCCAAGTCCATGGGAATCGTGTGAATTTGTACCATGGAGGGACCATTCCCAAGCACGATCGTGAAGTTGTGCTATTGAGCGATCCACCTCGAGACGTTTAAGACTCAAGCGATGTATTGTCGAGCAAAAGACATAAAAATTTGCACTTGGGAGGTAACCCAAGTTTTCATTGTTTTGTCCATAGTTTTGTTTATATTTCGTATTATAATTGTACATATTTTTGTGTGTGTTAAGATGGAGTTGGATAGATTTGATAAAGGTGTGTTAAGTGCGCAGGGAGGCGAATCACGACTACCTCGTTTCCTTAGATGGCCTTTTCATGCGATTTGAGCAGCGATTTCCATCTTCCCCTCCGGACGGCATGGATATTTAGACGGACCCGAGCCCATTGTTGTATTATTTTCTATGTAAACTCTCATTTTTCATTTTTAGTGATTTTGTTTGTTGAATTTTTCTGTTATGGGTTGTGTGCGTGGGTGTCTGTAATAACTATTCGCATGATAATTGTTTCTACTTTTCCTATTTCCTTGTGTTTATTTATACGATAGCAATGCAGAGATTGCTTACTTTTGTGTGTGTGTGGGGGGGGGGGGGGGGGGGGGGGGGGGGTGTAAATCGTATATTAAGGCATGCGTAGTAGTAGTCTTTTTTGACAAATGTTTCTATTTGAGTCTTTGTTTTGTGTCGACGTACATTGAACTCATTTCCGTGCTTATTTGTGTGAATTTGTTTTCAAAAGTTTGAAAAGAACTCTAGTAAGGAGCCTTGTGCGTTTATCAACATTTTATGTTTTAATTCGATAAGTATTTTGAGAAGTCTCTAAAGTCGCATGTGTGCATTTGGTTTTGGAAATGACGATAGGCATATATAAAACCCGATTTCGGCTATTTTCAGAAATAAAAACCACTAGAAATTCCTAACGAGCCCCTCGAGCCTTTATCCCGTCTCGTCGTTAGCCACGAGTATAATTGTAGCTCTTATTGCGTTTAAGTTTGTGAGGTGAGAGTTTACTTATCATTGGTCTATTGAGTTATAATGATTGCAGGGTGGGAATTAGTGGGCATCCATTTAATTAGATCTAAGGCCCATAATTAGATCGGATTCATCCATTTAATTAGATCAAATAAGGAAATATACAAAAAATCAGATTCATCCATTTAATTAGATCTAAGGCCCATAATTGACTCTAGATTCACATATAAGGACATGGTTTTCATTTGAGACTAATCTTATATATATATATATATATATATATATATATATATATATATATATATATATATATCTAATATTGTTGACGGGTAGAACCCACCACCAAATAATGGGGCTTTACATAGCTGTTGATGGGTCTTCTGCTGATGGCCTTTACCCGTTTACAATTCGCCAGTATGCTGACGACTCGTTGACCGTCACCATTCATTTTTTTTTTGTAGTGTTGAGGATTGCATATTGTTACTAATTTACTATTTTACTATTCTTGCCAATAGTGTGGTCTTGAGTCTTATTTCTCAAATGTGTTGTGTTATGATTATTATTTTTTAATTCTTTTTCCTATGAGTTGAATCGGAAAACTAATGCTTAATGCATAATTTGCCTAATTTTATTTCTTGTATTCTTGGTATCAATTTGTTTGTTCACTACTATAAAGTAATGTATTACTTTATCATATTTTTATTGTTATAATTTGTTTATTTTTGGTTTTTGTTTGTTCAACCAGTGATGCGGCAAGACAAGGAATGAGCTGTTTAAATGGTTCTTATTATCAGCTACTAATGACTACAAATAGATTTTATTCATTATATTAAAATATAGGAAAATACTATATTCTCACAATACTATACTCATGTAATTCAATTAATATTTAATGATTATAGTTTGTCTACACAAATTTATTGATCAATGAGATTACCCTCAAACTTGATGCGTGTAATTCTGTCAGCATTACCCCCTTTTCCAAAATATATTAAAAGATCAATATTACCCTTTTGTTGTTAGAGTAAAGTGTCCGACGTTTCAATTGGATTGGATTTCATTCTACTTGTATAATGATTTTATTGAAAATTATATTAATAAAGGCATTTTTCTTTATCTTATGTTTTTGTTTTTATTATAAAAGCACGTATGATAAAGTACTTAGACCAATTTAGAATATGGAATATAGTTGCGCATACGATGGAAATCATGAAACATGTCTCTAAGGTTTCGGTCTTAAACATGTTTCAAGTCAATGGACTTTTGAAGATAGGATATTGAATAGCCCGGTAGGAATTGCACATATGATGCATGCTTGTAAGACAAGGATGTTGCATTCCATTAACATCAGCGTTGTGACGCGAGTGCAATATGTGGGTGCTTGTTGGAGAACAAGTTCTTTGAATATGACCCGATAGAAATTCTTAACTGGAAGATTTGTCTGTCGAATAAGATTTTCCATATTGCAATAGTACATGATTAATCCTTTGACTAGAGGTACGATGGTAGCCTTGTGCACATCATGCAATGCTTAGATTTATCTCTTGATTGCTTGACAATTGTAAAAGGGTGTTTTGGGTATTGTATCGATGTGCATGGAGGTTTGTATGTAGCCAACATAGAACTCGACATTTGTTTATGGATAAGGGAGTATCCTGTGAATTTTCATAGTTTGTGATTCAAAAACCTTAGTCAGGGCACGATGAATATTGATTCATAAATGAATTACTTAAACTTGAAATGGAATCACAGTTATTAAATCAATTGGGTTTCGACTTATAAATTCATGCCCAAGATTTAATCGGGAAACTAGTTGTCGAAAGGATCGTACATGTATGGACTTGCAAATTGAAATAGATTTACTCGCTATTTTACCTAACACTGGGTAATCATGCTACTTACTAGATGTTGTCATGATTTGTAGGTTTTTGAAATTAAAGAGTTAATATGAAGAGAATTAATTAATTAGATTAATTCATATAATAAATTATTATTTATAAACTTACAAGAGTTGTAAGCCTACTGCTAGTGTTAGTCGTGAACCTAAAAGGGTCACACATAATTTTGATTGTTGACACTTCAAGATTGATAACTCCAATGGTTCGAATAATTAATATTAATTAATTTGGATTAATTAAATGAGATTTTAATTTAATTCAATTGTTGAATTAAATATTAAAGTATATATTATTTGATTATGTAATTAAATGTAATTTGATTAGAAATCTCAATTAAAGTAATATATTAAATTCGTTAATTGGATTGATTAATTTAAACTCGTGGAATTAATTAATTAATTGAATTAAATAAATAGTTGAATTTTAAATGCAAGTCCATGTAATTTTCTAGTAGGCCCTAATTGTAGAAGCCCACTAGAATAGTTGAAGATTTTAAATAAAAAATTAATTTATTTTATATATTTGTATATGATTTTATTCTTTTATTTCTCAGATTTATTAAATAATCATTTATAATTGTTTAATTATATTTTGCCCTCCAAAACCAGAT
>BMAC01000106.1:1104500-1116313 GCA_014905375.1 Phtheirospermum japonicum | reverse complement strand
GGCGGTTCCTTAAAAACCGCCGTTAATTAGTTCATACGTTAATTATTTCGGTAGATTTAACATCGGTTCTATTAGAACCACCGTGAATAAGATGACATTTTACGGCAGTTTCATTATAACCGTCGTAGAATAGTAAGCTGCCATGTCACCGATCCTCGTCCTTATCAAGCAAAAATTTTGAGCCGTTGATCCGTATCTCATCCGACGATCTAGAGGCGCCACATCATCAATCCGTGTACCTACCTTCATGCCTTCATCTTCATCATATCCTTCATGCATCTTCATCTTGGAAAATGCCAAAACCTGCTGCTATTGGACGTCGCCGCAGCTCGCGAAGGGCCATGGATGTCACCGGAACCAGCTGGACAAAGAAGACACCAGAGATCGCGAAGAGCTATTGGACGTCGCCGAAACCTGCAGTATTCAAACCGGGCAAGACGAGAGGATGCCGTAACCTGCTGGATGAGGAAGATGTCGGAGGTCGCGAACCATTGGACGTCTTCGGAACTCATCTGGACTTAACGCCGGAATCTGCTAGACTCGCCTAGACTTAACGCAGGAACTCGCCTGGACTTAACACCGGAACTTGCTCGACTCGCCTGGACTTAATGCCGGAACTCGGTCGCTTTTTTTTAATTTATAATAAACAACGGCGGTTCTATAAAACCGCCATGAATAATGCACTTTTTAAGGTTGTTCTGGAACCTCCGTTAAAAATCGGGACTTTCAACGGAGCTTGATTCAAAGTCGGTTCAAAAACCGCCGTTAAATTGGTCAAAAAACCGCCTTTAAATCCACTTTCTGCAGTAGTGAGTGAACCAGTCCGTTTACAAGGACAAGTGTTGTCCCGAGCTTATTGGGCCAATATCCAGCGAAACATGGAGAATAGGGAACAAAACGTGGAGAGGAATGAAGAAGTCCATAATCAGCATAATGAGTATGTTGAGAATCATAGACGAGTAGATGCTTGGTTGGGAAATCAGAAGCATGGCTACGAACAGGACAATTTTGAAGGGAGGTACGTGCGCGAATATTATTATGAGTGGAACGCGTATGATAATCAGTACGAGAGGGATAATGACCGAGTCAGAGAGCCGAGGGGCAATCGAGCACCTCGACAACGCGATTTGGCACGTCCGAAGGTTGTGCCTTTTGGGTCTGCTATTGTTCTTGGACCAACTGCAAGGGAGGTGGAGATTAAACCGCATCAAATTAATTTACTCCCGACTTTTCAAGGAAACGCCCATGAAGACCCTTTAGCATTTTTAAACTGTTTTGTTGATGAAGTGGGTAGATTTGTGGTTAATGGCCTTAACCGGGAGGAGGTGCAAATGATTTGTTTTCCCTATAGCATGAAGGACAAAGCGAAGACGTGGTTACTATCTTTAGAACCGAGATCGTTAACAGATTGAGAGATGATAAGCGAGAAGTTCCTCAATCAATACTATTCAGCACAAACAACGGGGCATCTTCGAAGACAAATTACTACCTTTGAGCAGTTAGAGTGAGAATTATGTCATGAAACATGGGAGCGTTACAAGACACTTTTGCAAGCATGCCCCCACCATAACTACTCTCCCGAGATGACTAACCAATTTTTCTTTAATGGTTTGTTGAATATGGGGAAAAGTGAAGTTGAAATAGCGGCAGGAAGAGATTTTGGAGATTTAATGGCCCCCGAGGCAAGACGAGTGTTGGAGAAGCAAAGCGAAAAATCTAAACAAACCAACTCTTGACCTCGTAAATTAAAAGTAAATGCAGTATCCACAACTGAGACTGATAAAGATGACGGAGCTATGGCTTTGGTACAAGATGGTTTTACGGTCAAGGAAGCATGTAGGGAAATCTTTAACGAGCAATTAGCAGCTTGGAAAGCTGAGCGGGCGAGCAAAG
The DNA here is from genome assembly GCA_014905375.1 of Phtheirospermum japonicum. Lineage (NCBI taxonomy): Eukaryota > Viridiplantae > Streptophyta > Magnoliopsida > Lamiales > Orobanchaceae > Phtheirospermum > Phtheirospermum japonicum. The sequence goes on along the minus strand of BMAC01000106.1, from coordinate 1,114,420 downwards.
CATCTTCAAAGAAGGTTGTTGCGATGAGTTACCAATGTGAATCCCATGAACATTTAGCAGACATGTGTCCAATCAATAATGAATAGCAAGAAGACGTTAACGCCATCCAGAATTTTTCTAACCAACCAACTTCAGGACAGAAACCCACGAAACAATTTAACGCGCAACGTGATTCTCCTCTTTTTAAGTGAGGTCCAGGGTGCCCAAACTATATGCCACCCGACCCGCAATACCTAATACCACATGCGCAAACACCATCACCACCCCCGAACAATTTCCAAATGCAGGGGAAAGTGCCAACTAAAGATCAAACAGATGATCAGCTATTGGTTTGGCAGCAGAATCAAGTGGCCAAAACTATTAGAAATCGGGATGGACTCACGCAGTTTAGAAATGAAGTTAGAGATGAAATGAAGGAAATAAGAAAAGCTATTCTTTATAATTCAGTTGGCCCAAGGAATAATGATAGGTTAATTATTGGTCGATATGGCCGGGATTTCAAACGAAAAGGATAGACTTCCAAGCCAGGCGGAGCAAGCCTCAGCTATTCATGTCCTACGAATTGGAAAAGTAATAGATAATGGCATCGAGCAAGGTAAAGATGAAACCGAAGAGGGAGCCAATATTCCAACGTCGACTCAAACTCAAACAGATTTGTCTAGCCCAGTCGATCAGATGCATAAATCACCAAGTTCGTATGTTCTGGGGTCGTTGAAAAGGAAGAATTCAAATCCAGACCCCTCTCCTACAACAATTAACGACCAGCCCAATTCCTCGAGTAAGCCACTAATAAAGTTGACACCCTCAATTTATGATCATGTTCCCTTCCCAAGACGCCTACGTCCGGCCAAAGAAAATAAAAAACTCATGGAGCTATACAACTTATTGAAAAATATTAATATCAACCTTCCCCTACTAGAGGTGATAAATGCGATTCCAATTTATGTGAAGTTTTTCAAGGAGCTAGCATCAAGGGAAAGGCGCTTGGCAGCAAACCAACATGTGGCTTTGACAAGAGAAGTTAGTGCTATAATCAAGAAACCATTGCCACCCAAAGAGAAGGATCCCGAGAGTTTTTGTATTAATATTTCCCTAGAGAATGGATAGACGGAAAGGAGGATGCTCGATCTTGGTGCTGGTATAAATTCAATGCTCTATTTTATTTACAGGGAATTTGATCTTAGACCATTGAAGCCAACCACGATGCGACTACAGTTGGCGGATAGATCGATAAGGCTACCCTTGGGTATTGTGGAGGATGTTTAAGTGCAGGTTGACAAGATGGTTGTGCCGGTCGATTTTGTTATTGTGGACGTTGGTGATGTACAAAGTGAAAATCAAGAACATGCCAATTTGTTGGGACGCCCTTTTATGTCTACCACACACGCATTGATAGATGTGAACAAGGGAAGAATGGCAATGTCCATCTTAGGCGATTCAGTATTGTTTTCACTACCAGATATTCACAACACTCCTTCACCACTTATGCAAGACGAGTGTTCTTTTGTTGATCCATTTGATTTATGCGTCCATGAAATTCAAAGTATTTCCGCTATAGACAGACTGGACGACGGGGATGACGAAGAGCATTTGAGTGGGGAGGAATCGATCGAGTTGTTAGGAATTGATCTAAGTGATATTATTGAAGAATTTAAGGATTTTAATGATGAATTGTACGTAAAGGAAAAGGCACCGAAGAACGAGCCAAAGGTGGAGTTGAAGCCAAGACGAACTCGTTCGAAGTAAGTTTCCCTCAACCCCTACAAAAATTTTAAACATGCAAAGAACAAGGGGGAGGCATATAACAATGCTTGGATGAAGAAGAAGAAGGAGTCGAATGAGGTGCATGACAAGGAGTTTCATGATGTGAAATTCAGGGTTGGTCAATTAGTGCTCTGTAATCCCGAACGTAAGTTTGATCCAACCAATATTAAGCCCGCATGGAGTGGACCGTTTATGATAAAGGAAATGGATGAATATGGAGCAGCCGCTCTATATGATGAGAGTACGAAGTCGAAGTTTCAAGTCCACAAGCATAGAATCAAACCATATTTTTGATCGCACAAACATCGCGTCGAGCATACGATGTTAAATTTTGTGATTCTTGGGAGGCAACCCAAGTGTTCGTTAGTTTTCTTTTTCTTTTCTTTAATTTTTCTTTCGATTTTTATTTCATTTATTTTTGTCTTTATTATGTGCCAATTGTCGTGGTACGTTTATGTGTGTGTTAATGTGCAGAAAATTCGAGAATTCGCCCAAACTGGGGACTTAGCGGTAATGTAGCGGTAACCTATAACCGCTAAGCCTTACTGCTAACCAACCATTGAACGTACCGCTAGCCGCAACGAACAGGGATTTAACAATTATCTTAGTGCACATTACCTCTAAGAGCTACCACTAATGACATCAGACACGGAAATCTCGAGCCTTAAATAAAGAACGTAGCGGTATGGTTAACGGTAATAACTAACCGCTACGTGTACCGCTAATAGTGTCTGATCCAATTTTTACAAAATTCATTCCTGCCGATCAAGGTCGCACTCCGGCCCAATCTAGCCGCAGTCCGACAACATTCTAATGAGCTGCAATCCATCCATTTATGATGTTAAGCCGCAATCCGGCAATTCCATCCCCAAGACGTGCCACCGGGCACTTGCACGTAGTAATTGATCGCAATCCCAATCCAATCACGCGATCTAAGACGAAGGATGATTGCACAAGTGTTTTTGGAGAGACTCATCTATCGAATTTCCAGGGATGTTTCCTTATCTCTCTTACTCTTATTTTCTTTTTTATTTATGACAATCGGGAGATTGCCAAGTTTTTAGGGAGGGGTATGGTTGAGTATGGTTTATATTTTAAAGAAAGTGAAATTTGACGTCTTTGTTTTGAAATGCATATTTTTCTACGTGATTAATTGCTATTCCCGTGCTGAATCGCGTTTGTCTGGATTGCCTATCGAAGTTAACTAAGTATGATTTTATGTTCTTGTCTTTGAGCGTGTATAAGTGCATAAATTTTTCAAAATTATTATTTATTGTAAAATGGTAATTGGACACAATTGATTTCGCAAAACCTTAAAGGCAGCGTCAATTCAAGATTTTTTCATGTAAAAGCCAGTGAGTAGCCCGAGTGCTTGTCATCGTTGCATGTACTTGAGTGAGTTTGAAATTTCTTTGAAATCGTTGTGTGTAGTTAGATTTGAACATGATGTTACGGCACAGAAATTACCCTTATTCCAGCCATATCCATATATTTTAGCCACTATAAATTCCGAATGAGCCAATCATAGCCAAATAATCCATTTCCATTAGCCATGAGTGTATTTTTATTGGTTATTAGTTATTTTTATTGGTTATTTGTGTTTTGGAGATTTTACCAGGGATTTATGAAAAGTTTGTAATTAAGGACCACCATCCTTCAATAAAAAAAAAAGAGAAACAAAAAAAATAAAAAAAAAATAGAAGGATGGTGAATTGTGTTAAGTCATTGCCTACGTGCTTTGTAAGGCTTGTATTTTATTGTTTATATTCTTAAAGCCTAATGTTTAAAAGGCAAAGAGTTGTGTTGTACGAAAAGAAGCATATCTTCAAGCTTCAATTTCATTTAAGTGGTTTGAGCAAAAGTCGGTTTAGAGTTACGAGTTAAGAAATAGCCCAAGTATAAAGGCTGCGTTATGAGTGTATAGTGAGGTTTTATTTTGAGTGAGGTGAAGAAATTTGCTTCGTAATTAGAATAGTTTGGTGATTTATTAATCATGTTAGATCGTGAGTTAGCCAAACGACTTATATATTCCATACCCGTCCAAAGAGCCTACATTACAACCCGAAAAGATTTTTTCCGATTCTTTATTGATAGCACACTTAATTCGCGATTGAGAAGAGATTGATTTTTGGTTCCTATTTATTGTGCATGTAGTTGTATGATTTGAGCGTATACACGTCCCATCAGAAAATACCTGAGTGCTTTAGAGTGTACACCCATATATATTATCCTTTGTGAGGATGCATGAATTTGATTTTGGAGCGACAATGTAATAAGGGTGGAGTGTTTGAAGTTGCGTGACTTGTATCTATATTCTCAAAATTATCTATGTAGAATGACACAACTTATTGCTTGAATTTATTTTCTTTCTTGTTATACTTTGAAATTATCATCTGTTCGAGGACGAATAAACCAATAAAGCGTGGGGTAGTTGATTAGCACATATTTGTCTTTATTTTTATTAGTATATTAGTTAGTTTTTCTTATTATTTTTGGTATAAGTTAGATAGTTTAAGCTTAAATTCGTATTTTTGTACTTCCAGCTTATTTTACCGTATTTTGATCTTAATTATTACAAATAGGTGAGTTATTTCTATTTTTCACCTTATAGCTAAGTAACCGGAGGAGCTTAGCACGTTAAAGATGAAGATTGATGATTAGGAGACGAGAATCAAGCGTCCCGTCGAAAAAGTGGAAAGTTTCTAAAGATAACGATTAGCTTTAGCGGTAGCTATTACCGCTACACCTAACGGTTACCATACCGTTACTCACACCATTACCTGCACCATAACGTAATCGCTGAAGGTGGACTGAGAGCTTAACGGTAGGCTTAACGATTACACACCATACCGCTACCATCACCGTTAGAAGGCAACAGAGACATTAACGATAGCTTTAGTGGTAGCCCTTTACAGCTAAGTGTTATCGTTATCGGGCCCAATAACCGAATTATGTGACTTGCTATCCAAGAAATTGGAAATCTATAAATACCAAGCATTAATCCGAGTTCCAGGCATGCTTGTGACCCTAAAAACTTACCATAAACATAATCTTAGGATTTAGAGTCGGATTTTAACATAAAATGCAGAGATCAAAGAGCAAATCAAGGATTTGACGACGACGAGTTTCGGAGTCCGTTCGACGTTGTTCAGTAGTTTTCGACCTATCTGCAGCATTTTCTCTTTGGATTAGCCGAAGGTCTTCCAACTTCCATTAGTTTCAATAAGTTTTCTACAACTTTTACTTGTTTTCTTAGTTTAATCCTTAGTTTTTAAGATTTAGATAATTAGATTTACTTTATGTTCTTAAGTTTGGTTTTGGATATTGATTTCGTTGAACAATCGCAGCAAGTTATTCTCTATTAGATTCAGTTTTTCATGTTTATGCTTGGATTTTGGATACTTGAATTGGTTGATATTATTCATGCAATCTACTTTACGTTATTTTACTTCGTTTTTAAGATTCAAGTTATCGTTTATTTCGTAGTTGTTTATTTCATGCATGATCATAGATTCGTTAGGATTAATTGAGTTTGATTATGAATTTTTATGCTGATGCGTTTTAAGTTTTATATTGAATTATTGCTTAGTTTTGAATTTTAATTAAGTTGCTTATTAGATAATTAAGTAGTTAATAAAATTTAGGTTTTAATTTCATTAATTATATGCTTTTAATTCTTAGTTGGTAATTTAGGATAAATTAATTTAGTTTTTAAGTTTAAGTCTTGAGTTTTTAAATTCATAGTTATTAATCAAAAATAACAAAACCCCAATTTGTAAAGGTTTATATGTTTAATTATTATTGAGAAAAACATCCAAGATACCGAACAGTTGTCCTTGAGAGATCGACACGATTCAGCTTTCTACCCTACAAGCGCCCTCGTACTTTTGCAAGCAAGCTTGCGTGTTTTAAATTAAAAATATATAAAATTGGGTGCACAAAAGTTTAAATGAATTACCTCTAGGATTATTTCAATAAGTAATTGAACTTCACTAGTTCAAAAAGTTTACATCCTCTATCCCGTTCATATTGCTCACTGATGTCTCTTAGCCAGTCTATATAATCAAATATAACTTACTAGTAATGGTTGCCATTTGTGCTATCAACCACAACTTCTACCCTCTTCAACATCAATTGGTACACGGGCTACTAGTAACTATTAATAGCCATTTCTAACAAAATACCTATCACATCATCAATGCTTTGTGTCAGCAGTGCACCTCCAGATGAGGCATCGACTGGTGTCTTCGTTAACCACTTTACCCATTGTATAGTATCACATATATTGGTCATCCTAGAAACCATGCTGAGGACATATTCTCAAAATTTCTGGTGACTTCTCTCACAATCATGTAATGTTTCACCATCCAACTTCCGGAATTTCTGACACATCTCGACCATTTATCAATGGTTCCAAAACCCAAAGAATTATACCAAGAATTCACCTTATCTCAGAGAGTAAAAGGTAATAGACAAAACCATATCTCATCATCGATAACTCCATTCATCTTACTCATCCTACAAATCTCAAGAAATTATGTCATATGCACATTTGGGTCCTCGCTAACACCTCCATCAAATTAATTCTATTGCACCATCGATATTAGTCCCATTTTAAGTTCAAAATTATTTGCTTGGGTTTGGAGGCTGTTAGATCCACTATAGTTCTAATTTGTTAAGGCCTGAAAACGCTCTAGTATAGGGTGTAGATGTAGGATAATGACTAGTAAGCTCGTATTCTACGAAGACCGGTGATGTAAAACAAATGATTAGTGAGATTATGATAATATAATGTTATTCAAACTTTATAAAGTGTTGGATATTATTTATCAAATAACTAAAAATAAACTACATTTAACTAATGAATTAGCAACTCAAGAATTGCAAAATGAATTGAGGGTTTAATATGTGAGAGTATATTCTAGGGGTTTGAGTTCATTTAGGTTATTCAATCAACATCCTTCCAAATACTCAAGTGCTATTTTCAAGACTCAATTCATTATAAGACAATATTAATGTATCTTAATCTTTCTCTGGAAGTAAATGAACTATAGATTATAAATACATAACAATATCTCTATTCAAAATTCTACTTATAACTCCCAATAGTTTTGGTGATTTTGTTGTCTTCACAAATAAGTTGACTAATATCTCTCGATATTATTGACTAATGAGTCTTGCGTTGTAATTCTATTTACAAACCACATCTCTCGATTTATGATTTAAAAAAACTTCATGACATAAGTTTTTCAAGTAATTATGCGCATTAAACAAACACAAGAATAAGAAAATGGTCATACTTTAATAAATATATATTCAAAATATCAATCTCTTTAAAATATCAATCACCCATCTACTATCTAGCCCAAGAACAAAGAAGTTTATCTAGACATAATATGATTGAAAGATAATCTAGAAAAACCATTTTTAATACATACCATGAAATAAAAGATCAAACCCAAAAAGTCAGACCTTCAATCTCGTTCTTCATCTTCTTTAATCTCTTATTTAGCGTATTTCTTCTTGTCTTGTCATGTTCTCTCTCATCTCCCAGTAATTCATTTTTTTTTAAAGTCTCCAATATGTAGTTTAGACTATGTAAACATACACACACACACACACACACACACACACACACTAGAAGAAGTGGTGAGCGAAGAAGGAAACCAAAATGCCACCAAAAAGGTAAGAAAATTTCTGTCGAAATCTTCCTAGACATAGGGGGTAAACCACAGTTACTCTTCTTTAAAATAGACTTCTGTAATGGGTTCGGTTGTGGTCTTTTGGTCTAACCATAGACAATATGCTATAAGATCCTTATTTCACATGGTGTGTGACTTCATCGCGGGTGCCACGCGGGAGTGCGACTCCTTCGTGGGACGAGCTCCATGTTTTAGCCTGTTTGACTCAATTTTTTCTTATTTTTAATCCAAAAATCAATACTTCACTTATCTTCAAGTTTGTGGCACCCCAAGAGTGCTAAATAGTTATTAATTAACCTACAAAACAAGACAAACATGTAACAACATCAAACGATACAAAATATAATTTAATCACGTTGTTTATGCACAAACTAAAATCAAATCCAAATGCAATGAGCCCTAATATGCATGCGAAAACATTTCTTGTCAGTTTGTGTTGCACTTGACTTTTAAGTCGGGTGTCACTCCAGTCCTCTAAGATTTAATCTAAACCTAAGTTGTAAATTGGGTGTTAATCTGGGTCTCAAGTCGGGTGTGCTGTCTAGTGTGGTCTCCGACTTGTGCCCACTAGTTGTAAGTCTAGTTGCAACTTGGGTGTGCATTCTACTCGAATTTGAGTCTTCATGAAAGTTTTTGTAAACACTTGATTCACCTCGAACAGACATGGTATGATAGATTTATAACTCATGTATGAAATAACTAAAGCTTAAACTCTTCAAATCTTCATACTACGACTACCTTAGTTCCCATTTTAAACTACTTCTGGACTTTGTCCCATCCTCTTGCATCCTTCAATCGTCTAATCTAGGGTTGTCAATGCTTGTGTTCCACATAGGCTCAGAAACCTATCACTTATCTATAAAAAACACCAAAAGCATATAATTTTCTGAGAAATACAAAAAACAAGGAATATTACATGAAAAGTGCATGTTAAACCTATAAAATCACCTAATTTTGCATGCAAACAAAACCCCCAAATTTAAACATTAATAGTGCCAACCAATGCACTAAAAACTTAAACTTCACCCTATGAAAAATAGATTAACAATCAAGATTCAAGCAAGGAAATATCTTGCAACTCTCAACCGAAATTCAAATTACCTCATAATTGAGCCTGATGGATCATCCATATTACGAGGAGTCTCACCAAATTCGTAGACATTGTCGCTCACGGACCTCACAATATAGATGTCATTCTTCGCTCACCACTCATGTATATGCCCAAATCAAATCATTACTCTCTTACCACATAGGATTGTCAAGTGTCTTAAGATATCTACCATGCTCAAGGCACATGCATATGGTATTTGAATCAATGGTCTTTATTTAGGTTTTAAATTTTGGCTCTTTAGACAAGGTGGGGAATATTTATAAAGTGACCTAGACAAAGCATAAAACAACATAAACTCAATCAACTTCACCCCAATATAAAACTTCTAACTTCTAAACATAAAATTAGTTCTTATGCTTCACAACAACCCTTTAAAAGTGTACCAAAGCCTTTATAATGTAGACATATTGAACCCCAAACTTATGCTAAATAATTTATTAAACTAAGTAATACCTTAGGCCATTTATAATGTAGGCTGTAATCCAAAAACAAAAAAAGGCCTTTATTTATGAATTAGGCCCATAACTCAAGAATTACAATGAGGAAAATTATTCCACCTTTTTAATTTTCCATTTTCTTCTGTTGATTCTTTTTATGTTTCTATCAACTTTTTTTAACAAAAGAATGAAACCCAAAGAGTTTTTAAGGTTAATCTCTTCTATTACAATGTAAGATTACATAAAAATATCTCAAATGCTGTGTTTTGCATGTAATTGTGGCATTTTATCTTGTGTTTCTAGTTAGAGTTTAGCGTTATTTGTAGTAGTTTGAGTCTTATTTTGTTAAGGTTCTAGATTATTCTATCATTTTTAAGTTTGAGATTGATTGGTGTGTTGCAATGATAAATCATGAGGTTTTTGAGTCCAAATTCTTATGTTGTAGGTGTCCAAGGGAGTTAGAGTTGCTCTGAGTCGCATTGGGAGGTTATACAAATATTATATAAATATATATATGATATGTTTATATAATATATATTTTAAATATATGATTCAAATATTAATATATATATATTGTTATATATATGTTTAATATATTAATAAATATATATATATATATATAGTATATATATATATATATATATATATAAAATTGTTATATATATGTGGATTAATAGAAACCGACATGCTTGTTCGATTTTGAGAAAATCAAATTGTTTCTATTTATTAAAAGTAATTAAAACATTGTTTGAATTAATTGGATTATAAAATTGTGCCGTCGTCAATTGAATTCGATTCAATTATTTAAAAATTTTGTTTTCCGCTGCGCGACGGTACCACCAAATCCCAAACAGTTGTACCTTGTGCATGCATGCTTGTACTTGGTGAAAACATTGCATGTTTTTT
>BMAC01000106.1:1075981-1099085 GCA_014905375.1 Phtheirospermum japonicum | reverse complement strand
CAGTCGATCGACTGCTTACTGTCGATCGACCGCAGTCGATCGACTAGCCACTAGCAGTCGATCGACTGGAAGACCGGGAATCAGCGCGAATTTATGATTTTTCCCCTACTAATAGCTATTTAAACCCCATTTTTAACCCCAAAAAAATAGACACTCTTTCCCCAACTCTTGCATGAGGCTTGGGAAGTAATTTTCTCTCATTCTTCTCTAGATCTACTTTCTCTCTCTTAGGTTTTGGATTTAATTTTCAAGCAATTTCCTTGGGTTTGTAAGCTCAAGAAGAATCCAAATACTCCTTTGGATTAGCACTTTCATTTGTAATTCAAGTTTGGGATTCTCCATTTAATTTTAGTAAGCTTTCCTTTTACTTTCAAGCTTTGTTCTTCATTTTCATGCATGTTCTTCAATTATGCTTTTTGCCTTAGCTACTTGATTCCATGATGAAACTTGTGATTTGGCTATGAATTATAGATGGGTGACACATCTAGATCGTAGATCGGGCCTTGGTTCGTCGTGGCTTTGAGTTTTACTTATGCTTTATTTGCAATTTAGTTTTCATGCATAGTTTTAAATTGAACCTTAGATCCACTCTTCGTTTCTGGTTATTTTTCCGAAAGATTTGAACTTTTACGTCAAMTTTTATTGCTCTTTACCTTGGTGCTTTCAATTTTYGGTAATTTGMTTTATTTGAGTTTTCATGCATGGTTGTACCTTATGCATGCATGGTAGTACTCGATGAAACAATGCTTGTTTTTGCTTGTTTTTATTAATTCCTTGCATTTTCAATTAAGGCATACGACCGAGGCATCCGACCAACTTGTCATTTCAATTCCTAGGGTAGTTAGATAGTTTAATTATTTTATTTTCATTTTTCCTTTATCTTTCAAGCTTGAAACACATTGAATACTTCAATTGAATCGAATTCCGATAATACCAAGCCAAGAACCCGTTGATTTATTTCAACACCACGAAAACTATGAAAACATGCTGCTCAACTCACTCTACCCACATAAACGATCAACTCTTATCGAAATAAAAACTATAAAACTACGAGTATAGATATATCAAGACTACCAAAAATTATGTGTTGAACAAAGAATAGGCTAATTGCTCAAATGTGCTAACTAGAGGAGACTTTATTTTAAGTGAAGCTACTTTCTTTAAGAAGGCTTTAAATTGTTAAAAGAAACTTTCAAATGATTATAGTCACAATCCACATGCATCTATTTTCTTATTTCAACTCACAATCTATGTCAAGTGTATACGACAATCGAAAACTTCAATGGATCCAGAAGTTCAAAGATAATTATTATTAATACTTGACCCGGCCACAAGACTCCTCAAATTTCTAATATCAAGAAAACATAATAAACCCTCAAATATTCCCTTGATATAAAGATTCTACTAGAAACAACGAGAAATCCTCTCTTAAAATAAATAAAAAGAAGAAAATAAATCAAAAATACTTAAAGCAATAAATGTGTTAAAATAATAAATCCTAACATGCAAGGAATAGAATTTTGAAAAAGAACTTAAGTTAGAAAACATAGAAAATACCTTATTTAAGGTGTTACTTACATTTAGCATGCAAAGACGAGCTCTCCTAATCGTCTTTATCTGAGGTTAAATCATCCATCGCCTCTCCATAGAAAGTAAGCCTACATCTCTTTGCTTGGGCTTCACCTTCCCTCGTGGAATTGCTGCTATAGTCTATAACTCAATCAACACCAAATGTTGCTCAACAATAAAGTCCAATTGTTGGTTTTTATTAACGTCACAACATTTTCATTATACAAGGGAATGAACACACGCTTCTTCTTGACGCCGTGTAAAAGAACAACTAAGAATCCTTTCGAAATGTCAAAAAATTGTGATCCACCAATGTGGGGATATCAGTACAATCTTTATAAAGTTTTAGCTTACAATTCTTTGTGCTAAACCCAAGATACTTCACAATAGGCACAATTAAACCACCATTACAAATACTTATACTTTATTACATGGCCACCCTTATTATACTTTCAATAAATATACGACCAAAACTAATACTACCTCTATTGAGTATCGTATGGAGCACCTCTAATTTGCGTTGAGTAACTTTATCAACATTCGAATGAGTAAAAAGTGTGATTTCTATAAATAATTGCATGTACCTCAAAATTGGTCTGAGTATCCATTTCGCCTCGATCAATCTTGGGCCCTTCACATTGCCCAATATAGTCAACATTTTCTGAAATTCGGGACCAAAACCCTCCGATAACTAGCTTTCTTCTACCTCCCTAAATTCTTTAAAACTCTGTATAATAGAAGTCTCTGTCTCACTAACTTAAAGGTAATTAGAATTATCACCCAATTGGAAATGGATCACATCCGCCTTGCTCACATCTTCTCCAAAAAAATCAATAGTGCTTTAAAACTCTATAATTAGTTGCAACTCTTCTTAAAGAAATACTTCAATCCCAATTCTTCCAATGCGCATTCGATCTCATCATACAATCCCAAGACCTGTAAGTTCTCTTTCTCCGTGAAATTTATAGCTACTATCTTTCTTCATGAAAGCACTTGATTTCTTGCAATATGAATTGGGTCCTGAATTTTGATTTAAATTGGGCCCTTTTTAGTAATTTACTTCCTTTCTTCAGTTTAACCATGAATTCTATAGAATGAATCTCATCAAAGATTCATCCCAAAAAACAAGATTATGCCAAATGGAACCAACTTCAAGAATATAATAATGTGATCAATACAAATCCAAACAAAAACTCATGAATAGAATGGTGAAAACAAATTTTCAATGAAGAAAATTCATAAGATAAAATAAACAAACAACCCTAATCATGCTCCTAATAATATTGAAATAAACAAGGAATTCCTAGAAAAATAAATCAAATAATTATCATAAACATGGAATCCATAAATTCAAATACCTAGTTTTTGAAAACATATAAGCTTTTCTTCTTTTCCCCCAAACTTGAATCCTTGAGAAATGTGATTTATGGATAAATGAAAAGTCTTTCGTATGTAAAAAAAATAAAAAAAGGCAAACCATGTATTTATATGTGTGGAAAACATTTTAGGGGACAAGGGATGAAAGAGTTTTAAGAAATTAGGATTCCTTGTGAAAAATGCAACATCCTTATAAATATCTGCTCGACATCTGACTTGCTACCTGACTTAAAAGTTGGATGCCCTCCTAGGATTTAAAGAAAAAATGACACACTCAACGTACAAGTTAGTTGCAACTCGAGTACGACACTTTATTTATAACTCAAGATACAACCAACTAGACACCCAAGTTACAACATGGGTGTCATCATGATTTTTTTTACTTAGAACTAAATAAGAAAAATAAATATAGAAAATTATTTTTTGTTGGTGGCCTCCCAATAAGCGGTAAATTTAACGTCCATAGCCAGACGCCTGTTTAATTTTAAGGTGCGTCAGTCTCCATGTGCTTGTCTAGCGAACTCTCATCATCGTTTTCATTCTACCACTACATTCATCACAAATAAAATCATCATCGTTACTATCAAAAGAGTCATAGAAACATTCAAAGAGAATGAATTTATCAAAATACGAAGTATAAGAACTACCTTCTCCATGTCAATTGATGCATGTGCGATATATAGAAATGGTCTTCAAAAAACAAGTTATACGTATCCACCTTCTTTCATGTCGAACACCACAAAGTCCGCCAGATAATTAAATGATCCGATATTGATAATCACATCTTCTACAGTTCCTCTTAGTTGAATCTCTCTTTCATCCACTAACCTTAACGACACGTCCGTTAACCTCAACTCTTGGAGTTCTAGTTTATATGTAGCTCAAGAAATAATGTTCACCAAACACTTCAACATTAAATGTAATAATAAAACCAAAGGGATCCTCCTTCTTCTCGGAAAGTTTACGACGCATAAACATATTAAAAGGCGCATCAATCTGTCATCTATATATCCTCTTGGGTTCTCCTCACATCAATGCAACCACCACTAAGAATAATGTCATTGCACGAATCTTTTGGACTCATTTTCATATTGCTTGGAAAATCGCACTTCTCTCAAGTTCAACTAATCATCTTCGTTAATTGAACAACTTGAGTATCAAGGTTTTTCAAGTTTGTTCTCATCTTCTTAGTTAATATTTTCATTTCATCAACAACCTCATCTAACGTCACCTCGTGCTTCAAGAAATGTTTAGATGACTCTTTCATCTAAGTGTTAAGTACTGCTTCTAACGATTACTTCTTTTCTTTAATTATCTATCCATTAATTACCTTGAAATACGGAAGAGGTTGAAGTACATTCTTTGAATTACCATATCACAAGTGGTTATAATTGTGATAATTATGATATTTTCCTCCCCGATTATCGTTCTAAGGCCGCCCTTTACAATTTACCTCTAATGGATCCAATGGACAATTTTTGTTCTTTAGTGGCTCTCCCATGGTTTCTGATTGTAATTACTTTATTAGCATCACCAATTGAACGATAATTTTCTTGATAGAATCTATTTCTTTCAACTTAAATACTCTTTCCATAGATGATCTTACGAATGGCCATTGATAATTTGTCGTATCCATGACTTGAGTGAAATCAAACATTTATTGTAATTTTTGCCAACATGATCCTCTGAATACCACATCATCAAAGATTGGTTTGACTCCCTAACCCTTGATAAAAGAAACATATTTGTTGTGTTTTGAAATAATGTGTTGGTGACACCTTTAAATCATCTCTCAAGTTAAGTCCCTAGCCTCATACAATGGCTTCAAATTCTCTTGGGTAAATCTCGTAATATTGCTCGTTAAGTTCATCATTTTCACAGGTAGAATTTTTATTGCAAGAAACTTATCCTTCAACACATCGAACGTCAAAATGCTTCAGTCATCTATAAATATTAACCAATATCTCATCTTGTCTCTTGAAGATAAATGAAGTCAACGTAGACGGAAGGCATCTTTTGACACACCATTTTTCTTTTATAGATCGCACACTTGTAGGAAATGTACAAGATGTACCTGGGGGTATTTGGTTGGTGAGCCCACAAACTACTCTTAAGAAACTATTTGAATTTAATAATGCCTGATTTTGAAGTTATTGGATTGAATAAGAATGTGCGTCATTCCGTTGTAAGTTTAGTTTCTTGTATTCCAAAAGTTATCAAAAAATAAGATGATATGTAATCTCCTCATGAATTCATCTCAATCTTATTACTCGTTTTCAGCCTGTTCTCATTCCTTTGCTTGTTTTTCTGCTAAATCCCGTTCCATTACCTCTTTTGCTTGTCGTTCACCCAATTAATGTGCACATTTGACTCTTAGATTCTCGATTCGCTCATCCTCGAAATTATTACCATAACCTTATGTATGTCCGTCATCTCGTTTCTCCATGGCTGTGTTGCCGCCTTCAACTTTCTAGTGGTTGCTTCAAGCTCCAAGTCAAGTAGAAATAAATTCACCTTTTTAGAATGCGTGGACATGTACTACACATAAGAGAAAAAACTAATGTAACAAGACAAATAAATAATAATAAAATTTAATAAAAAAATCCTAAATCTAGTCTAAAGTAAAATCTAGCTACTTATATAGATATCAATCCAATTAATCTCAGCCACGGTTCCAAAAATTTGATTGCTCTTAATTCTACCATGGCAAGTGTACAGGGTTCAACTTTAGTGGTTGTTGAGCATAAATTTTAAGTTTATAGAAATGCCAAAAGGACTATATCTTGAGTACCGCGATTATAGCAATTCAATTTTATTTAGATTTTTAAATATCAGCTTTGCACTTATTGAATCTAAAAAGAAATCAAACATAATATAAATAATTAGAAGATAATAAGAGACTTATTGATTCCTAGACATGGTTTTGAATGACGACTATTTATTATTTTATGATAAAGAGTTAGGGAATTAAAAGTGCATAGACTTAATTACCCGTGTGTCTGTCCACCAAAGAGTAGTTTTCACTCCTATAGAAGCCGAGAAATGTAATTAAGATTTTAATATCTTCCATTAGACAGATGAACATCATTGTCCCCCATCTATGCCGCCTCTCTTATTACCTCGGATCACACTAGTGCAGATTCAATATGTTGCAAAGAAGTGTTAAAGTATTTATTAATTACCCACACAAAATCATTAACAAGATACAAATAAAATATATAATGAAGAATTGAATAATAAAATACTTTAATATCATAAAAATGTGAGTAATCAATCTAATCTCATATCCCAAACTAAAGCTATTAGCCAGACATGGTTAAGTAAAACATGTTTGTAAAATACATTAATAAACTTAATTTAATAAAGATATAAGAGAGGGGAACCGTTCTGAGCTACGATGACTCATGGAGAACTTCGTCTTGTCATCTTGTAGAATCTCCTCCAATATGAAGTATTATACGGAGAAGAGAGAGAGAAGAGAAAATGTCATATCGTTGTTGGTGCCGATTTCGATACCGATTTGAAAATGTAAACTAGTGATGTTGTAGATTGCAAAACAAGTAGTTAAGTACTGGTTGCCAATTCAAATTCGGACCAATAAATTGTCGTAGATCGGAGGCCAAAGTTGATAAATAGTAAATTTTTACTTCAGATCTAAGATGACTGAAACATCCAATCGTAAATCCAATTATAAATATAGAAAGATAGTGCTGAGATAATTCATATAAAAGTTTTTTTCTCAATCTTTGTCGCCGATAAACGATGGCCGACGACAGCAATCGGTGGATGGGTGGAGGCTAGCAAATTTGTGTTTGTGAGCATATGAGAGAGAGTGAGAGAGGTAAAGAGAGAAAGAGAGAGAGAGATGAGAGTGACGGCTTATTTCTAGTGAGTTATTTTCTTTTTATATTTGTATTGTATTGTATGGGGCAGACCAGATCAATTGGAACAGGCAGGTCAAATGATTAATATGGTAAAAATTAGTATCATAGTATGAAATAGCTTTTATACAAGTATTTGTCTTTATTTGTAAAACACTACCAAAGTCGGATCTCAAATTAAGTTTAAAATGGAAAAGTAAATAATTAAAAAAAGAAAAATTTATCTATCAAACACCAACTTTCTAACCTAGAAATTGTTGTGTGACCGAAAGTTTGATGTACAAAAACTAACGACTATACAGGGGCGGATCTAGGATCATAAATTTCGGGGGGGGGGCACTTATTAAGAGGAACAAAAATATTTTTGTGGCACGTTGTATAACAAAGAATAACACAATTAAAAAAATATAAATTGAACTTAATTAATAATTAGTATAATACCAAAAGAAAAACAAAAGTTTATGAAAGATATTCAATCGAATGTCGAATACATCTCTCTCTAACTAAAAGGAATACGACGTTCTTTTAAATTTTCAAAGTCTTCAATGATATCTTCCAAAATCACATTTATAGCAATCTCTCTCTCAATATATATCATTAATGCATCTGAGAGAAAATCATCCTCCATTTTGCTCTGTAACCCTGTTTTGACAATATTCATCGCGGAGAATGATCGTTCTGTAGTGGCAGTAGAAACCTTAAGAGTAAGCACAAGCACGATCACTATGAAAACAAGATTATATGTAGCAGACTTCTTAGTCTTCACCAACCACTGACATAACTCTGAAATGGTTGAAAGATTTTGTAGTCAGATCCTTTGACTACATTGTACTCGTAATGCTTCAACTCCATCTTCAATTGCTCTTTTTCGATGCTTGTAAAATTTTGAGTATAAAACTTTTCAACCAAATTACATATATCCACAACTTTGAAAGATTTCACACTTTGTGGATTCAAAGAATTACTTAGAGTGAGCGATTCCATCGCATCATCACTAAAGCGGCCATTAATCTCTTGCAATTGTGAATCTATCGCAGCATAAAAAAGGTCTACACGATAATGATGTTCAATGGTGAAATTGTCCTGGTGATAGCGGGATCGACCTCGTTTATCAATATATGAAGAGCTGAAATTAGGAATATCAATATTTCGAACCTCACAAAAAGACTTTACTTTTGCAAGCAAATCATCCCATTTGTTATCTCTCATTTTATGCAGTAAACTCTTAGTAGATAATACAAGCTCTATCGCATTTACAATATCCTGGGATTTACTTTGCAAAGCTAGACAAAGATTACCAGTGATCATCATAATTTCACTCATAAGATGCAAGATGAACACAAAATTAAAAGAAGTCATCTCATCATAAACGGATGTTGCATCTGCTCGATGAGAAGGAAGCCCATCATCCATAACATTAAGCAATACTGTACATGATGCACTAAACATCTTAATTATGTCAGACAACGATCTCAAATGAGAACTCCAACGTGTATCAGCAGCTCGCTGTAAAGTGCCAATCTGATTAAGTCCATGTCCTATCTCGATCTCATTAAGAGCAATCAAATGCGCAATATCATTAGCATGAGCACTCTTTAGTTCATCATTACGTTTGCAAGAAGAACCAACAATATTAACTATAAAATTTAATTTGTCAAAAAATTGATGAATGGGCATCACATTTTTTGATGCTTCAACTAAAGCCAGTTGTAACCGATGAGCAAAGCAATGAACATAATAAGCACTTTTACACTCTTTTGTAATCAAAGCTTGCAATCCATTAAACTCACCCCTCATATTACTAGCCCCATCATAACCTTGACCTCTAATATTTTGAACATCCAAATTGTAATCAATCAAAGAAGAATATATAACATTCTTTAGAGTTAACGCTGCAGTATCAGATACATGAACAAGCGCAAAGAAACGTTCTTGAATGAACCCATTACTATCCAAAAACCTCAATACTATAGACATTTGTTCTCTTTTTGACTCATCACGGGCTTCGTCAATAATTATGCAATAATTGGCAAGTTCAATTTCTTCACGAATTGCATTTTTCACTCTCACTGAAAACACGTGAAGTATTTGTTTTTGGATATCATGACTTGTATACTTGGCATTTTTTGGAGCTTTCAAAATTGCTTTAGAAAGTTCGTCATTGATGCAGCCAACATATCTACAAATTCAAGAAATTACCACGATTATGTGAATTAGATCTCTCGTTGTGGCTTCTAAATAAAACCCCTTGGAGTGCAAGCAACCGCACTACATTTATGTGAGCCTTTAATCGCAAACGATTCATTGTAACTTGTTGAGAACTAAATTTGTTGAACCCTCTTGTTATATGTTGTGGTTGGTTCATCAAATCCTCACATACCTTTTCACCATTACGATGGGCTGAACATACATTATCTTTCCCTATATGTCCGATTAAAGCACATGCTTTTCCTCGAACTTTCTTCCAACTATCAAATCCATCAACAGTAAATGCAGTTTGTTTCGAGTATCGAGATGGCTTATTGAAGATAAAACACGAAAAATAATATACTTTATTTTTAATCGGTGAATACTGCAACCGAGGAAATAGTTCATACCAATCGGGATTGAATCGTTGAGGATGGTCTTATTATTGTTTAATGGATATTTTTCAAGAATAGGTTGATATGCTTTTAGATTCAAATAAGCTCAACGAACCTCTTCCTTTTGGTTAGGAGGGTACTCCCATATATTGTCGACGCAAACCTGGGTCACGTTCTAAGGAATTGAAATCAAACTCTTCACATTCTGTATTTCGTAACCTTTTTAAAGGAGTTTCAGATGGAGAATCGTTGTTATTTGAGGCTGGAGATGGAGTTATATGAGTAGTTGGGTCTAATTCGTTTATTCTTTTTTTTGAAAAATAATTATCAAGCTTAGCCGATTTCCCCATTTGAAGCAAATAAATCCTATCGAACAATATAACTATCAATTTATTAGAAAATAAGTCTTGAAACTCCTATTGAACAAAAATAACAATTATCACAAAAAATAAAATAAAATTATAAAATAGGATCAATCAACCAATAAAACAATCCATATTTCATAACAAGATCAAAAACTACATTTTATAGTCATTCATCTCAATTTCTCAACCCTCAATGGATTGAAGGCCCGAATTTCATCCAAGAACTCGACCAACAAACAACAATTAATATTTATTCATCTTTAATTCTCAATCCATTGTAGGCTGAAGGCCCGAATTTTATAAAAATTCGACCAAATAATAAGCCCTAGATATAAGATTTTTTTTTTTTAGAAAATAAAAAAAATCTAGAAGAGATATTCGAGTACACATACCTAAACGATGACCGACGACAACGGTGGAAAAGACGGGACCTGAATGTTGAGCATTGGGTTGTTTCTTTTATTTGGCGTGAGCAAAAAAATTCTTGTGAATATATTTTGGTTTGTTGTAGCGGCCGTACTTTTTCTCTTTCTTCTTTTAAGAAATTTGATTTTAAAGATGAACATAAATACTTTCAAATGAGAACCATGTCCTTATTTGCGAACCTGCTGCGAACTAGTGTTTTTATTATATACCAGCAATGCTTTTATAGTACAATTTTAATACTTTAATCAAATAAAGAAATATATAAAAAATATGATCCATCAATTTAATTTTATCTAAGGTTCATAATTGACTTTAGGTTTACAAATAAGGACATGATTCTCATTTGAACCTAATCTTATATATATATATATATATATATATATATATATATATATATATATATATATATATATATATATATATATATATATATATATATATATGATTAGGTTCAAATGAGAACCATGCCCCATAAGTGAACCTAGGGTCAATTATGGGCTTTAGATCTAATTAAATGGATGAATCAGATTTTTTCTGTATTTCCTTATTTAATTAAAAGTATTGGTATAATAAAAGCACTACTCGTGTATATAACTGAAATATTAATAAAACACTTTGATTGTATAATAAAACCACTACTGGTATATAATAAAAGTACTAGTTCGCAGGTTCGCTTATAAGGATATGGTTCTCATTTGAACACATATATATATATATATATATATATATATATATATGTGTGTGTGTGTGTGTGTGTGTGTGTGTGTGTGTGTGTGTGTGTGTGTGTTAAACTTAAAAAATGATTATTTAATTGTGAATTATTTTCGAACACTGCCTAAGCCTGAAGGAAACAAGGAAAATTGCTTTTTTGGTCCATTATATTGTCCACTTTCCAATTTAGGACCAAGATATTGTCTATTATCAAAACGCATACACGAAGTTGGCAAAATCATCAAAAAAAAGTACAAAATTATTCCGATCGGGTTTTTTTGCTGACGTGGCGTGATTCAATCATTTTTTATCATTTTTCTTTATTTTTAAACATTAATTGAACAAAAACACCTGAGAAAGAAGTCATTTTTGGTCCATTATATTGGCCACATTCCAAAAAACGTACGTGACTTTTGACCATTATCAAACCACATCTGCTAAGTTGGTCAATTCGTAAAAAATGGTCCAAAAATATTTTTTATATTTTTTAAATAAAAAATATATATTTAATATGTATTATTCATGAATGTATTATATTTTAAATAATAAAAATATATTTAATATATTATAAATATAATTATTCATAAATAATTATAAATACATATTATTCAAAAAATATATTATTAATTATAAATACATAATATTATAATAAATATTATATATATATATATTATAAATATAATTATTCATAAATAATTATAAGTACATATTATTCAAAAAATATATTATTAATTATAAATACATAATATTATAATAAATATTATATATATATACATATATATATATTATAAATATAATTATTCATAAATAATTATAAATATATATTAAATATATATTTTTTATTTAAAAATTATAAAAAATATTTTTGGACCAATTTTTTTGAATTGACCAACTTAACAGATGTGCTTTGATGATGGTCAATGTCACGTACGTTTTTTGGAATGTGGTCAATATAATGAACCAAAAATGATTTCTTTCTCAGGTGTTTTTGTTCAATTAATGTTTAAAAATAAAAAAAATAATAAGAAATTATTGAATCACGCCACGTCAGTAAAAAATCCCGATTGGGATAATTTTGTACCTTTTTGATAATTTTGCCTACTTCTTCTATGTGTCTTGATAGTGGACAATATCTTAGTCATAAATTGGAAAATAAACAACATAATTAACAAAAAAAAAGTTATTTTTCCGGAAGAAACACAACTTAACAAAATGAACTTGTTTCTAATAATTGAATAGTGGCGCACAAGCCGACGCATATAGTAAATTATGATATGATTTTTTTTATCGAAAGTTCTAACAATTGAAAAACTAAAAGAAAATACCCAGTGGTTTAGAAAAAAAATAAACATTTAGTATTTGCTACTTTAAAGATAACATATATCTAATAAACCATGATGCATGCTGTGGCAACTGGCAAAATCGTAACCTCAGAATTCATAATGATGATGCCATTATGCCATAATGGGAAGCCCAGCACGAGGAGTCCAACAAACTTTCCACTACATGCATGCCTTTGTGTCATCCACAAATTCTTTCTTCATTTCAACTTCCAGAGGTACCTTTTTAAATATTCTTCTTTTTTTTAACGGTTGAAGGGTCTGTTGAGATTCTAAATTGATAATAGTATTGGAGATTTGGGTATTTGAAAAGTTATTATTGATAATTTTGATCCAATATATTAAATATGAAAAAGTTCGTTATTTCAAGAAACGAGGTTCACATTCTTAATTTAGGTTGTGAGTAGATGAACGTGGTGTATTCAATTTTACAACTACATGTTAGGATGAGTATAAGTAATCAATGTTCAAAATTGGATATTTAAAAAGTAAATTTGGAAGTTGAAGAGGTAGTGAGATTTCCATTTGAGCTATGAAAAGTCCCACATTGGAAGGAGTCTCATTTCTAGGTAGCTTTATTAAATGAAGTGAGATGGGCATTGGTTACAAGTTCAGTAGGGATGGGAGTCCCCACAGGCGTGCCACCGCCCGCCCGCCGGCCCGACTCGGTTCGGCTTTTGGCTCGCGCCGCGGGGTTTGTGGCTTATGTTTGGGACCTTTTCAAGAACCTTCTCCGTCATTCTTGTGGAGAAAGATTAGGAGTCTGACTTGTATCAGGAATTCTAATTCATGCGATTTACTTCCTTGTACAAGGGTTATCTCTCAACTATAAATACCAACTTCTTTGCAGTCTAAATTATCCATACTAAAATCATCAACATCAAAGCATCTCATAATTTCCCTACTTGTCTGACGCATCATATAGCTTGCAATTAGGGTTTTGCTCGATTGTCTACCCAGTTCCCATTCGTTGCCATAAAATCGTGAGCACTGAGTACGGGGCAAAAAGAATCTTAAGGAAAGAGTTCGCTCGCCTCGACATCTTTTTTATTTCTATTTGATTGTTGCTGTTTTCTATTTCCTATTTTCTGTTAGTTTAATTATTTCCCAGTTGTTATCCCAGTTTTACTGTTGTATCCCCTATATCTTAAGATTCTTTTTTGTAATTTGAATTAATGGACCATGTATGTACTGAACAATACGACACTGCCTTCATCGAGCAACACGACGCTGTCCGTATCATCCAACGCAAATGCACCTCCGATGACGAGTTCAACCATACAGTTTTGCATGTAATTGTGGTATTTTTTCCGTGCTTTTATTCAGGGTTTAGTGTCGTTTTTAGTAGTTTTGAATCAAGTTTTATTAAGATTTTAGGTTATTTTCCTGTTTTAATATTTCAAGCTCTATATCTATAATGTTGATGAAGTTTGTTTGACTCATGGGTTTTTGAGATTAAAATTCTTATGTTATAGGTGGTTTAATGAGTCAGAATCGCTCTAAGATATGCCGGCATGCGCCTAGGTTTGAGCCAAAGTATTGAGGCCCAAAATTTGTGCTAAAACGAGAAAATCGAGCCAAAGGCAGATCGAATCGACTAAGGACATCCCGGATCGACTGCTAGTCGATCGACTGACCCCGGATCGACTGACAGCTCATAAATCGACTGCTCCGCAGTAGCCAAACCACTTGGAAGCAGGTCAGTCGATCGACTGCTTGACTGAGGATCAACTACAGTCGATCGACTGACCACGAATCGACCGAAAGCTCCGTAATCGACTGCTCGACAGTAGTTGGGCTTGGATTAAGCATATTAGTCGATCGACTGACCACCAGTCGATCGACAACTGGCCGATCAACTGATCTGCAGTCGATCGACTGCGCGTCCGGGAATTATGGCATTTTGACGATTTTGCCCCTACAAACAACTATATAAACCCCACCTCTTCCCCCAAAGAGAAGATCCTCTCTCCCCAACTCTTGCATGTGTTTGGGATTTGTTTTCTCTCTCTTAAGTTTTTTGATTTAATTTCCAAGCTTTAAACTCTAGATTTAATTTCAAGTTTTGTCTTGGGTTTTTAAGCCTAAGAAGAATTCAAGTAATCCCTTGGGTTTTATTTTTCTTTGTAATTTCATTCAAGTATTTGGATTCTCTTTTCAATTCAAGTAAGTTTTCCTTTATTTTCTTCCTTATTCTTCAATTTCATGCATGTTCTTTATTTTATGAATTTTGCCTTAGCTCTTAGACTTCTTGTTAGATCTTGTGATTTGTCCATGGAATCTAGATGAGTGACACATCTAGATCATAGGTCGAGTCCTTGACCGTTTTTATTTTGAGTATTTCATATGCTTTATTTTGGATTTTATTTCATGCATAGTTCTAAGTTGAATCCTAGATATACTCTTTGCTTCTTGTGATTTCTCGTAACACTTTAAACTTTCACGTCAACTTTTGTTGCTCTTTACATTGGTGTTTTCAATTTTTACAAATTTATATTTTTAAGGTTTTTTGTGATCATGCATGCATGGTTGTACTTTAGGTTGCTTTAGTTGTACTTGGTGAGACATTGCTTTTACTTGCATATTCTCATTCTTGCTTTCTATTTCAATTTCGGCATACGCTTGAGGCATCCTAAAGACTTGCATTTCCTTTCATAACTAGTTTATTTTCATAGTTTTTCATTTATTTCCATTTTTCTCTCATGCTAAAAACACATAGATCACTATAATCAATCGAATTTCGATAATACCAAGCCATGAACACACTTTTCATATTTCACCACCACTAAAAACTACAAATCACATACCTTCTCAGATGAACCACCATGCCATTAACTGGTTTTCTGGACCTTTCACTGGCGCGCCCACGATGTCTGCACCTCATACCTTTGGAAAGAATTATGCTCCTCTAGAGTTGATTCACATTGATATTAGTGATATCAAACTTGTGCAAACTAGAGGAGGTAAAAAGTATTTTATTACTATTATTGATGACCGCACAAGATATTGCCACGTTTATTTACTAAAAGGCAAAGAATGAAGCAATTGATGCATTTAAAACTTCTAAAAATGAAGTTGAAAATCAATTAAACGCTCGAACTAAGGCAATTCGTAGTGACCAAGGTGGAGAGTATGTTTCTCCGTTCCAAGAGTTGTGCGCTGAACATGGCATAATTCATCAAACAACTGCTCCTTATTCACCTCAATCAAATAGCGTTATTGAATTCAATATTTGAACCCTGAAAGAAATTATGAACGTCTTGCTAATTAGTTTAGGGTTACCTATTAACATGTGTGGGGGGTAATTCTTTCTGCTAACCATATTTTAAATAGGTTACCTCACACGGGAAGAGAAAAGACTCCATGAGAGTTATGAAGAGGTAAAGATCCTACTTATAATTATCTCAATGTGTGGAGGTGCTTGGCTAAGGTAAGAGTACAAAAACCAAATCAAGTGAAGATAGGACCAAAAATCGTTGACTGTATCTTCATTGGATATGTACACAATAGTGCTGCATATAGATTTCTGGTACACAAGTCTGAGATACTTGATGTGACTGAAGGATCAACCATTGAGTCTAGGAATGCAGTGTTCTTTGAGCATATATATCCTTGCAAAGGAAGTAACGAGAACTCTAATAAGAAACCTCGTGGTGTTGACGATGAAAATGCACCGCTTATAGTTCAAGATACATCACAAGATGGTAATGATGATAAACTAAGACGAAGTAAGAGGACTAGGATAGCAAAGTCGTTTGGTCCGGAGTTCATGATCTATATGTTAGACGATGAACCTCGTACTATTCGGGATGCTTTGTCTAGCCCTAATGCTCCTATGTGGAAGGAAGTCATCCATGCCGAAATTGATTCTATCATGCAAAATCATACATGGGAATTTGTTAATCTTCCTCATGGTAATAAAACTCTAGGATGCATGTGGGTCCTAAGGATAAAGTATAAGGCTGATGGCTCAATTGATAAGTACAAAGCTAGGCTGATAGCCAAAGGCTTTAAACAAAGAGAAGGATATGACTTCCTTGATACTTACTCACCGGTAATAAGAATCACTTCTATTAGGGTGTTTTGGTGATTGCTGCGCTGCACAATCTTGGGATCCACCAAATGGATGTGAAAATAACGTTTTTGAATAGTGAGTTAGATGAAGAGATTTATATGGAACAACCGAAAGGGTTTGTGGTTCCTGGTGAAGAGAATAAGGTGTGTAGACTTGTTAAATCGTTGTATGGATTGAAAAAAGCACCAAAGAAATGGCATCTCAAGCTTGACACTGTGATGATGACCAATGGCTCTCGTATTAATGAATGCGGTAAATGTGTTTATGTGAAGAACACACTTAACTCTTTTGTCATTGTTTATATTTATGTTGATGACATGTTAATTTTAAGTGACTCTCGTGATGTGATCATGAGTACAAAGAACATGTTAACAAACAAATTTGATATGAAGGACATGGGGTTAGCCGATGTGATTCTTGGGATCAAGATCATAAGGAATTCAAATGGCATAGTTCTTTATCAGTCTCATTATGTTAAAAACATACTAAAGAAATTTAATGCATTTGATAGTGAAACGGCTAAGACTACGTTCGACGATAACCTTCATTTAGTGAAAAATAAAGGTGATCTAGTGACACAACTGGAATATGCTAGGATCATTGGAAGTCTCATGTACCATTCTAATTGCACGAGACCGAATCTATTTTATTCGGTGAATAAACTAAGTAGGTTCACAAATAATCCGAACAGTGATCACTGGAAAGGGTGAACTAAAGTTTTACGATACTTGAAACTTACCCAGATGTACGTGCTGCATTATACGAGATATTTGGAAGTTGTAGAGGGGTATTGCGATGCCAACTGGATATCGGATTCTAAGGATTTACACTCCACAAGTAGGTATGTCTTTACCATCGGTGGGGGCGCTGTGTTTTGGAGGTCCACAAATAAAACGTGCATAGCCCGGTCCACCATGGAATCAGAGTTCGTAGCTATGGATAAAGTTGGTAAAGAGGCTGAGTGGCTTTATAATTTTCTCGAAGATATTCCATGTTGGAGATAGCCAGTATCACCGATTATGATACAGTGCGATAATCAAGCTACTATTGTGATGACTTATAGTGAAATGTATAACGGTAAATTGCGACATATTCATCTAAGGTATCATATCATTAGAGAGTTGATCTCAAGAGGTATAATTTTCATTGACTATCTGAAGTCAACGGAAAATTTAGTCGGCTCGTTTAAAAAGAGTATAAATCGAGATCAATTCTATACATTGTTAGAGGGGATGGGAGTGAAATCAACAACAAAGAACCGTCTTTAGTGGATGATTTGTACTTTTTTGTACACCCTTTTGTTACCTTTTTGTGTCGCATCCGCGTGTGTTTTGCTTGCATTTATGGGTTTTAGGAGTCGTTTTGGCCTATTTTGTTAGTTTTAGGTTTTTATAACTTTTGTTCGGTTTTTAGTAGTTTTTCGTACATTTTTACCCTTTTTCGTATTTTTGGCCGTAGGATGACCAAGCGGTCCCACGCACGCTCGGAGCATCTCACTCGACTCAGATTGGAACGGGAAAAGTAAGAAAACACAGCGTGAACGAGGAGCGATAACCGGCGGACGTTTAGAGCGAAACGAGAAAACCGAGCCGGAGCAGCCGAGCCAGTCGATCGACTGATCGTCCAGTCGATCGACTGGACCTTCCCAAATCGACTGGAAAATCAACTGGAGTCCAGTGAGCTCGGAAATTTTTGGCGAAGCAGTCGATCGATTGACCCTTAGTCGATCGACTGCTCCTCAAACGATCGACTGAGACGCAGTCCAGCTCGTGATTTTGGTCCATTTTGACGTTTTTGCCCCTGCGTTTTTGTATAAATAAGACCAACTCTCCAACCTTATCAACAACCCTTCCTTGTTGGAATTTGGGGCTTACTCCATTCCCTCCAAGCCTTTACTTTTGCTTTTGTAAACCCTAGTTCATAAATCCCTAGCTTAGTGTAGTTTTAGCTAGTTTAGTAGTTAATCTTGTTTAGCTTAGTTAATTAGTTGTTAGTTAGTTGTTATTAAGCAAGTGTTGGAGTGGGTGACACCTCCCGTATTTGTGTTGTTGAATCTTT
The DNA here is from genome assembly GCA_014905375.1 of Phtheirospermum japonicum. NCBI lineage: Eukaryota > Viridiplantae > Streptophyta > Magnoliopsida > Lamiales > Orobanchaceae > Phtheirospermum > Phtheirospermum japonicum. Next base: position 1,080,701 of record BMAC01000106.1, on the reverse strand, counting down.
CTCATTTGTGGATCTTGAGTTTAATGCAATTGGTATTTTATTTCCCTTAATTTTCTTGTGTTGTTATTGCTGAATGTTGTTATTGAAGTTGTGTTAGTTTTTGGATTTAGTTTATGTTGTTGTTCTTTGCATTTCAATTTCTTTAGTGTAGGTTTAATTGCTTTGTGTTGTTTTTCATCTTCTTGTTTAGCAAAAACCCCATTGAAGACCTCTTGAAGCTTTTTGCCCAATTTGTCCAAACAAACCTTGGGTTCTTGAAAGGCTTATGGGTTTTTGTTCTTTGAGCAATTTGACTTTTACCCATTTAATGCCTTTGACTTATATTAAATTTTAATCTTTAAATTTCCCTCCTTTTTCCTCTTTCAATTTGCAAGCTTTAATTTGTATTTGATGCAACTTGTTTAGAAATTAGGGGTTTAGGGTTTAGGTTCGTTTAGAACCATTAATCGGAGCTTGTCGAGAATTGGGATTGACGACCTCAATACTTGATCGACATTTGGGATTGACAACCCCGAATTGTGGATTAAGTGCTCGGCGAAAACCGATTAATCGTGGAGACGAACCGAACACCCTAAAACCCTCATTCTCTTTATTTTCATTAAAGTCTTATTTTAAATTCAAATCTCAAATCAAACCAATGACTAAATACTTTCTTAGGAGTAGATTAGTGTAATTTAGATTAACAAGAGATTAACTAAAACCACCGACCGCCGATTATATCTATCCTCGAGAGACACGACTCGGGAAAGCTTACCGCTCTACAATCGACTCCGTACTATTGCGGAGAAGATTTCTTAGAGTGTTAAGAATTCTTCGATCAAATTTTGGCACCGCTGCCGGGGATAGATTAAGGCAAAAGGTGTTTTTAATTATTTCTCTTGTTATCTTAGTTAGTAGTTAGTTTAATTTGTTGTTTTACTTTCGATGCTCGTAATCCTTTGTTGAGTGTTGTGTTTGCAAGGTACTCATTCGGGGAGCCCGATGCCGCCCGCCTACACTCACGACGATCAAATGATGCCTCCACCGCTCGATTGATCTGGCCGAGGATGGCAAACTACCGAGCTAGCTTGCCATACGACGACCCTTATATCCAAACTCCCAAATATCCAAACCCTTACATCTAAACTCCCGAGTATCCAAATCCGTACACCACTCCCCCAAGCTATCGGGTCCCCTCGACTTACGATGACCCGTACGCTTCGATTGGTGAAGAATGGGCCCCCTCTTTCGATTATTCCGGCCCAAGCCCTTCTTATTCTCCACCGATGTCATATCCCCATAACCCGAGCATGGATCCGTATGCTCCGACTCGTGATCCTTATGATCCGTGTTTTGACGATCCATATGCTCAACTCGCCCCGCCCTCTTCTTACCCGAGCTTTGACTCGTATGCTCACCAAATTCATGATTCACATTCTTGGAGCTACGACTTTTACAACCTACTCACCTCAAGTTCGTATACTCCGAACGACGACCCGTACACAATATTTTCTCAAGATTCGTCTATGTCCCAACTCCCGAACTTTGAGCCTCTCTCATCCGAGCTCATGGAGGTGATTCGACAATTGGATGAATGCCTTGCTCGCATGGAGACTCAAGTAGAGCAAATTGCCAACGAAGTGGATGAGCTTAAAAGACCATGTCTTGACAACATGCCCATCTTTGATGTGGTGGACCCATGGTCATTGACGGCAATTCAAGCTTTGGCAATCTTTTGAAAGAGGTGTGCAAGGAGGTGGAGTTAGAGGGTGAAGAGATTGGGTGGAAAGTCGACATTACCCCTCTCGTGCTTCTTGAAGACGTTGTAGTGGAATTTGAGGGGGAGTCACTTTTGGGGTCTCCAACGGCACTTGGATTGTCGAGCTTACTTGCTTTTGGCGAGGATGATGAAGTTGTGCCGGTTTTGGAGGATGTGGAGTTAATCGAGCCTCTTTTGCCACCACCCGATGCTTTATCGCTACTTGACCGCGGGTTTATCCGATGGTACTTCACTAAGGAGGCTTCAAAGCCAAAAGCTACCTGACCAGATGTAATCACGTTGTATGTAGAAACTGAGAAATTGAGTCACATGCATCATACATTGATTTACACTCATGTGGGGGATTGTTGGGTATTTGGGAAATTATTTTTGATAATTTTGATCCAATATTCCAAATATGGAAAGTTCGTAATTTTTAAAAACGAGCTTCACATTCTTAATCTACGCGGCGAGTAGATGAATGTGGTATATTCACTTTCACAAATCCATGTTGGTATGGGTGAGTATTCAATGTTCAAAGTTGGATATTTAAGATGTGAATTTGGAAGTTGAAGAGGTTGTGGGATTTCCATTTGATATATGGAAAATCCCAAATTGGAAGGAGTCCCATTTCTGGGTAGTTTTATTAAATGAAGTGAGATGGGCATTAGTTACAAGTTCAGTAGGGATGGGAGTCCCCACATGCGCGCCACCACCTGCCCGTCCGCTCAGCTCGGGCTCGTGGCTCGCGACTTTCGCATTATTTTGCGCCACGTGATTTGTGGTTCGTGGTCAATTGTTCGTCCTTGCCGGGCTTGGGCTTATGTTTTGGACCTTTTACAAAACCTTCCAGTCTTTCTTGTGGAGAAATATTAGGAGTCTAACTTGTATCAAGAATCCTAATTCCTGCAATTTATTTCCTTGTTTAAGGGTTATCTGTCAACTATAAATACCAACCCCATTTGCAGTGTAAATTATTCATACGAAAATCATCAGTGTCAAAGCATCTCATAATTTCCCTACCTACCTCACGCACCACATAGCTTGCAATTAGGGTTTTGCTCGGTTGTCTGCCCAGTTCTTGTTCGCCAGGTTGACTGGGTTGTCTACTTCGCCTAACTCCATTCGTCATTGTATCTTGGGAGATTCATTGCCATAAAACCATGAGAACTGAGTACGGGGCAAAAAGAATCTTAAGGAAAGAGTTCGCTCGCCTCAACATCTTTCTTATTTCTATTTGATCGTTGCTATTTTTTGTTTTCTTATTTTTGTTAGTTTAATTATTTCCCCGTTGTTATCCCAGATTTACTATTGTATCCCCCTATACATATTTGACAAAAATGAGTAGGATAATTTTAAGGCAACTTGTACTTAGTCGATCGCATGTATCTTCTAGAAATATGATATGTGTTTTTATTAATTATTTATCTTTTAGTTAATTATAATAATATGAGATATATAATAAGGGAAATAATTACGGTGTCGTGAAGACACCATGACCCCCCACCCCCTGCTTTTATATCAATCCATTTATAAATATTTGTAACCAAATTTTGATCCAATGGTTGTGAGTAAGTGCAAAATGGTGTTCTCACGGCAACGTAAAAGTTCCTGTAAGTATAATATACACTTACTATTATAATTGAAGTATAATTATTATTACTATTTAAACTTAAAATTGAAATATTAAAATATAAAATATATTTATCCTTATTGTAGGTCAATGCAAAACAACTAATAATTTATTTATCCAAAACTCCAACAACTAATCCAAACACATGTAAACCCTACCACAAATCATTTTATATTTTCGACACCTTTCGATACATATGAAGATCAAGGTAGAAGAGAAAAAATCCTTCATCCCTACTACTAAACAATTTAGAAGATTTAAAAATCACTACAAGAGATTTGAGATAAGTTGACGACATATTTTGTCATATGAAGATCACTTTGTCGTCACATAAGTTCTTCGTGACAAAATTCAAGCGTCATAGTGATCGTCATGGTAGCCGCATCATAAAAGGTATTAAATGACAAATATATGAATTCGTCGCTAAATGTGTGCTCTTGATAGCGTTAGTGAGTGTTGCCATCATATGTTATACATTCTGGTGACACAAATTTGTCACCTATACGATTATATATGTGTCTTCTTAACATTTGTATCGTCATCTTATGTTAACATTTGAAATGACGAACCTACACTTTGTCATCAAAACCTCTAATTTTAATGACAAATATAACCATATTGCCTAATCAATTTAGTTTTAATGACGCTCCAATTATCATAAATTGTGTTAAGTATTTATCATATGTAATATAATTCGTCACAAAATATTTGTCTTATAATTACAGAATATGGTCGTCACTTAATGAATTTATTTAAAATGACAAAACAGTCTGTCACCAAATTACTATGAAAGTTGACAACATCTTTCACCACGAAAAAAGTTCTATTATGTGATAAATATTTTAATTATCATGAAATACACACATATATATATATATATGATTTAAGAGAAAAATATAATGACAAAATCTATTATCACTAAATAAGTTTATATGATGATACGTCATTATTCATCACACACAACTCAATTTAAGTGACAATATTAGAATCATTATGTGACAATACAGATTGTCATAAAAAGACTATTTTTATGATTCCCAATGTGCCAGAACCCCCATCCCTTTCCCCTTTCTCAATTCTCAATGTGTTGCATTACCAAAATTACCCTCCACATCACCAAGATTTTATTTCTCTCCCCTTCCCCTCCCTTACCCCTTTTATCTCATTTATCCCTACCATCAAACAACTCCCACCATTTATACAACCCTTATACGACTTTTGAATAGATTCTAACCATTATTCGACCTTCTATCCGACCATTTTCCGACCTTTATACCCTTCTCCGACCTTTAGGATAAATAATAAGATTCTAATATTTTTGATAATGTGATATATATATATTATATATA
>BMAC01000106.1:1030214-1059134 GCA_014905375.1 Phtheirospermum japonicum | reverse complement strand
CCAAGACTTTATACCAAGGTTTTAGCCTCTTATATACCCCTTATTTTGTTGCAGTTTCCATCTGATGCATCCTCATAATGCATATTCTTGTTGTGCATGTTTTTTGTATAGTTAAATTCTGAGTGAAGGGTTTTATTTATAAGCTTCACATTTATTGTAATAGGGAACTAATATGTGCTTGATTCTATTATCTATTTTGGGACTTTGAGAAAGTCTATAAGCAAAACGCACTGCCTGCAAACCTGCCTAATTAACGACGGTTTTTTGGACAATTAATGGCGGTTTTTGGAAACGCGCCATTGAATCCACCGTCGTAATTGTTTACGGCCGGTTGTTCTTGAACGCGCCGTATAAAGTGATTACTTTTTTATGACGGCTTGTTCTTGAACCGCCGTAGAAAGTTGATGCCTTTTTACGGCGGTTTAAGAAACCACCATAAAAAAAACAATGGCGGTGGATTCTACGGTGGTTCCAAAAAGAAACCGCTGTATAAAAATATTACTTTTAACGGCGGTTATTGAAAAATACCTTCTAGAAAGTAGTAAAAAATTAAAAAAAAAGAAAAGAAATGAAAGCAGGTGCTAGTCTTGATCCATAACTTAAAAATAAATCATCACCATAAAATAAAGCAAAAAATAAAACCCAAAATGCCTCAAGCCATTGAAACAAAGAATGTCTTCTATTACACTTAGATAAATTTCTCAAAGGACATAAATAACCCAAATAATCTTAATCAAGATATGTATACGCACCTAATAACAAATAACCCAAAGAAGCTTAATTAAGATAATCATTACGAGGCACATTCATCTAAACAAGCCTATGTTGACGCATACCTTTACAAAGTGAGGTTGTATCGAAGGTACATACAAACTATTCTTCGCCATTAGTACATCATGAGTCCCTTCTACAATTTGCCCACCATTAAGCACAACTATATTATCAACATGCCTCATCATAGCCGCTCTATGCGCAATCAGAATCGAGGTTTTGTTCCCCATAACCAGCGTATCCAGAGCCTCCTGGACGACCCGGCTCGACTCGGACTCGATCGACGAGCTCGCCTCGTCCAATAACAAAATTGGGGCATTTTTAAAAATAACCCGAGTGATCGCGGTCCTCTGCTTCTGCACCATATCCATCCTCTGCTTCAGCGTATCGTGTGTTTGCAAATAGTTGTGTTTTTGGTGAATAAGTTAACAGTTGAGAATCACATTTTTCTAAAAAGTGTTTGCAAACAATCCCTAATTGTGTTAGCTAGTTAGTCGCACCTTTGAGAGTAGAATCTGAACTCCAGCATACTTGTTGTCCCAAGAAAACTCTTTGACAGCCCATTCGGTTCCCCCCAACGAGGCACAGTTATTGACAACGTATTTCAGGTAATTCTCATCATTTGTCGCTCGGTAGAGACATGTAGCAGCCCACAACAGTTCATCCTAGGATACGAAAAATAAAAATAAAACTCAGGGGCATAAATTAATTAACATTATATATTTGGAGGGAATGGCTGATCCAATGGAGTCATCATAAAAGCCTCTAAATCTATTTGCAAATGAGAAAAGCTGTGAAGGCCAAGAATAACATGTAAGTTGGTTAGAAAACCTCTTGTGTTTGATGAGGTGTAATTTTTAAAATAAAAACAAATATTAGGGGTTGAATTTGTAGTTTCGAAAGATATCTTTATTTTTTTGTAAATAGACTAAACTTCAGAAGTCATATATATATATATATATATATAATATTCCCCTTGCTAAAATGTGAGTGCAATCCAACAAGGCCTTAATTGTAAGACACATGTTATCATGTGGAACAATATACATGAAAATACAAATGTAGTCTTTTAGCATAAACTCATATTAAGTAATGTACAAGTCGAATACATACAAAATTATTGATCAAAATATTCTTTTACATTTGTATCTATACAAGAACATTACTAATTTCTGTGTTGTCTATTTCTTTTATTTATTTATTTTGGCCAAAACTTTTGCTGTGACTTTAAAAAAGAACATCATCGACGTATCAATGTTGAATCTTTCCGGTCGTGTACTTAACTAACCAGGGAAGGCATATAACATAACATAAAGTTCTGTGTAAAAAAAGAGGCACTCTCCTGCTAGGAAAAAATTTCAAATATATTTTTTAAGAAAATACCAAATAATAGAGAACACTAAAAAACTAAACTAATATATATATATATAAAAAGAACCCAAAAAAAATGAAAAAAAAAAGAACCCTAAGAAAAACTAAATTAAATAAAAGACTAAAAAAAGAAGCCTTCAAAACTAAATTTGGGCTCTGCCCCAATGGAATGTACTCCGTTAGGCGGGTACATAAGTTTTTGTCATAAAAATCTAATTAGAGTATAAGAAATAACACCTCTATTTTTTCTTTTCTAAACCTTAATTCTTTACAACCCTGCTTATTTACATTGTTTGAAAGATGATTGCCTTTCTTAATCCACAACAAGACAGAGCATAACTCTGACTATGCTTCATTAACTTCATACATTAAAAAATTAAAATCCTTGGATCATTACTAAGCACTAGTCAATCATCTCCTCCATGTATCAAGTACACAAACACATATCATCTAGGTAGAGAGAGAGAGAGAGAGAGAGAGAGAGAGTAAACTTCGTCTCGTGCACATACTTGCACAAGAAGAAAAGTACTTACGACATTCGTGGTCAGATTGCTTGAGTCTATAGGCTACCTCTCCTATCCGCTTTTCTACAAGGTCTACTTTCAGACCCATGATTCCAGTAGGTCGACTGACAAAAGTAAAGGGGACTTTAATATTTGGTTACTGAAAGCCCGTGACATTGATGGAGTTTGAAAACCTTTTTTCAAACGAAAAATCAGCCGCAAAGCTGATAGAATTGGCATCATTCTTCCTCTCATTATCATGCACCATCTCCTTCTAAACTGCTACTACATCCTTATGTTGCTGCATTGGATTTTATCTGCCCGTAATTTAAACGAGAATCAAAATATAACTAAGTAAAACAAAAGAAACATGTTTCTGGTACACACTAAACTTACAGAATTAATATCACGCGTGCTGCAATTTTCGTTGTCAATTTGCGAGTGACAACAAACCAAGCCCTGGTCACAAATTATTGAGAAAAAACATTACAAGCCATTGATAGTAGGTTACTCCTGTCTTTTATATAAAAATATTGCTTGTAGAGTAATATACTTTTTTTTAACTTTAATTCCTTTCTTACATACATCACAATTGTCTCAATTCTAATCTCATCCATACCACATATAAACTTAGTTTCTTGCCTAATACACAGCATTAACTCCTTCTAGACGATATGCTATATGTTCTTGATCAAGTGTAATAGACAACTAATCTTTAATAAACACAATACTTCTAATTGATTTATTAATTAATGCTAGTAATAATAAACTTGCATTTAATGGCTTCTTCTTTTCTTTTTTTCCAATAATTTTTTTTTTTTTTTGCTTCCTGCTTCCATTTTCTCTTTAGAGAATCATGAAATGTGCCATTTCTAAAAATAAATTAAAGTGACTCAAAACAAATAAATCCATTGTCATTGTTTCAAATTTAACTGAGCAAGGTTCTGATTTCCACTAATTTTCAAGAATTTGAAAATTCTAAACATCTCGTCACCAGTTACCATAATCGTATAGTTGAGATTATATCAATATAATACACGAGTGATGAACTGTAGCCATAACTCACAAACATAAGAATTATAGGTTCCAAACTCAACAATGAGTCTGTGATTGCAAAGTAGATAAAAATCCGATTCAAACAAATCATATCTTATCTTCTATCTCATTTTCCCCAAATTCGAATTTATCAAATGAAATCACATTAAAATGTATATATCAAACCACAATCAATTCTAGCACAGAAAGTCAACCTAGCTTCATCTAACAATCCTGGAGCTCTGATTCCATAATTAATAATTAGCATACTAGCAATACAAAATAATAATAAAAAAATTAAATCCACAATTTAATCAAGTCTTCAAATATCACCCAGCCTAATTACTGCACCGATGACTTACTTTACGAACAGATACATTAACTTCAACCCAAATAGACTTCAATAAATCGAAAAATAAAAAATTCACAGAAACTAAGCAAACCTGTATATAACTCTTCGAAGCTGAGTCCACTGGCGTTGTGATTGTAAATCTCATGAATTGCATGCTCCAGAATCTTCAAAGTATTTTCTGCATATTTCAGATCCACCACCACTTTGTGCTTAAACGCCTCTATCTGAAAATTCCTCTTCTTCAGCCCACTGCTCATCCTTTTTTTCGGGAAAAAAAATAATTCGCACAAATCGGGAAAAGCTCTGATTAATTGATTAGCGAAAAAACCTTATGCGCCATGAAAAGATTTCGAGTTTCATTGGGCGAAGAGAAGTATATTAATTATTTTTGATTGAGATGGCGACAGGACGACGGGCGCTTGCGAATTCCTGAAGGGTGGAGGAAGGGAATTTCGAAAGGGGGCTAGGGTTTTTTTATTTAATATTGATCATTTTTAGTTTAATATTTATTTATTTATTTGGTTTAATATTAAATGCAAATCGTCGGATGAGACACAGATCAACGGTTGAAACAACTTGCTTGAGCAAGACGAGGATCGGTGACATGGCAGTCTGTGGATTCTACGGCTGTTCTAATGAAACCGCCGCGAAATATCATCCATTCATGGCGGTTCTAAATGGAACCGACGTAAAATCCAGTCAACATGAACTAATTAATGGTAGTTCTTGAGGAACCGCCGTGAATACTTGTTAATTCAGTTCTTAAGGAACTGCCGTTAAATGATCGATTTGACATCGGTTTTCTAGAAAACCGCCGTAAAAACATATTTAACGGCGGTTTTCCAGAACCGCCGTGGATGAGGCGCCGTGGAATCTACATTCTGCAGTAGTGAACCCACCCTTTAATTGTAACAGGGAACTAATATTCACTTGATTTTTATATTACTTTTGTGTTTTACTCAAATATGTTGATTGTTATTCATAATTTAACTTGCAGGTGTTTAAAGAATGCCATATGCATGATAAGTCTGGAAGTTCCTTTGAACTTGCTCTTTTATTATGGCCTTGACTTTCAAGTTATGTTGTTTCCTTTTTTACTCCAGTTTGATCAGACATAAGGACTTGGGGGGTGGGGGGTGAATGGGGGGCAAAGGGTTAATTTTAATCAACTTTTGTGTGAAACCTTCATTAAATGTGGTAGTAGTTTGAAATGGGACCCATGTGTATCAAATTGTGTGTCGGACTGGCTATTTAAATATGTTATAGCATGTAATGTGTTAATTCATTTTTTTAAAAACTTAGTCTTTGGATTTTAACATTTCATTCCTGGCAGTAGAAGACACGTTTTTAATAAATGAGGAACTTGTTTCATTCACATGACTTTTCGCTCTATCCATTTCCGAGACAAGGATGTCTTTATTTTTTTCCCATGTCCAACTCTGTTTTGCAGGACAACACATTATTGTCTGAATGTAGCCTCTGTTATGGAAAAATGGTTACTTGAACTAAGTAATGCCATTCTAAATGCTCAAAAATGTCTTGAAGACTGCAAATATGTCAGATTCTTGGTAAGTACTTTGTAGTATTTTAAATTGTATTCTTCTTTTGTCATTGCCATTATTAATCCACAACTCAGAGAAAGAGTTAATGATCCATTGATAACCTAACCTCACCAGTTCGTGATTTTGCTACAAAAAAGTGAATATATTAGCATTTTATCGGAGAAAGGATTGTGTGGATGTATAAGGTAGTTAAGCATGTCATATAATATCAGGCAAATATAAAATGTTATTCTTTGATAAATAATTAATCTTATAGACACAGACACACATCATTTTATAATTACTTTCATTATTGTAGCTTGATGAATTGTGGGAACAAGCATCAACCGTTATAATTCTGATGAAAAAATGTAGGATACTTTTCCCTGAAGAATGAAAAATTGTTGATTAAAGTCTTTAATTTCTTACAAGTTTGATTATTTTCAAGTCTTACATAGATTTGGAACCCAGGTGAAAATTATAAAAGCATTTTATGAGTCTGTTGCCTGCCTATGGTTTATATGCATGATTTTCATATTGGATTGCTATGCTGAACTGGATTTATGCAGGTTAAGTGTCCTCATATTTGTGATCTTACTGAGAAGTACATATCTATGATAATTCCAGCATATAACTACGAGCATAGACTTATAGGAGTTCTCGTTGAAACCTTGATGTAAATTAGTGATAAATGTCTTACTTTATTGAACTTTGGTGTATTTGTTGGTGAAATAATTAATATATTCATAATATTTAGTATTAATAGTTTTGGTATAATTATTGGCACATGTTTCATTTCAATTTATTTTATATTTTTTTCAACTTTCTAGAACGGTTCTCATAAAATGAGATATGGAATTTTAAATTTGAATAGTATTGATAAATTTGTTTTGGTTTGTTCCGATTGATTGAAGTGCTAAAATTAGTATAATTTTGTTTCATAAATGACATTTGATCCGTACATTTGGTGGGTTCTAACCCAATTGTGCGAAATTTGGGTTTTGTAGTCAACTCTTTGAATTTGTCGGTTAACCATGGTGATGATAAACCACAAAAGTCCAATGGTTTGTGAGTGGTAGTAGAGATATTTTTCTGCTTAACCACTTTGAACTCATGCATGATTCTTGATGATCCTTTAAGTTAAATGAGAAAAGATGAGATGAAATCTGGATGCATATGAGATGTTAATTTATTATATAAAAATTATGTGATGAGTATGACGTTATAATGGAATGTTAATACGAAATATTTTTTTTTCAATTAGTTGACCATTAAGCTCTTGTAATGATTGTTGAACCAAAAGTAAATAAATTGAATAATTCTTCTATTAACTTATTTAAAACTTGTTAATTATAATAATCTATGAAAATTAATTAACTCAAATTGTATATTAACATTCCATAAAGACAAAATGTGAGACTTGTATTGAAATTATTGAAAGAGATAGCGAACCACTTTATTTAATTCAATTATGGTTTAAATATGGTGGAAATGTGGGGTGTCTTGCAGTAAGAGACCCTTAATCACATTCAGAAACTACTCTCTCTACTAATGTTAAACTATTGACTACGTGAAGTCAAATAATATATAACTTAACGAATATGTTAACCAAATGGTTAAATTGAGAGTTAGGTTTGAAGTAGTCAAGAAGAATGTGACTTAGACCTTTGTAAAAATGAGTTGATAGAATGGAAACCAACCTAAGTGACAGAAGATCCAAGATCTAGGTTTAAAGGAACAACTTAAATGTAAAAACACTCTTCAGATCAATGTGGGGGATGTTATCCCTTATCCATTCTTTGTATAATGATATTTGAAAAATGAGGATAAGCATTTGGCTTTTAATGATTCTTAGTGTCAATAATCTCGAAGTAATGAGTGATATCGTGATCAGTTTTCTTACAGTGGTTGTAGGAAAGATTTGATTTGTCAAGCTTGTCGGTTTTTCCCCGTCCGCGACCACGTATACAAACAGCAAAACTGATGGCGTCCGATTTCTTATCTGGGATTACGGAGGCCAGTCGAATACGCTCATCTTGAATAACTAATTGGTAAGTGCGATTTAAAGAGGGCAGTGGGTCGTGGGCATGAATATTCGATCTCAATTAGCCATAACTTTCTGCACACAAACCTATTAAAAACTCATGAAACATATCACTTTCGCGTTGTTTTTCATGATCTTGAGAAGTGGTACAATTAGAACAACATGATGAAGAAATCAAGGGTTCATGAGTATGTAATTCCTCCCAGAGGGCAGTCAACTTCCCATAATAAGAAGCAACAGACATAGATTTTGTTTGAACGCAACTGGCAATGGCAGATTTTAATTGTTGAATTCTAGGGTCGTTAACGAGAGCAAATATCTCTTTGAGTGTATCCCACAAGCGTGTAGCACCTTTGTATTTAGCAAGGGTTGATTTTACCTTAAAAGCGATGGTGTTCATGATTCATGAGTCAAGCATGGCGTAAATAGTATTCCAATCGGACTCGGTACATGAGGGAATCGGTCGTGTGATGGAGCCGTCCAAGAAATCAAATTTTTGTCTGGCCTGCAAGGCCGTTTCAATTTCCGCTGCCTAATCGTCGAATTTGTCTCCATTAAATATGGTTGCGGTGATAAAATCACCAGGACGATCTTGAGGACCCAGGAAAAAGGGGGAACTTATATCGATTTTTTGTGGTGGTGGGGATGGAGTTTCTCCTGCCATGTTTTCTGGGTTTTTTTTTTCTTTTTTGGTTAAATATGTTTTTGATGGTTTGGCTCTGATATCATGATAAACCACCAAAAACTGATGCGTCTGCTATTGATATTACATATGTATATATAGTACATCAACTCTAAGCGTATCCTCTATTTTAAGGAAACAAGATAATTCTACCATGTCATTATATGTGAACCTATATATTATATATATATATATATATATATATATATATATATATATGTGTGTGTGGGTTTAAATGAGAACCATGTCATTATATGTGAACCTGCGAACTAGCGCTTTTATTATACAATCACAGTGCTTTATTGATATTTTAGTTATATACACCAACAGTGCTTTTATTATTCAATCTTAATACTTTTAATCAAATAAGAAAATACACAAAAAATGTGATCCATCCATTTAATTAGATTTAAGGGCCATAATTGACTCTAGGTTCACATATAAGGACATGGTTCTCATTTGAACCTAGTCCTATATATATATATATATATATATATATATATATATATATATATATATATATATATATATATATATAGGAACAACCAGAAAAATGCATTGAATATGTGATTTGAGATATTTATTTTTATGCGTTCGATTTTAATTTATACTTTTTTAATTGTATTGACGAGTTTGTATTAGAAGAACTATCCTATTTGTGTGAAGTTTTTCCTACAAATTATACATCTTAAATTCGAATAATGATAAAAAAAGAATTATGAAACAGAAAAATACTTACGTTTTGATCTTCTTCCATGTACATAACATGTGCTTTTCTCCATTTCTGATTTTCTTTGAAAATGATGATGCAAAATTTGATTGAGTCGAGTGTTAGATATTTTGTTTAAAGATGAATATTGCCCCTCTACGGTGTTAATGGTTAATAACAATCGTCTAAAATAAAAAGATTTACGATCCTAATTGCGCAACACTTCAATACTTAGGACATTAGACGAATGGATTTATATTTGAAACTTTCATACGTAAAAAGACTTAGACAATATGCTCAAATTCTTTAATGAAACTCTATTTCTTTTATTCAATGGTGATCATTATATGAGTCTTATTTATATACTATAAGATGACCCGCGCTTCGCTGCAGGTGTCAACAAATATGAAATTGAACTATTCATATATTGGCGGTTGACCAATATGAAATTGAACTATTCATATATTGTCGTAATTAAAGTTCTCTTACCTCCATTAAAGTAGTTTGAAGACAAAGCACTCCAGACATCGTTTGAAGATACTGAACAATTCGATCACTTCCAATCTTTGTTTTTCTCAACCTTCAACAAATTCAACTTGGAAAAAATTCCAAATGTTAGATTTACACACAAAAAAAAAAGGTGAAAAAGGGAAAAGATGATAAAAAAGAATCGTGAGAGTGAACAACCTTATACCTTTGAATCTGTTGTTATTAAAATCATTAAAAACTAAATATGTAACTGTCCAGAATGAAATAATCTGAAATTCTAATGCTCAACCGAGCCAGGTCCATATCTCGAAACCCAATAAGAATCATAATAAAAAAACCAAATGGAACCAAAAAGAGAAGAATAGTAGTAATTAAAGATCTCCTCACCAACTTCCTCTTCTTTTTTTTTTCTTTTTCCTTGTCACTCTCTTCCAATGGAGCACCAAAGGTCTCGATATCAAATACTAATTAACAAAAAGGGATTTCAGAAACTAAACTTTAAAAATAACATAAAAAGGGAAAAACTACCTGAAATAAATGAGAGCTCAAAAAATTCAAACCATTATAATATTAATGTTTCTTTGTATTTCTGGGGAAAAAAGATCGAGGAAAATACAAAATATAGAAAAAGAGAGAGAGAGAGAGAGAGAGAGAGAGAGATATCTCACAATTACTCCCAGAGGAAAAATACAAACTATATATTCAGTAATCAAATTAAGATATTTACCAACTCTACTCACCAGACACCGGATCACAGACTATTATGCCTAGCCTCTTGCCTCCCTTCCCACAGCCCAATATTTTATTACCTCTGCAGGAACAGTTTCAGTCCATGTAGGTTAACTAAATAGTTTATATATATATATATATATATATATATATATATATATATATATATATATATATATATATATATATGCTACCCTGATGTTAAACCAAGCAAGTCCAGATCTCAGTACCAAATAATAATGAAAAGGGGAAAAAAAGAAAAAGAAATTAAATACCTAATCACCATTTCCCGTTGCCAAAGATCTGAATATCCCAAATAATAATCAACTCCTAAACAAAGGAGAAAAAGATCACGAATCATAGTATGCATCTATAGAGGGAATGTAAAGGGGAAAAAACTCAAGGAGAATTAATAGAATTGAAAAATAAATAAAAAAGCAGAACGAAGAATAAGGAAAAAAACTTGAAAGATCATAAATGAATTCAACCTGTCAATTGAATTTATGGCCTCAAGATATCAAGATTTTATATAGGAAAAATTGAAGAATACAATGAAAACAAAAGGCTGAAAATCTTAAGAAAATACCCTTGAGTCCACTTCAATCACCAAAAGTAATTAAACCTCAATATTACAAAATTAAATAAGGACAAAAAGTAGAGAACAATTACCTGTAACAAATTACATAATTCACCAACCTGAAATAAATCACATAATATAATTTAATCATTAATATAAAGAAAAAAAAACAGAATAAGAAGAATAAGAAGAACAAAGTTTCATATGGGATCAAAGGATAATTCTTTTTATTTATTTTTTTTGTGCGTAAAAAACACTTGGGTTGAATTCCTTTTTATTTGTTTTTTTGTGCGCAAAAAAACTTGGGTTGAATGCAAGTTGCTTTCTCCTTGTGATGTTTGAATTCTGATTTGGAAGAAACACACGTGACGTGGGGTGGGGAAAATTTGGGCAAAAAAGCACAAAATTGAATATATAAAATCAACGCCGAAAACAGAAAGCTTCTCTGCAAGTTGCGCTCGTCATCCTAAAGAAAAGACGATAGCTATTTTTCTTTCTTTCCTTTTTATATATAATATAAAAACTGAAAAGATATGAAAAAATTGAGGCTCAGGTTTTTGGTCAGACAGGTAGGGGAACCACCGCCACGCATGGATGCGAAATCACGGTTTGCATCGTAGATAGATAGATGCACAAAATAAAATCCCTCAAAATCTCATATGCCATCCGGGTCGCCCCATCAAGATATGGGCCAGGTTTCACCCCATTATCTCGAAATTGAGAAAACTCAGAATAATCAAGTAACATCATAACATCCTTACAAAAAGAAAAGGGAAGAAGCTCATGAGAGTGCCTCGAAAATAGGGTGAAAAAACCATAGAAAAGAGAGGAAGGATCTGAAACCTTGAAGGCTAGCTTCCAAAATTGTATTTGGAAAAAAAAGAAGAAATACAAAGCCCAACGAAAAATATCACAAAAAGCCCAAATAAATATTAAGGCCCAAAACACCAGCCCCTCCTATCAAACACTGACAATGGCATTCAAATGGTGTTGCAAACTAACTTTATTATAGAAGTATAGATGTAAAATTGTCAAACGGATAGAAGAACCATCACCACGCCATGGCTGCGAAATCATGGTTGCATCGGAGATAGAGAGATACACAAAGCAGAATCCCTCAAAGTCTCATATGCCATCCGTGTCGCCTCGCCAAGATACGGGCCAAGTTTCACCCCATTATCTCGAAATTGAAAAAACTCAGAATAAACCAAGTAACATCATCACAGCCTCATAAAAACAAAAAGGAAGAAAATGATGAGAGTGTCTCGAAAATAGGGTGAAAAAATATTAGAAAAAAGGGGAAGGATGTGGAACCTTAAAGGCCAGCTTCCAAAATTGCACTTGGAATAAAAGTAAAAAAACAAAGCCCAAGGAAAAATAACAAAAAAAACCCAAATAAAATATTAAGGCCCAAAATGATCGATAAGCAAATAATATGTGTACCAAATTATATATTGGCATAGTCGAAACAATAATCTGACCACATTATATCGAAGAAGTTCATGAAACATAATAGAATCATAATCACCAACTCATGGCAAGAAAATGAATGAATCAAGAATATATTAACATGGTTAAATGCAACAACTTATTTAATTAAGATATTTTATATCTCGCCTTTTATGCAGGTCTACAAAACAGAAGAATTCAATCGAAAAAAAAAATCACCACCTTGTTTGAGTTTGTATTAGAAGAGAATTGTCGAGAAGCGTGGATTGGGCAGTAAATAATAAGTGGTTGTAAAAAAAAATCAACCCAAAAAACTATTATTGGAAGCTTTTCATATATTATTATTATTATTATTATTATTATTATTATTATTATTATTATTATTCCAAGAAAATACAAAACAAAACTAAGACGCAACTACACAGAATTCAACTCATTTGTAGGGAGCTGCTTAGCTCATAAAAGGAATTAAGGAGTATATCGCTTCACTCTGGCGAATCATTAATTTTTATCCTCTTTCTTAGTCGAATAATCCCTTTCTTTCAGAGAGCATAAAAGTCTCCTAAGACTATCATGTAACCAATTTCATCCACAAGCAAACATACAAATTTATTTTCAATTAAGATAAAATGATAGATATCATTTACAACTATTAACATAGTTTGAGTTGAAAAGTTAAAACATTTAAATGGCATAGTTTGAAGACCAATAATGAATGCAAAATGAAAGAAGAACCCATGATCTTTCTTGCATAGAGTTTTGGTGGTTGTCATTTTGAAAGTATCTTACTTGAAATGCTAAAAGTTGAGGAAAATGAATGCCATAGAGAAAAAAAAAACATTCCAAAACTTTTTGAATAAGTAACTGAAATAAATTATCACGCAGACCATCCTACCTAAAGCAAATGGAAAATGTAAGAATCAAAACTCACACTTGTAACTTAAACAAAGTCTAAAATAATATAAAATAAAAACAAAGAAGAAGAACATGAAACCATGAATCAAGGAGACTCCTCCGACTTAATATTTAATTGCACATACACCCGTCCTAGTTAATTAAAAGAATTCAAGATATCTATAATATTACACACATTACTAAGAAAATATAAGAGTGTAAGCTGACTTATTTTTAACAGTGGTGCAGGTAGAAATAATTGTTTAGACTACAAATAATAATAATAATAATAATAATAATAATAATAATAAGCGATGTTGTGATGGATATGTGTATGTTTACCATTATACATATAAACAATTAATTTTTCATTGGTTGAGGTTTCTCTCTTTCTCTCTCTCCTTTTTTTTTTTTTTTTTTTGAGCTTTTTTCTTTCTGTTTGATGTAATACAATGGTAATTTATCAAATGGAAGTTTGAGGTATCACACAAAATACACATTCTTGATTTTGATAGATCATACTCATGTTAGGTTTTTCCTCCAAGTTGAAGACAACACTAAATTCAAAGAAACAATACAAATACATACCTGCATTTTCTGATCATTTTCTGAATGTATCAGGAACCCATAATTAGTTCCTTCTAGTCCTTAACATCGAGCAATATCCATAGGTAGCACTATTGCAAAATCTCCTAATCATTTCAATTTCAACTCATCCTAATTAAAAGAGAATCAACATATTAAATATCAACACAAAATCATGTTTAATCATTAAAACAAAAGGCATAAAATTCCAATTACATAAACTAACCACCAATGACAACATATATAACATCAATACAAAATCATGTTTTTCATGGTCACTCATTAACAAACATGCATATAATTCTAATTAAATAAACAAACCACCAGTCGTAGAAACAACACAATACCCAACTTTCACTACAATTTTGTTTATCCAAGCATTAGTAAATTCACAAATTATCAATAAATAATAACTCACAATATAATCAACAGTGTATTTCAAATGAGCAAAAATAAAAATAAAAAATCGAACAAACACTCGAGTTCAGTGCATAGTACCCAAAAAATATTTTTAGAGGAAATGGAAAGGTATTCATCAGATTATTTGAAAGCATTTCAATGACAAATGGTCAATCATGTTTAAATAATACGATTGAGGCAAAGTTGCACTACAGTCATAATTACATAGATTGTAACATTATTCATCACATTTTGCACCAATTTCACGATACAATCGCGCAAGGAGACTAAAATAGAAGAATGTGATGCTCACGTTTGGCAAAAAGTAAAATGTTTAAAAATTAATGTATTCAGATTATAAAACTATTTAAAAAAATGGCTGAATATAATAAACATCAAGGCAAAGGCTCAATTAACACAAATATCCCAAGAATATACATATAATAGTCAGTAATTTGAAGATTTTATTTTGTTTTAGGAATAATAATAAAAAAATCAAAATTAATCCATTATGATTTACATAATTAGTTTGTCAATTGATTGTTTATTCTATTTTATTTTATATTGCAAATTATACTCGCACACACTATAAGAAAATTAAACCTAATAGTAGAAGTTAAGAATCAACAAACTTACATAAAGAAATTTGTTCTTTCCCAATGAGGCCGTAAACAAACCAAGAAGTACCATCAGAAGACAAACAGTGACAACAGAAAAGGCATACACTCCACGCTCTTGCTTTTAATCACCGTCATCTGCACATTAATCCAAAATCCAATCAGAAATTAATCTAAATCATGTTTCTCTTTCTCTTCAATTTTGATTAAATAAATTAGATTCAGTAGTAGAAGTTGATAATTGCAAACACAAAAATGTGATTATTATTTTTTCCAACTAAAAGTTGATAATCACTATTTCCATAGTGTTGACGAAACATAATAATGCTACATCTTGAAACAAAATCTAAAAAATATATAAGGATAAAATTAATAACAAAAACTAAAACACTTACCATGATTGATAAAGGAGGAGCATACATTATGATGGAGAAAACCATGTCAGCATAACCAAGAAGTTGTTGTTTTTGTGCCATGTCATCAAATGCCAAAGCTGAAAGCAAACCAATAGTGGTAAATATGGCAAGAATGCTATGTAGAAAAAAATATGGGGCAAAAGCTGGCTTTGCTGAAATGAAGACTAACACATATTATGGCTATTTTCTATAGGCCATATTCTCTCGTGAGCTAAAATAATCACTTAATAATAACACAGAAGAAAAATATCACCTGGCAATGAGCATGGCAGAGAAGCCTCCACGATAAAACCGAAGGGAAAAAAGTCATATGAGAAAAGAACAAAAGCAACAACAAACGAAAAGAACCTTCTTATAAACGATAAATACGAATATGCATTGAGACACCCGAGAAGTAAAAGGACCGTGGCATAACTATACTGCAATTAAATGAAATAAAAGCCATGTCGTGAAATAAATAACAAACACGGTATTGACTCAGCTCAATAAAGCAAATAAAAGTCAAAAGAAACAACATGAACACGGCCGAGAAGACCTGACGATCAAACAAAGGCCCCCCCAGAAAAATAAATCTTATTGGAAAACAACCAAAGCAATAACCAACAAAAGGAATATGTTGCAAATATGAGAAAAAGAACAACACATAAATAGACTCGATCACTACACCGGCACCGTTGATCAAAGACACTATATAGTTGTCTTGGAGATGAATGGAAAACCGTACCTGCATGCATGCACATTTTCGAGAATATAATAACCGATTAATTTTCATGATTTATGAAATAGGATTTAATTGATTTTTTGGAACATTATTGGTATGTAGAGTGATTAATTAAGTCAATTAGTTAGTAAGTATTCCGTGACCCAAAATTTAAAATAATCATGATGAAGTGTTACAACAATTTAATAATAAAAAAAAGATTACCAAGTAGGAAGCAGGCAGTTAAGCAGGGTCATGACATATGAGATGCCTGAGAATTGTTCAATTGATCTTTTCGTGATGATCCTCTTCACTGTAACCATAAATTCAAAAAATTACGACAAAGTAAATCAAGAATATTTAAAAAAATAAAAGAAAGAAAGAAAAGAAAGTAGAATACATGTTTGTATACACATGGATAACACAAACTATTTTCCTCCAAATAATGAGAAATCAACCAATTCTATCAATTTATAGGAAGAATAATTTTGATATCCACATGGAGGTAAAATAGCTCCCCTTTAAAAAAGATATATTCCCAATAAATGTTTAATTTTATTTTTAGTAGTACTAATAAAAAAAATTATATAAATAAAAATCATGTGTTCAGGAGCGGTACTTACATTGTGGACAGGAACAAAAACAAACCCGTAGCATTTCCCGTTGGAAAAAACAGGGAGTTATGTTTCTCAAAAATAATTTAAAGCTAAATAGTGAAGATACAGTTTAAAGATCATGGAATTACGGTCAACTACAAAACTGAAATGGCGTATCTTTCTCCAAGTAGTACAGAAATTGTAACAATATGTACCAATGCAATCTAAGATCCCAAATCAAACCCTCAGAAAACAAAAAACCATAATTTGAAAAATTAGAAATTATCACTACTACAAAAAAGGCCTTTTACAACGGTAGTTTAACAGCAGTTGTTAAATAACCGTTGTAATAGAACAATCCAGTATCATTTACAATCGTTATTTTGACGACAGATGTAAATAACTTATTACAACAACGGCTATATTTACAACTGTTGTAAATGTCCGTAGTAAATATATTAACCGGTATACTACGACAGTTTGTTTATAACCGTTCTAAATACACATCGTAAAATAAAATTAGTTTAATTAAGTTAACTTGGATTATAATTATGATTATATTAAAAATAATAAAAAATTAAAAGGCATATATTTAATTAAAATCAAATTACCAATACATGAGAACATATAAACACATCGACTCGCGCCCATCTCATTCTCGCAGCCTGTTAAATCCAAAGTAAAAATCACAAACCTCCGCCACATCCAAACTCGCCGCTGTCGCCACCACCCACCACCACCGCAGTCCGACTACAACTACCAACCATAGTCGACGACCAAGCCACCACCAAGGCTTCAAAACCTAAGGTATGTTTTCTATTATATATCTTTTTATGCGTATGTTTTATCCCGTCTTCAATTAATAGTTGTTGGTCTGATTGACATTGAATCGACTAAAAAATACATTATGTGCTTTTATTCTCGTCTATAGATTTGGAGGTTAGGGTTGTGTTTTTGTTCAATTTGGACGAATTTGGGGGTTAGGTTTTTTGTTTAAATAGTTTTGTGCACTTATGTTCAATCTGAAACTTATTGGATAATATCAGCTTCTCAGGGACTCACCAAAAATTTACAACAGTTTGGGTTTGATACAGCCTGATTTCTAATCGTTCACTACTATTCAAATTCGATCATTGTAGTTTACAATATTAATAATTGGTATTTTCAAACAAGTGTTGCAATTAACACCCACGATGGTATACTCTTTTATCTGTATCTCCCTCTCTTTTTTTGTCATGGTCGTCGGGCAAACAGAGTGCGGTAGGGGAGGAGGGTCGGCTGGGTGGGGAAGGGAGGTGCACCACCACGCTGGTGCTTGTTGTTGTGAGGGATTTATGTGTGCAGTGGTTTTAGTATGTGTATGCGTGTGATTTTTCAACGTGTGTTACGTGCGATTAGATTTGGGCGATTAGGGTGGTGTGTGGTTGACATTTTGTGTGTACTCAGATAGGCTGTATTAGCCTATGGATAATAATATCCTAAATTATAGTAAATATCATTAATTTTGGTTTTTGGGGTTCTAGAAACGGGATTTTGAAAGGCCTATTTTGTTTTCAGGTATTTAATAAAGTTCCGAGTTTTCGGTTTAACGATTGTATATTTTTGTAAGTTTCAATTGAATTTTTTTCCCATCTGCTTTTCAAGATTGAGTTTTGAGATCTCCAGTAGATAAAAATTTTGTTTTGATTTATTCATTTTCTGTGAATTTACTAAATATTGGGATTTATTTTTTATATGTTGACATTTAGTAACAATCTGCACCGTGTTTGTTATGGAGTTTATTACATCTTTTTATTTATTCTATAACCATAACTGCTAGAATGACAGAGATACTAGAGTATGTGGGATTTGTGCAAGAAAGTTTATCATCAAATGTGCTGTCATCATCACAAGTTCTTGCTGATGTGGCGAATCTATTGATTATTAGGAATACTGAACTAAGTAGGTGGGTTATTTATTTATTTATTAGTTTTCCCCTTATGTTAATGTATAATTAAACAGATTTATTTGCAACTTACATGGAGATTGTTATAGTTTTCTTGTAGCAGTGGCAGATCTATCTCTGAGGAAAATGGCAGTCGAAGAGAAAAGGTCCAAAGTGCAGCAAGAGTCCAAAGAACTTGTTGACTATACTCAAAAAGCAATAGAAAGATTGACTTGTTTGAAAAGGAGTATCTTCGAGCTTTCACTTGTGCAGATTTAAATTTAGTTTCTCCCCTGTGGCAATGGCGTTTTGAGGAGTCATTTTTAGATTAAATTACTTGTGAAATATCTTCCTTTTAATTATTTTATTTATAACAATACACTTGCACAGCTGGAAGATGATATATTGCATTCCGAAGCTCAAACGGAACATTGGAAAACAAACTTGGGGATAATGGAATCAAAGGAAAAACAATATCTTCAATAGTATTCTAATTATAAGGTACAAGTCTATTGCCCCTATTTTTAGTTATATCTATATCATCATCTGATACAAACTTGATGTGTGTCTAATTGTTACTATTTATTATTATTATTTATTATATTTCTGGTATTCTCGGGATCAACCAACACATTGTTTTTGTTTCATTATAAAATTTAAACTAGATAATAAAAAAAAGGAAAGGAAAAGAAATTTGTTTGTTAATTCTTTTGTATTTAGGACAGGCAATGGTCAATCGTGTGGGCTACAGCCCTGAGATTAGTCGCGGAGTGTCGGTCAAAATGGCAGAGCACAAGAATGATCTACAGAGAAAAATAAAACCCATCATCAAACATTGAAAAGCAAGTTATGTTGCCACCACCACGACCACCGATAACCCTAGGCCATGCTACCTAAATCAAGCAGCACCATAATTAACATGACCACCGCACCAGCCACGACTCTGCTCTCTAGTTCATCATTGGCCGCCACCGCACCAGTCGTTCCCCTTCAAAGTTCCCTAATCAGCAAATTAGGTCTATATCAGGTAAAGGTTAGATCTATTTGCCGTGTTTTTATCTTTCTTAATTGCGCATTTTTTGAAACTTCTAGAGGACTCAGCTGGTAAGTTCTGAGGCTCAAAACTTCTTTCGTGTTTTTTAACCTCAGTTAAATTAGAGTTTTCTAGGCATATTTGAGTGGTTGTGAGTATATATAGATCGATGTGCATTTCTTACAGATATTTTATATTTTCTCATCTTAATTATGCTCCAAAGCTCATAACTATCGTTTCTAAAAAAAAGTTTATTGTTCTACTCTTTATGTGTTTAATAATTTATTTGTAGTGTTTATTGGCTATGTGGTGACCATGCTTTTAATCTATTATGTCATTTTAGTGTATTTTTCTCAGACGCTTTATGGGTTGTCTCTGTTTATGAGCTGCCGTAAAAGACTTTTTCATTCAGAAGGTTGAGATTTATTGCTAACAGATTGTAATCTTGTCTTATACAACATTTTTGTTCATGCTTGTTATTGTGGATATTACAGTAAATTGAAAAAGTTATTATCCCAATTACAAGCGACTAACAAAATTATCAAACTTGACGAGGATTAGTGAGTTTCTAAGAACGATACATTGTGATTCTTACCTCTCTTTTTGGACTTTTTTACCATTTTTCGAAACTTACAAAGTTTGTTGTTTGCTTCTCTTTAGGTGATGGTGTTGATATTCAGGCAGCTCTTGCTGAGTGGACGGGGCAAAGGACTGTTCTAGATGTGTTCATCAAAGGCAAACACACAGGTGGTTGTGATGGTAAGTTTGTTCCTTTTCACATAATTAAATGTTTAGGGTATTCGTAATTTAAAAGATAGTTGTTTCTTGTTCTGTTTTGT
The DNA here is from genome assembly GCA_014905375.1 of Phtheirospermum japonicum. Lineage (NCBI taxonomy): Eukaryota > Viridiplantae > Streptophyta > Magnoliopsida > Lamiales > Orobanchaceae > Phtheirospermum > Phtheirospermum japonicum. Next base: position 1,038,879 of record BMAC01000106.1, on the reverse strand, counting down.
TTTCTTTTAATTGGGTATAATTTCAGAGATACTTTTGTAGTTAGACTAAATTCCAAGTGGACATTTTTTGTGTTTTAGCTTTCTCTAATATTTAATTTCATGAAATACTTGTTTTTTAAGTGAAAAAATGTGCATTCTAATGTTATTATTATTATTATTATTATTATTATTATTACTACTACTACTACTACTACTACTACTATTATAATAATAATAATAATTATTATTATCATCATCATCATCATCATCTAGTTATTTTTTTGGATTTTAGATCATTGATGAGTTTTAGCCTTTTCTTACAACCGATGTAAAAAGCCTTTTAATTGAAAAATAAACATTTTAGTCATTAGATTACTAGAAGTCTGAAATTTTGTCAGAAAATAACCAAAAAGACTTGTTACTCTTTTGGTATGAAACATGTGGTGATGTGGATTTTCCAGAAAATTTCAATTTTACGACGACATAAGATTGAAATCGAGATCTATTTGAAACTTGTGATTTTTAGATTACTGTTGTAGCTAAACAAAAGTATCAATTTTATCTTTGTTGTTTATATGTTATGAACTTTTAGTTAACGATTGAATTCGGACAGGAAAAAGAAAGTTAGGAATGATACAAAATGGATGATATTTTCACTGAAGGAGTTGCAATCGGATATGAATAGTTTTAATTACGATAACAAAGGCGAAGGCAAAGTTGGCAGTTATTATTGGGGTCAGCTCTGGGATGGTTCACAAGTAAGAAAAAATATTAAGAGTGAATTACAAAACCCCCCTTTGCGGTTTGGGGTAATTACAGAAAACCCCCAGAAAAGATTTAAAATTACAAAAACCCGTAAAATTATTACCATTTTTTTGTAATAAAGTTAAACCTCTAAGGGTATTTTTTGTAATTAATCACTGAATAATTTCTACTTTGCTTCTACATATAGCTGTGAAAAGGTTTGAGTCGTGGAGCGACGAAGCAGATAAGGAGTTTAGTGAAAATCGAGATACTTGCTCGCGTGCGCCACAAGTATCTGATTGAGTTGCATGGTTATTGTGGAAGGGCAAGAGCGTCTGATCGTGTACGAGTACAAGAGTAATCTGAGCTTGCTATCTCATCTTCACAGGCAGCAGTCGGTCGAATGCCAGCTTGACTGGAGCAAGCGGATGAACATCGCTGTTGGAGTTACTGAAGTCATCACGTAAGTATATACCCTTAACAATTGTACATTAATTATTTTCGATCAGCGTTTAAAATGAACAGCTAAATAGACGAATCTTACTATCAGCACGTCGTTCTAAAGGTCAGACCACATTGATGAAAATTAATTAATTATAATTATATATATATGTTATATGTACGTGTGCGTGTATATATATATATATATATATACACAAATTACCAATTTAAAGAATTTTAACATAGCCCAAGATTCAGTCATGTATAAATTCAATAAAACAGTAAGCTGAAAACATTACTCCATGTGTTTACAAGCTAAGTATAACCCTAAAATTACTAATGTTTTTACCATATGTCTGATCTTCTTAAAATCTACGTTTATCCATTGGAGCCATAACTGGGATATCGGTTGCAGGAGTATTTGCGGGTTGTTTATATGTGGGATTGAAAAGAAAGAGGAATGTACATAAGATTTTTGAACTTGACTGTATTTGAAGACTATCTGAAGACCAGTTCTAACAAGCTGGTGGTAATTTTTGAGGTTTATGCTTACTTGAAATGTTATGACTCGCTAAAATAAATGATATTTTTTTAATATATTTTGAGACTATAAAGTAGCGCTATAATGGACCCGCACCAGCTTAAAATAACCGATGTTAACGGCTTAAAATATCCGATGTAAAAGCCATTTTCTGTAGTAGTGTATGTTTCCCAAAAATAATTTAAAGCTAAATGGTGAAGATACAGTTTAAAGATCATGGAATTACGGTCAACTACAAAACCAAAATGGCATATTTTTCTCCAAGTAGTACCGAGATTGTAACAATGTGTACCAATGCAGTCTAAGATCCCAAATCAAACCCTCAGAAAACAAAAAACCCTAATTTGAGAAATTAAAATTTATACTCACGAATATGCTCCTCCATCCATATCTTTGCGGGGAGAAAGCGACGACGTGGCGCAAGGTAGGGTTCGGCAGCGAGTCGAGTTTCGATTCAGGTTTGATGGCAGACAACACATTTTGGAATTGTAGGTCGTTGAGAGAATAATCACACATCTTTACAAAAAGAGACGAGAAGAAGATGATGAGATTGCAGGGTAGAAAAAACCGTAATAAAGAGAGGAAGAATCCTAAACCTTCAAGGGCAGCTTCCAAAGGAAAAAAAGAAAAAAACAAAGCCCATAAAAATAACACAAAATGCCCAAATAAATATCAAGGCCCAAAAAACCAGCCCCACCAATCAAACACTGACAAATGGCGTTCAAATGGTGCTACTAACCAACTTTATTATAGAAAGTATAGATAATCAAATATTTCGATTGATCAACTTTTCATACAAACCTTTTCACGGCATAATAATTTAAATAAACTAGCACATCAATTGAATTTAATACAATCATTTATACGATTAACCACAATTTTAAGCAATATTTTCATTCATTTAAAAATAATTATTCAACCTATTAATAATATCCGACCCTCCCAATCTTTTTAAGGTAGTAGTAGTAGAATTTACTAGCCAGACGGACTAGACTAGTGGTGCTATATTATTGTAGTAGTAATTTTTTTTTGAATAAAGTGCGAGATTTTATTAAAAAAACAGAAAAATCGTCAATACAAATAAAGATCACGACGTATGTTCCTTGACCAAAGGCATCTGTTCAGGCCTCATTAAAACCTCTCAAGGTAAGCCCACCCTTGTGGGAGAAACCCTCGTAGAGGAAAGAGTACCCTCCCACGCCAATGGTAGAAGGAACAGAGCAGAGCAAGGAAGAACTCTAAGAGCCACAAGTCGGCTAAAAATAAAATAAAAAATAGGCTGCAACAAGCAGGTCGTGATCCAGAAAGCAGCAATACCAAGGTCCTCTGCCGAACCGAGATTAGACTGCCAACCGAGGGGCTGATGTCAAGATCGTGATGAACGGTACACCTTTTTACCTAGAATATCGTCGTTCACCAGATCCAAGAGAAGCATGCGAAACCATGAACTCGATCGAGGTAGTGATAAAAAGAATCCGACGCCAACGAGCAAGGAAGCGCCAATGGACATCCAGGCTACGCTTCACAAAAAGCTCCACCACATAAGTCAAATCAGATCCATCCAAATCCGTCTCCAGCCTCTCTGATCAGCCTCCTCGACCGCGATAATCGCGGCCTCCAACTCAGCCTCAAAGGCATAACCCTGGTCAAGCGGTCTAGAGAAGCCGCCTTTAACAAAGCCCCGACAAGTGCGGAAGATGCCAGCCGCGACGCAATTTCCAGGACATTCCAGAGCACTGCCATCAGTATTCACCTTAATCCAACCAGGTGAGGGGGCCAACCATGACACAGGGGTAAGGGTCGGTGGGGGCGCAGGCCTACCACGTACGCCCAATTTGCGCAAACATAGCAGGTCCGAAATAGTGTTTGCCATCGAGCCGTTATCCAGGGTGGAAGACTCTACCAAAAGTGAGCGGATGAAAATAAGTGCTGCTGTGGTGGATGGGTGAACTCCATTGTGGACGAAATTGCATCTAAGATGCCAAATCGTCCATATCGTCGAGATGAAAGCCACTTTCCAAAGGAAGAGACAATCAATAGCAAAAATACAAAAATGATCAAAACCACCTGAAAGGGGGAGCTAGATATCAAAAACATCCTCAATACAGCCCCAAATATAGCGCGCAAAATGACACTCCGTGAGGATATGGTCAATCATCTCAAAGCTCTCAAAGCAAAAGCAACAGAAAGAAGGACCAATGAACCCCCGCTTGCGGATCACGTCTAAGATACCGAGCCGGTTAAAAATAGCCTTCCAAACAGTGATAGAGCGCCGAACCGGAATATGAGATGTCCAAATCCAACTGCCCCAACGAACCTTGAGAAACTTCGGACGGAGATGATCATACGCAATCTTAGCAGAGATGTCCCCAGAAGAAGAAATGGACCAGACTCTCTTATCTTCGGTAAAGGGAACAATGGGAAATCTGAGAATATCGATGATGATGTCAGTGAAGGTAACAAGGAAGCTCTCCGTGATGTGTCAAATCCCAGGAAAGAAGTAATCAGCGATAGTCTAAGAAAAGCGAGGCCTCAGAGTCTCAGGGATGCCGATGCGGGAAGCGATGGAATAACCAAGCCAGTTATCCCACCAGAAACTTTTATTGTAGTAGTAATTAATAGTCACTAATTTCACACACACAAAGAATTAATAGCCAGTTATTCCACCAGAAACTTTTATTGTAGTAGTAATTAATAGTCACTAATTAATAGTACAGATAGAAGCTGGCAAACACTGGCCAGCCATTTGAGCACAAATCAAGGAGATAAGGTAGAGTGTTCGTTCAACCCATCAAATCAGCACCGCCCACAGTTTTCTCAAGGGCAAGTCGGGTAAAAAAAAATGGCTTCGCTGGCTACAGCCGGTCCTCTACTTCAGAGTCATCATTCATCAGTCATTTAATTCTGCTACCGCGCTACCGTTATACAGTTTTGACCGGTTGGAATGAGACTATTACGTGCAGCCGTGCACCCATGTGTAATTTGCATTGCATTTGCAGCTTAATTTAAGGGGATTTAATTTAATTTAACATATATCCTCCAATATATTATATTATAGGGGACTTCTATAGTGTCGTGAATGTACCATTCCTCACTTAATTAGAACCATTAGATCAAAAGTTAATTATGAATAATAGTAGATCAATGGATATAAATGCAGGGGAGTGAGAGGCATGGTGCCTTCTCGGCACCGTAGTCATTTCCTATATTATACTCATTTCTCCAAAAATAAGTCCAAAAATAAGTTTGATTGTTATTTTGAATATCTCAAATTAATAAATTTATTATCATATTTTCTTTTGTTTACATGCATAACTCTATTTAATTATAAAAATCACATTACTCCATTTATCAATATTATCTTTTCAAACAATAATGCTACATGGGGCGAATTGCTCCGAAATAACAGATATGAAAAAAGTAAATTCAAATGCATACTTAAGGATTTTTGATAGTTGTATTATTTTGTTAATTTTGTATTTACCTTTTTGACCTTCTTGATTATGATGGAAAGAATTAAATCTATTAAATTTGTCCTTTTTGATTTCCATATGTGTAGGCATGAGTATGAGAAATAATAAGTTCAAAAATTAAATACTAGAGAGTGATATTTGATAACAATTATAATTTTACTACAATATATAAGTTAAATAATAGTGTAAAATCTTTACTTTCTATTTATGTTAACTATATAAAATATTTTTCCAAATAGTACGATATGTATGATAACATTATAAATCAAAATATTTATTTAATAAATCCCAAATATAAAATTCAAAAATTTTAAAAATATTATAAAATAATAAATAAATATAAAAATTATGAAGAAGTTAAATAGAAAGTATATTTTAATTCTAAATAATTATTTAATATATTTTAAAATAAAAAAAATCTAAAATCATAGGAAATTGTATAAAATATTTCAAAATTAGATAAAAAAAATATAATAGTTATAATGGAACTGGTAGAAAATTATGTAAGTGTATCTTTAACTCGCAGATCAATATAATTTCATAGAAATACACAATTTCAATGAGTTCGATGAGAAATTATATGAAATTGAGGATACTAAAGTATTATAGAATTCAAATTGATGAACAGGTGATTTAGTGGAGACCATAGAATTCAAGATTGCGAATACAAGTGAATGTATTTTTTAAAATCTATGCAATGCCATAAACAATTATTTCATAAAAGAATTAAAATATTCTATTATAACTATTAAATTAGCTGATTTATCATTTATTTTTGTTATTCCATAATACAGTTTGATTATATTTTTTTACATCTATAAATGTATAAATGTATTTATTTTGCATTAACTCATAACTTATTATTGATAATTAATTATTTTTATTATCAAACTTTTTAAATAATTATTTAGAGTTTTTACAGTCATGTAAATGGTTTTTTATTTTTAATTATAGACGCATAATACTAAATTGAACGTAATTACTTTCAAATTACTATATATTGAGTTTACAATGAACGTTGTTAATAATAAAAAATAAACTAATAATATTTATATATTGAGTAGAATATTATTTATAAGTGTATTTTAACAATTAATATATTATGAGGTTATTATTTAGTAAAATAATTAATTAGAATAAGAACTATGTTATATTCAAAATTACTTCAATGACACATTAACAATAATAATGAAAAATATACTTAGTAATACTTTATATACTCGATGAAGATATAAATTAGATTTCTATAAAAAAAAATAATAATATGCCGGTAATATTTATTATTATTTCTTCAGTTAAAGTTATATATTTTATATATTCAATGAAAATATAAATCAAAGATAGTTTAAAAAATTAAAAAATAAATCTCAAATTATTTTAAAATTAGAAAAAAATATAATTAGAATATAAATATTTATTCTACTATCAAATTTGTTAAATAACCATTTAAAATTTTATATTTTAAAATTAAAAGATTACCAAAAACATTGGAAATGTTACAAAATATTGTATATATTTTGAAATCAAATAAAAATATAATAAGTTATAATAAAATTGACTGGAATTATGTATGTGTATCCTTATAACTCACAAATCCATAGAAATTCACCATTTAATGAATTCCTTGAGAATTTACATGAAATTGAGTATACTTGAATTTTATAGAATTCATCGAACTCTAATCTAAACAGTTGATTTTTGTGAATGCATAAAAATTCTTAGATTGAGTATAAAATTTAATTGAATTTTAAAATCCATACAATGCACATAAATAATTATTTAGTAAAAAAGTGAAAAATGTTCAACTACACCTATTGTATTAGATGATTTATAATTTAATTTTGTTATGACTCATATAATTTTAATTTGATTATTTTACATCAAACAAGTGCATATATGTAATTATATTTGTATTAATTCATAACTTAATATTGATAAACAATGTGTATATGTAATTATATTTGTATTAACTCGAATATGTGAGTATTCATACTCGTATTCGTTAATAACTCAAATTCGAACTCGGAATGATAAAAAAGCGAATTGATTACCGAATCAAATCAAAAGGTTTGATTCATATACAACCCTACATGTAGTTGGTTTGTAATCTTATTTTCATTGCTAATAGTCTTTAATTTTATGTATATTGCAAGAATAAATATTGTCAAGATAACATTTTAATAGTTTTTTATCACTTAATAATTATTAAAATATTAAATTAAAATCATTTACTTATATTTTACTTCAAACTACATTTCACTCACATAATAATAATAATAATAATAATAATAATAATAATAATAATAATTACCACTATTAATAATATGACTTTTTTCCATCAAATGAAAACCTTCTATTATTAGTAGTAGTAATTTAAATCCATTAAATGATATTAATATTGTATGTTTGAAGGTTAAAATCTTTAATTATAATTATTGTATTTAATATTTGTCTAAACTACATTAATGATGATTGCGTGTTCCTTTTTCATTTTTAAAAAAGTAATAATTAATTTTATTTTGTAGCCATCTTTTATGTATAATAAGTAAAATGGGGAAATTGTCAAATAGTATCCCAAGTGGAGGTCCATTTGTCAATTAGTCCTGCATCCAATTTTAAGTCAAATAATGTCTATTTTTTTGCAAAATAGTCCAAAATTGTGATATGAATATACCACAATACCCTTACTATTTGAAAAACTAATAATAATAATAATAATAGTAATAATAATAAATCATAATAATAATAATAATATTTGGCTGCCACCGCCGGCCGGAAAATTTTCTGGCCGCCGAATTTTTTTTTCCCGACCATCTGAAAATAGAATTTTTTACTCTATGTCTGATTTTCTTACTACATGTCCATGGAGTCAGTGAAGTCAGTTTTTTTCTCAACCCAGATAATTTCTTACTATATGTATAGATTTCTTACTATATGTATGTATTTCTTACTATATGTCCTAACATTTCTAACTATATGTCCAAATATTTATTACTTACTTAATGTCCAAAAATAATTTCGGTCACCGGAAATATTTCTTACTACATGTCCGAACTTCTAACTATATGTAAAAAGAAATTTATTTAATGTCAAAAATTCATACTTGATGACAAAAGTATTTTATTAAACTGAATTTTTTTTTTGATTTAATGTGGAAATGTTGTTATGTATTTTTTACTTATTACACACTTTTTTTTTTTACTTATTACACACTTTTTATTCGATTCTTATTTTATAGTGAAACTTCTTACTTTATTTCCTAAAATAAAAACATATTTAATTTATGTTCAAAAAAAAATAATCCTACTTTATTAGTGAAAATTTCATACTTTATGTATGGAAAAGAAAAAAAAAAAAAAATCTTACTTTATAGTAAAATCTCTTAATTTATGTTTGGTGGGAAAAGAAAAATCTCGCCAGAAAATTTTCCGGCAGCGGCGGCGGACAGCAGCGCGGTGGGGGTGGCCGGTGGGAGGTGGTGGGTGTC
>BMAC01000106.1:1012171-1030189 GCA_014905375.1 Phtheirospermum japonicum | reverse complement strand
CTCTACGCGGGCTCTTTCCGAGACACGTGATATCCAAAGCTATCAAATTTATGTTGGTCAGAATTGATCGTCATTGCTTGAAGAGATTGCTCGACTTCTGGTTCTCCAGTTCATCTTTTTATTTTTCTTCATGCACTTGTAATTTTCCGAGCAACTCATTCAAGTTAAGAGTCTCGACATCATTCGACTCTTCGATGGCTATTATAATATATTCAAATTTTTGCACAAGAGATCGAAGTATCTTTTCAACTACTCGCTTTTACTTCTATCTTTTCTCCATTGCTTTCGAGTTGGTTAACAATCGTCACGACTCTTGAGATAGTAGTCGGATACTTCTTCGGATTCTTTCATCTTCAATGACTCAAGCTCTCCTCGTAGTGATTGGAGTCGAACTTTCTTAACTTTATCGATGCCATTGAAAGCATTGTTAAGAATATCCCACGCTTTCTTCGCAGTGGTTACTTGTGAAATCTTTCTCAAAATTGTTGTCATCCATGCCGAGTTGAATGATAGAGAGAGCTCTTTGATCTTTTACCGTGGCTTCCTTTAAGGCTTTCCCTTCGGATTGGCTTAAAGTAGTGGGATCTTGTGAAAAATCATATTCTCTTTAATGGTTTCCCAAACATCTTGTCCACCAATATATGTCTTCATTTGAATGCTCTCATCGATTGAAGTTATCTTTCAGAAGCTTCGGACATGGGATGATCCACTTGCGGCCATCGTCTTTGTAAAGAATCGAACCTTGCTCTGTTACCACTTTGTTAGAAAATGTGGGCTCAAATATAAATCACAGCGAAAAAAATATATAAACACTCTTGTTTTTCTTCTTGTAAATCTTATACAAAACTCATACTTAGAAATGAAAAACTACATGGCTATTTATAAGATTAGACTACATAAAATGAAAGGACACAACTAATCCCATAATATAAAAAGAAATGAACAGACGATCAAATTAGATATATTTCGAATTATATATATATATATATATATATATATATATAACATAATATTCTCTAATTATAATTATTGTTATTTCTATTTTCTATTATATTTATATATATACTAAATATGATTATTTAAATTATAATTGATATCTTATATATATATATATATATATATATATAATGGGATATTTTATTTTAGGTATTTTTAATAAAAAAATTAAAAATACTCAAGTTATAATCCGAATACGCCTTTCGAATCGAATCCGAATCAATACTCATATTCGTATATTAAACGAATTCGAATGCTCAACAAATCTGACAAATACGAATCGAACATGCAAATATTCAATTCGATTTGTTTCATGTACAACCCTAACTACAGGTGAATCTTATTATTATCATTATTATCATATTTATTAATAATATTAATTATTATTTTAATACATTTATTATCATCGTATTATTAATAGTGGTAATTATTATTATTATTATTATTATTATTATTATTATTATTATTATTATTATGTGAGTGAAATATAGTTTGAAGTAAAATATAGGTTAAATGATTTTAATTTAATATTTTAATAATTATTAAGTGATTAAAAACTATTAAAATGTTATCTTGTCAATATTTATTCTTGCAGTATACATAAAATCAAAAACTATTAGCAATCGAAATAAGACTACAAATCAACTACATGTATGGTTGTAAATGAATCAAACCTTTTGATTTGATTCAGTAATCGATTCGCTTTTATGATGCGAATTCGAATTTGAATTTGATTTATATTCGAACTCGATTTATCATATTTAGTCATTATCTATTAATAATTTTTAATTTTTATTACTTAAATACTTATTTTTAATAATATATCTATTTCTGTATGTGTGTTTGTATAATGTAACCAAAATTATTGATATTTTATATATTTAAAAAGTTTATCTAAAATCAAGAAATTATTTAAATAAATTTAACTACTATTTAAATAAATCAAATTTATTATATAATTAGTTGTTTTGTGATATTTTGTATAAATAATAATAATGAGTTGTGTGTGTGTGCGCGCGCAATAAATTTAACTACTATTTAAATAAATCAAATTTATTATATAAATTAGTTATTTTGTGATATTTTGTACTAAATAATAATATTGAATTGTGTGTGTGTGTATGCGCGCGCGCGCGCGCACACACACACACACACATATATATATAAAACTTAATTTACATAGATAAATATAATCTTTTGTGTTATATATGATATGTGGATGTCTAATCGAATATCGTCAAAGATAATTAATTTTAGGGGAAATTGCCAAATACTACATAGGAAAAAATATTTTTATCAAATAAATATAACCAATTATACAAAATGTCAAGTAGTCCAACCATAAATATACAATTACAAGGTTACCCTTATTAAAATAATATAATAATATATCAATAAACAATTTCTCGGCCACCGAAAAATTTTCGACTGTCGGAATTTATTTTCGACTTTTTTTTTTTCTGCCCAAATTTTTATAACTGTATGTTTGGATTTCTTACTACATGTTCGGATTTTCTTATTATATATCATGGTGCTTGCACACAGCGTCCAACTCAGCCGCAGCCATAGCCAAACCACGACCGTTTCCAACCGCCTCCCAGCGACCCCACGCAGCCGAGCCCACCCGATTTTGCCGCTGCCGCTGTTCCTTCACCGCCGCCTGCATAATCGCCGGAGGAACCGCCGAACCCGGGCCGCCGTCGTTTTCGGAGAAGGTGGAAGGGATTTGGCCGCCCAGTTCTTTGGAAACTGGGGAGATCCGCCGTGCTCGTCGAAGAAGGTGGAAGGGATTTGGCCGCCGATTCCTGAAAACCGGGGAGATCCGCCGTGCCCGTCGAAGAAGGTGGATAGGGCATCGCCTGCCCTCGCCGGTAGCCGCCAAGTTCCACGACCGTCGTTTACCGATGCCGCCATGGTTCAGTCGCCGGAGACGCAAGTCGCGGAGAGGGCTGGCCGTTTTCCATTTCTAAAGAAGAAAAAAGGATAAGAAACGGGGAGGTAGAGATGGGCTGATTTTCCATTTTATACCCCAACTTTTCAGAAAAAACTACAAATTGACCCCCAGGGCTCTTGCCCTTCTCGTGTGTTAAAAGAAGGGCTGCCGGAATTTATTTTCTTCTTTTTTTTCCGCCAAGAATTTTTTACTCTATGTCTGATTTTCTTACTACATGTCCATGGAGTCAGTGAAGTCAGTTTTTTTCTCAACCCAGATAATTTCTTACTATATGTATAGATTTGTTTATTGATATTATTATTATATTATTTTTAATAAGGGTAACCTTGTAATTGTATATTTATGGTTGGACTACTTGACATTTTGTATAATTGGTTATATTATTTGATAAAAATATTTTTTCCTATGTAGTATTTGGCAATTTCCCCTAAAATTAATTATCTTTTGACGATATTCGATTAGACATCCACATATCATATATAACACAAAAGATTATATTTATCTATGTAAAATTAAGTTTTATATATATATGTGTGTGTGTGTGTGTGCGCGCGCGCGCGCATACACACACACACAATTCAATATTATTATTTAGTACAAAATATCACAAAATAACTAATTATATAATAAATTTGATTTATTTAAATAGTAGTTAAATTTATTTGCGCGCGCACACACACACAACTCATTATTATTATTTAGTACAAAATATCACAAAACAACTAATTATATAATAAATTTGATTTATTTAAATAGTAGTTAAATTTATTTAAATAATTTCTTGATTTTAGATAAACTTTTTAAATATATAAAATATCAATAATTTTGGTTACATTATACAAACACACATACAGAAATAGATATATTATTTAAAAATAAGTATTTAAGTAATAAAAATTTAAAAAATTATTAATAGATAATGACTAAATATGATAAATCGAGTTCGAATATAAATTCAAATTCAAATTCGAATTCGCATCAATAAAAGCGAATCGATTACTGAATCAAATCAAAAGGTTTGATTCATTTACAACCATACATGTAGTTGATTTGTAGTCTTATTTCGATTGCTAATAGTTTTTGATTTTATGTATACTGCAAGAATAAATATTGACAAGATAACATTTTAATAGTTTTTAATCACTTAATAATTATTAAAATATTAAATTAAAATCATTTAACCTATATTTTACTTCAAACTATATTTCACTCACATAATAATAATAATAATAATAATAATAATAATAATAATAATAATAATAATTACCACTATTAATAAATACGATGATAATAAATGTATTAAAATAATAATTAATATTATTAATAAATATGATAATAATGATAATAATAAGATTCACCTGTAGTTAGGGTTGTACATGAAACAAATCGAATTGAATATTTGCATGTTCGATTCGTATTTGTCAGATTTGTTGAGCATTCGAATTCGTTTAATATACGAATATGAGTATTGATTCGGATTCGATTCGAAAGGCGTATTCGGATTATAACTTGAGTATTTTTAATTTTTTTTATTAAAAATACCTAAAATAAAATATCCCATTATATATATATATATATATATATATATAAGATATCAATTATAATTTAAATAATCATATTTTAGTATATATATAAATATAATAGAAAATAGAAATAACAATAATTATAATTAGAGAATATTATGTTATATATATATATATATATATATATATATATAATTCGAATATATCTAATTTGATCGTCTGTTCATTTCTTTTTATATTATGGGATTAGTTGTGTCCTTTCATTTTATGTAGTCTAATCTTATAAATAGCCATGTAGTTTTTCATTTCTAAGTATGAGTTTTGTATAAGATTTACAAGAAGAAAAACAAGAGTGTTTATATATTTTTTTCGCTGTGATTTATATTTTGAGCCCACATTTTCTAACAAAGTGGTAACAGAGCAAGGTTCGATTCTTTACAAAGACGATGGCCGCAAGTGGATCATCCCCATGTCCGAAGCTTCTGAAAGATAACTTCAATCGATGAGAGCATTCAAATGAAGACATATATTGGTGGACAAGATGTTTGGGAAACCATTAAAAGAGAATATGATTTTTCACAAGATCCCACTACTTTAAGCCAATCCGAAGGGAAAGCCTTAAAGGAAGCCACGGTAAAAGATCAAAGAGCTCTCTCTATCATTCAACTCGGCATGGATGACAACAATTTTGAGAAGATTTCACAAGTAACCACTGCGAAGAAAACGTGGGATATTCTTAACAATGCTTTCAATGGCATTGATAAAGTTAAGAAAGTTCGACTCCAATCACTACGAGGAGAGCTTGAGTCATTGAAGATGAAAGAATCCGAAGAAGTATCCGAATATATCTCAAGAGTCGTGACGATTGTTAACCAACTCGAAAGCAATGGAGAAAAGATAGAAGTAAAGCGAGTAGTTGAAAAGATACTTCGATCTCTTGTGCAAAAATTTGAATATATTATAATAGCCATCGAAGAGTCGAATGATGTCGAGACTCTTAACTTGAATGAGTTGCTCGGAAAATTACAAGTGCATGAAGAAAAACAAAAAAGATGAACTGGAGAACCAGAAGTCGAGCAATCTCTTCAAGCAATGACGATCAATTCTGACCAACATAAATTTGATAGTTTTGGATATCACGGTCTCGGAAGAGGCCGCGGTAGAGGTTGTGGTCATGGACAAGGACATGGTCTTGTTTGTGAACAAGGTCAAGAAGAACAAAGTTCATACAAAAATGAAAAGTCACAATCAGAACCTCGTCACTCACGAGCTCGCGTTAGAGGTGGATTTAATCGTCATCGAAATAAGCGAGATATCAAATGTTATAATTGTCATAAGTTTGGGCACTATACTTCGGAGTGCAGAAATGAGTCTAGCTCCGGAAAGGCTCATTTTGTCGAAAAAGATTCTGATCAATCGTTGTTGGCATTGAAAGTGTCAATCGAAGAAGAAAATACTTCGTGGTACCTCGACTCAGGTGCGAGTAATCTCATGTGCGGGGATAATCACATGTTCGTTTACATTGATGCTATTGCTGCTGGAAATATCACATTTGGTGATATGTCGAAAATCACCATCCAAGAAAAAGGAAGGATTCTCATTCGATTGAAGTATGGTTGACACCAATTCATCGAAAATGTTTACTATTTACCTGGGATGAAAGCAAATAATCGGAGCATCAGGCAATTACTCGAAAAGAGGTACGACGTGCACATGAAAGGTCAAAGCTTGTACCTAAGGAATTGCGAAGGGAAATTGATAGCTAAGGTACAAATGTCAAGTAATAGAATGTTCATGTTGGAAATTCAGCACGATATGGCAAAGTGCTTAAAAGCGTGTTTTGAAGACGAGTCTTGGTTGTGGCACTTGAGGCTCGGGTACATAAACTTTAGTGGATTAAGAAAGATGTCTTCTGAGAAGTTAGTGAGAGGACTACCTGTGATAAATCATCCTGATCAGATTTGTCAAGGTTGTCTTGAAGGGAAACAATATCGACACACCTTTCCAAAAGAATCTCTCCCAAGAGCGAAGCAACCACTGGATCTAATCCATATGGACATATGCGGACCTATCGAACCATCATTTCTCAAAAATAATAGGTGTTTTTTGACCTTCATTGATTATTTTAGTCGAAAGACTTGTTTTTTTTTGAAGAACAAGTAAGAGGCATTTTCAACCTTCAAAAGATTCAAGTCTCTAGTCGAAAAGCAAAGTGACTATCAAATCAAGGCAATGAGGTCGGATAATGGAGGCGAGTTCACTTCAACAGAGTTCATGGGATTTTTTGAAGAGAATGGTATTCAGAAATCTCTTACCATTTCTTATTCTTCACAACAAAATGGTGTCGCAGAAAGGAAGAATCGTTCTATGAATATGGTTCAATGCATGTTGAAAAGCAAGGATTTGCCAAAAGAAATTTGGGCAGAAGCTGTCGAATGTGCCGTTTATTTGTCCAATCGGAGTTCAACAAGAAGTGTTCGTGATCAAACACAACAAAATAAATGGAGTGGTTTCAAACCAAGCATTTCACATTTGCGTGTATTTGGTAGCATTGCACATGCTCACATACCATATCAAAACAGGAGTAAGCTTGATGCGAAGAGTCAAAAATATATTTTTGTTGGTTATGATCAAGCATCGAAAGGCTATAAATTGTATGATCCAATTGAGAACAAAAGGAAGCTTAGTCGTGATGTCGTGTTCGAAGAAAAGAGTTCTTGGGACTGGAGTACTCAAGATAAGGAGCAATATACAGTTTACCCTTTTGAGCCTATTATGAAAGAAGTCGACGAAGAGCCAATGGAGCCCTTGAGTCCTCCATCGTCACCCCCATGTGATCAACCTTCATCGGAAAGCGAGAGTTCAAATAGTGGAAGACCTCAAAAGACAAGATCGTTGAGAGAAATTTACGATCTCAATCAAAATCCAAACTTGTTTTGCTTGTTTGCTGATACTGAGCCCATAGACTTTGAAGAGGCGTCAAAGAGTCAAAAGAGGAAGAAAGCCATGGATGATGAGATTTGTGCAATTAAGAAGAATGAAACTTGGGAACTTTCTTCTCTTCCACAAGGGCAACAATACATTGGAGTTAAATGGGTTTACAAGGCAAAGAAGAATTCAAAAGGAGAGATAGAACGATACAAGGCAAGGCTCGTAGTCAAAGGATACAAACAAAAAGATGGAATTGACTATGATGAAGTTTTTGCCCCTGTAGCTCATTTGGAAACCATCCAATTTTTGATCTCGTTAGCAGGCCAAAAGAAGTGGAAAATTCATCAAATGGACATGAAGTCATCATTCTTGAATAGAGTACTCGAAGAAGAAGTTTACATAGATAAACCGGAAGGTTACTTGTTACCAGGTTATGAGGGAAAAGTGTTGAAGTTAAAGAAAACCTTGTATGATTTGAAGCAAGCGCCAAGAGCTTGGTATAGCCGTATCGACCAARCTTTTATGGAGAAAGGATTTTAGAAAAGCCCTCGTGAACATGCCCTTTACGTGAGAATTGATGATAAATGTAACATGTTGATTGTGTGTTTTTACGTCGATCACCTTATTTATACAAGAAATAATGAGGAGTGGTTTGACGAACTCAAACAAGAGATGACTAAAGAATACGAGGTGACGGACATTTTTCTAATGGCATACTATCTTGGAATTGAGGTGCATCAAAAGAAAGAAGAGATATTCATTTCCCAAGAAGGCTATGCAAAGGGAATATTAAAGAAATTCAAGATGGAAAATTGCGTGCCGACCAATATTCTGATTAATATTGGAACCAAACTTTCGAAGGATATAAATGGAGATCGTGTCGATCCAACTTTGTTTAAAACATTGGTAGGAAGTTTGAGATATTTGACATGCACCAGGCCCGATATTCTTTATGCAGTCGGTCTCATTAGTCGTTAGGGTGGTAGTAGTAATAAACCCACAAACTCAACTTTATGGTAGGGTCCACAGTGCCACGTCAAAAATAAAAAACCCAGAACTTCTTAAAATTTCCACCCACAATCATAAACCTCAAAAAATAATTTATGGGTCCCACTAACTCACACAAGGATTTTATAAAAGTTGAGTTTGTAAACAACAACCCAGTATTTACTGTTCAAAATAAAAGTTGCAGCCATAGTGGTGGAAAAAGTTAAAACCCAGGTTTTTAGGTTTAAACCTACAAATAAAATCTGTCATTGCAAGCAACCTTATATGGAGAATTTTACTAAGTATCACTTTAAGTGGCAAAGCAGATACTTTAGTATGTCAAAGGTTTTTGGGTTGTTTTATCCAAAAACTTGAGAAATGAAAATGTTCGAATATAGCAATAGTGACTGGGCCAGAGATCCCGATGATCGTAAGAGCACGAGTGGTTTTGTATTTTATTATGGAGGATGTGCTTTCACATAGTCATCGAAGAAGCAGCCAATAGTTACTCTATCAACATGTGAAGCTGAGTATGTTGTTGTGACATCAAGTGTTTATCATGTTGTGTGGTTAAGGAGTTTGCTTAAAGAACTTCACCTTGGTTACGTGGAATTAACGAAAGTATTTGTCGATAACAAATTAGAGATTGCATAAGCAAAAAATCCTGTTTTTCATGATCTTAGCAAACACATTGACACAAGGTTTCACTACATTAGAGAATACATTGCTAAGAAAGATGTTCAAATTAAGTTCATGAAATTCGAAGATCAAGTGGCGGATATTTTCAAGAAGCCCCTCAAATTCAAAATTTTTGAGAAATTGAGGCATAAACTTGGAATGCGAGAGAATCAAGCTTAAGGGGGGATGTTGGAAGTTGAAAAATATAAGATAGATTCATTGAATAAATAAATGGATGTGACTTTTGATATGGTGTCCATTGATGCACATGAATGTATCCTTTAATATTGTGCCTTTTCATATTATGGGATTAGTTGTGTCCTTTCATTTAATGTAGTCTAATCCTATAAATAGCCATGTAGTTTTTCATTTCTAAGTATGAGTTTTGTATAAGATTTAAAGGCCTATGAATTTGACATTGACAAAAGAAAGCGATCAAAGACATCAACCTCCCATATAGCTGGATTAGTAGCTCCTAACTATCAGCCGACAAATGATGATTTAGGTGGAACTAATCCTGAGGAACTTAACTTATTCATTCGATGGTTATGAAAGTTCACAAAGGGAAGTCCTCGAGGAGTAAAGGGGTATAATGGAAAAATTCACCCACGACAAAGGACATGACAATAACATGTATACCATTTGCTTCACTGCCAATAAGAACGTCTTACATGTCCAACTTACCTCATTATTTTGTACAAAGGTACACTAATAATGAAAAGAAAATGAGAGTACAAAGAAAAAGAAGAGACAAAAAAAAAAAAAAATCCTGGGAGCATTGGTGAGTGAAATCAAAGATGAGAACACTGATTCTATATAGGTTAGCGATTTTAGATGGAGAACTATGACAACGTCTCTGGTGATGAGTAACCAGCTCCGATTTGCTTAATGAAAGATAATGAGGTATGTAGTTTTTCATTTCTCTAAGATTCAAATAAAAATAAATATATTGATTTATTTTCCAACTTAATATGAAACATGAATGAATTTAGAGTTATTTAAAATCTCATGATCAACTAAAATAAGAAAATATTTCCTTGAAAAATATACACAAGGAGCTAACCGCAAAATTTGAAAAGCTACCAAGGTGGGATGTTTAGAGGGAAAATGTTAAATTCCTCAAAAACCACTGAATTATGAGGTAATTTAGGGAACAAAACGTAAATTTTAAGTTAGAGTTATTTAACAAGGCATGTCTTTTTAATGATAGTTGAATGGAGGAATCGAAATATAACAAGAATCATTAAAAATGTTTCTAATAACATCAATGAGAAGATTGATAAGGTGACTAAGAAAGTTGGTTGAATTGCCTACTATCTAAGCACTCTCGCTATGAAATGGAGATAAATGACCAAAAACATATGCGATGTCAAAACATCATTGAGTGCAAAACTAGTAGGAGTAGTTGTCGAGGAAGAAAATGTTAATGAAATACTACATAAAATAAACAACCTGAAAAACAACATCTTCAACGATCTCTTCTGCCAAAAACTTATTATTCAAGACATCTCTAACACTGTCAACGATCTTGAGGATGGGGAAAAAAAGGAAGAGTTCCAAAATGATTGTTGATGTGGCTAATAATACTAACTCGATTGGACCAACTTGATCCGAACGGATGCTTTACCGAGCTAGCATCCCCCATCCTGGAGTGTGTGGGGGTCTAACAAATTTAGGTAATATGTTCTATTGCTAAATTGCATAAGAAGTCGAACTGATTGTTGTTATTATCTTGTCTAGATCATGTTACAGGACTGAGCTTATTGATAAGCAGCTCAACCCAATGAGTAGATAAATTAGACTTGATGAAAGGCTGTTGCAGGGCATGAATTATGAACCTTCGAGGTCTGGAAACTGTTAGGGCTTGAGGTGAGAATTCAAAAATGAGTTCTGAAGGAAGGATCTCTCCTTTTAGTATGAGAATACCTTATTTCCTTCTAAGGTATGAGATTCCTTTGTTATGTAACAAGTCTTTACTTCTTATAAATAGGGACTCAAGACTTCATTATAAACTATAATCTCTTTACATACTTCTCACAATTATATTGATTGATATTCACATTTTAAATTTAGAGTCGAAGTGTTTACACCGCCCGCGAGCACCCGAGTGCCTTGTTTTTTAGGTCGGTATATCACTAGCCGAGCTTCTCACTAGAGATTAGATGATGCTCAACAACTGTTAGAAGAGGTCTGACGTTTCTTGATCCGATTCTTAAGGTGTTTAACTATTTTGGACACATCAGTTGTGCACTACGTTGAATCTATGAGAAAAGCTTTCAACAAAACTTTTAAGGATCTTGCTCCCTCATTTAACATGGTTCAGCAATAATATAGAAATGGAATAAAATAGGCAAATAACTTTCGGTAAAACTTCCTCTAGTCCCAGGCATAGATGATAGTCAGAAAAACAAGGAAAGGAATCATCCATCTGGGATAAATTCCCTCTCTCTCTCTCTTGAATTCGTTCTCTCATCTTCCTCAAATCTTTTAACTTCACCAAGTTTTAAGGTCAATATTGACCAAGATAAGATCAAGGTGAAATCCTTAGAATATTTGATGATGTCCATAAGGGGAAGTAAATGGAATGGGAAGACAGGTTAGACAGGTTATAGAAATTGAAAATGATGGATAAAAGATACGGGTAAAATGACAACATCACATAGTTGTTGACTATGATATTAGTAATCTCTTGAAATTTCTGGTATTACATATTGAGTAAGACTTTTGTAGAGTGTAAGTCACCAAAGATGATGGTTAAATGACTTTACATTTTCTGCTTATAATATTACATCTCTTAATTCTACTCTTGATTGCTTGATTAAGCCTTCATGAATTCAATTATTAGTCAGACTAGTGTAATAATAAGTAGTCTAAAACTTCAAATGATTTTGTCATCACCAAAGGGGGAAGTTGTCAGGACAAAAGTTTTAACTTTGATGATGACACACACACACACACACACACACACACACACACACACACACATATATATATATATAGTGTAATAACATTATATTCCCCATTCACTCATAAATTTATATTTGATTAGTTGGAATAGAAGCCACGAAGTAGAGACAACAACAAAGTGAAGGGAAGCCTCGTTAACGACAAATGCAATGAATGCAAAAATTTGAAGTCAACGACTAAGTCCATAGCCGGTGAAGAATTGACAGTTAACCTAGTGAAAAAATGCACACTCTTAAGTGTTTGATAAACACTGAACTATCAAAATTCAAACACTCAAGTCTTTAGAAGAAAAGAGTCAGCAAGCAAAGTGCATTGACTATAATTTAATATTCCATTGATCGGTCATCAATGTAACTCAGATAAGACATTACCGCATAAATACGATTCAAATACAAAATTACATTTTGAAGGCTATATTTGCATTTTATGGCCACACATACACTTTTCATGTGATTTTTAATGTTTTTCTCAATTCTTGGAAAATATTACGCATTTGATGTTTTTGTTATTTTTCATAGAGAAGTGATATTATCTGAGACTTTTTGGAATATAATCATTGACAATCCCAAGTTAGATGACAAAAGGATGCAAGAGAAAGGAAGAAATATGAGAAGAAGTTGAAAACAAGAGCTAAGGTAGCAGAGATATGAAGAATTAAAGAAAATATGCTGCAATTGTTTTATATTTAAGCCATAACTCTCTCATATGGAGTCCAATCTAGGTGACTCAAGTGATCACATAAATTTGAGATAGAGCTACATCTTTCATGAATGCACCCAAGTCTGTTTCATCATTTTGAAGGTCCAGAAGTGAGTAGAAGACACACCCGAGTTATTAGTCGTGTGCGCAATTTGGGTTCACAACTGAGGCTACACCTAACTTACAAGTTCGATGTATATGAAATTGTGGAATGCTGAGCTACATCAGACTTATCACATAATTGAAACCCAACTTGCAAGTCGGGTGCGGCACTGAATTTAGAATTAAAAGAGCTTTCTTTAAGGGTTTTTGGATCTATATAAATACCCTACGCCCCATAAGTGTAAATATAAGCTTGGAGAGAATAATAATACATCCTATTGAAGAATATTGGCTCCTTAGGATGGAGATTAGTGCTCTTCCGTCTACGGGACGACAAGATGGAGTAATCCACGAGTCATCATGGGTCGGAACGATTCTCCACTCTCTTTTAGTTTTTAGATTAAGTTTGTTCATGTGTTATGCAAAATGTTTTATTTTATTATAACCATGCCCAACAAAACCACTTTGATTCCAGACATCGGAGTAGATTGATGACTTTGTATTAATGATATTAAAGTATTTCATTTATTACTCATTGAATAACTAATCGTTCTATCTTTTCTTGATCTCTTGTGAGCACTTGATAATTACATCTAATAGCAAATATTGAATCAATAAGAACGTGGCGAGACAATGTTTAGGCAATATGATAGGCGACACAGATGGGGTGCGGGATCTTCATCTTTCTGAAGGGGGCTATTATAATCTTAAGACCATTTATCAGCTAATTATATATGTTTTTCGAGGGGTTTGTACGCTTAAGTATGTACATACAAGTAATTTAGTCTATGCACCTTTGCTTTCGTAACTGGAGTACGGGATAGATTCTCATAGTCCTATAGGATTAAACTTTTTATTAAGGAATTATTTATCATAAAACAAAAAGAGTTGTCGATCGAAACCTATCTAGGAATCAATAATCTCTTATATTATCATTAATATTTATATTTTTCTGAATTTTTTTATATTAATATTTAAATTTATAAATAAAATCAAACTATTATGATTGAGGGCCTTATCTCAACCATAACTAATGTTGAACCCTGTATAGTTACGGGTGTAAAATTAAGTGCGAACAAATTTTTGGCAACATTATTGGGGACTAGTTAATTAATATTTTTATAATAATTAGATTATACTTTAGAGTAGGAATTTAATTTTAATTTATTTTTCTTGTTATGTTGATATTTTTAGATTGTGTTTAGTGCATGTCCACACATTCTTGAAGGGGGGCGTCATTTGCTTTCGATCCAGAACTAGAAAAAAATGCTAGGAAGCTGGAAGAATGAAACAAGCCATGGCAAAAAGAGATGATGGATGTACGCAAGTCGATGGGGCCAATGATAGAAATTCCCACGATGAGGCTACCATTAAAGAGGAAAACATGTATGAGAGTTGGCCGAACGACAAGCACAAGAGGCATTGGAATAGGAGTTGGCTAAACGAGCATAAGAGGAGATGGAGTGGCAAACATCAAACCTGAGACGAAGAGAGACGAATTCACGAGGATATTCCACACTCTCATAGTCATGATATTTTCTTGAACTTTATTTGTACAAATTTGTGTGTATTTTTGGTATGTTTTTATTTATGGTTTTACATGTTTTAGTTGGTTTTGAGTAGTAGTTTGTGTCAATTTTCTCTTTTTCACATTCGTAGCTTGAGTTGTCTTTTTAGTATTTTTGTGTTTTTTCATGTAGAAATGTTGGATACTTATGTTATTGTGTTCCTCTTGGTCATAGTTAGTCAAAGCGGGACCACACGCGTATCTAAAGATCATAAGAGGTTCGCCTTGATAAGACACAACCGAGACCAAGGTTGACACACGAGCTAAGTAAAAATAACCCGATGAAAGGTAACTAAGGACCCTTTGGTGTGAGAATAAATAAGCCGAGCCAAGTCATTATGAAACCCCTTGAAGTCGTCGATTGATGGGCAATGACGTACATTGACGCGCTCCACTTCGACTACAGTCGTACGCCATCATTGATTGATGCCTAGCCAATGGCCCATCGATACCCAACTTAAAGTCGAGACACCATTGATCGATGGCCTTTTGACATCCAATACAGCCCATAGAAGCAAACCTTCAGGTCCTATACGGAGCCCACGCACGCCAGGAGTGAGTCACTTGAGCCATTTCGGCCATTATTGCAATTTTGGCCATTTTGCGCCTCCTTTCAAAAGCCCAAAAGCCTTATAAAAGCTTATTCACAAACCATTTCCATGATATATTTCCCCCATTTGCATGTTTTTCAAGGTTTAAGAACAAAACGTAGACTTTATGTATTTCTTAGCTTTTGGAGACAAGATTCAGTTTTCATTTCTACCTTCTTGCTTGGATGTTGAGACCCATTTTTCTATTATTAGTAATATTTTCATTTCTTTAGATTTTATTTTTTAATTTCTTGCTTATTTACTTTTGGTGATGTTATGATGTTCAAGCTTGCTCGTGTTTAATGTTCTATTTATTTTCTTTTATTATTACTTATTGGATTATGAATCTTTTTTGGTTTTATGATTTTCATGTTTGTTCTTGGTTAATGCTCTTTATTGTCGTTTGTTAGATTGTGATTTTATTGGGATATTGATGTTCATCCTTGTTTTTGGTTTATGTTATTGGATTTATTCATGTTTTTAGGTTTGAGTTTATAGGTCTAAGGTCCAGATGAGTTTAGAACCAACAATTAGATATTATTGGGTGTTGAATTGAGAATTGGAATTGCAATCCCAATTTGTAGATTACGTGTTCAATAAATTGTCAATTTGATCGTGGAGATGATTCTAATGTCTTATACCCTTTTTTTAATTTCATTTCAAAACTCGTATTCTTGAAGTTGTAGTTGTTAGCTTTCAAAAACCCAAAATATGATCGAGTTTTTAGATTAGATTTTATTTCTTTATTTCTATCTTGTTTTAAAAACGTAAGAATCAATTGCAGTTAGTCTTCCCTATGAGATACGACTTAAGTCACCTCACCACACTACATTTGATCTCGTTCTCTAGCGGGCGAGTCTTCAAACTTTTAGAAAAATAATGTTTTTGAGATCACTTCAAATTATGGCTCCATTGTCAGGAAAGATTAATGGTTTCATGCTTTTTTTATTTATTTTATGTGTTTTTAGCTTGGTACTATACTTTTCATTCATCGAAATCCAATAGTCAACTTAAATAGAAAATAAATAACAAAGTTCATAGTGAAAATTAAAGGCCATATCTGGCATAATCTTTTCAAAACAGCCATATGATAACACCACCGTCGGTAACAAACTCAAGCCTTCCTTGCCAATTGTGATTCAAGCTACTTTTTGACTAGCTACTCCTTTTCAGAAAAAATCAACTCAATGTGGCAGGGCGATGACATATATGGGTTTATTCTTTCATGAGCACGGTATGTGCGGCGTCTTTGATTTTGTGCTTGGTTAACATAAATCTGAGAGATAAAGAGAGCATCCACATCCAAACCTTTTACCTCAGCATTACTTTCAGCATTCTTAAGCAAATCCAAGATGAACTTGGCAAACTTGACGGGCCATCGGCCCTGTCCATTTGAATGTTTATTCTTTGCCAGAGCAGTTTGACACACACCTTGACAAAAACGAGTGAAAGGAATGGCCTGCTTGTGGGCAAGTACATCCTCCAAATAACTTTTCGCCTTGGTCAGAGGAAGCTTCCTAATAACATGCGTTGTTTCCCTAGTGTTCTTAAAATGAACTCTAAGGTCGGACCCCATGGCCTTGCAGGATTTGGTGACATTGTCAGGCTCTATTAAATACTTCACCATCATCAGTGCGTGGTGCGCTGAAAAGAATAGAATTCCGTTTAGGGTTTTTCGTTTCAGAAGGACTATACTTGTTTGTTGGTATGACTTGTTCATGTTATATTTTTCTTTTTGGTCATTTTTCTTGTTTCCCGCCAGTACGTTTAATCTTGTATGGTTGCGTATTGTGTGTGTTAGGTACATCAACGACATCAACCACTTCTTTTGAGATCTGATATTTGACAAATTGAAGATGGCACATTATCTATCTCCTCTGCCTTATGACAATCTTTACGCTCCTTATGATCCTTGGTCGGCTATTCAATTTATCCCCACGATGCAAGAATATGATCTGGATGATTTTTAATCCAATCTACTCTCGGTTTTCCATGAGTTCCAAAGTAAGGGTCCGCTTAACTTTATCCATGAGTACAATGCCATGGCTCAAATGTTTCTTCTTTAAGTCCTCAATAGGAATAAAGTGAAGATGTGATATTTTTTCTATATGTTGAAGTATCAGTCAAGGATGTAGTTCATGGATTTTGAACCTGATTCCTTGGCAATGTGGGATGAGGTTTATACTTGGTTAATGGAGAAGTTCTATTATCCTCCACCCGGTCCCTATACTCCGAGTTATGATCATTATGTCCCACCTCACAATTCTTATAATTCAAGCTATAATAGTTCTTATTTTCCACCCACCTCCTCTAATTACTACCACACCACGATTCATATGTTTCCCGTGCATCACATTCTTATAATCCAAGCTAGTATTATCTTTCATCCCCTTCACATAATAATATATGATACTATCATCATACCACACCCCCTTCATCCATTTACATTCACGAGGATCGTGTTAAGGTGAAACATCTTACTTTTGATGAAGTACCGATTCTTGATGTGTTGGAGCCCACATTGATTGTTTGTGACTTGAGAATGATTTATTGGTGGATATGAGTAAGGAGGTGCGGTTTGAGGTTGCGGATTTGGATACGTGCATTGCCCCTCTTATGCTTTTTGATGATATTGTAGATGAGAGCGTAGGGTGTTGCCTTTTGAGATCCCAGTAGACGATGATTTGAGATTAATTTCTCTTTGTGCGGATTATGGAGTTAAGGTGCCAATTTTGGAGAAGATTGAGATCGTTGAGCCTATTTTAGCATCGCTTTTTCTTGAGGGTAAGGTGGTGGAAGAGGTATTTGAGAAAGAGTATGATCCCCTTCTCTTATGCCCGAATGCTACATTGATTTCTCTTGAGAGTAATGAGGTGGTGGTCAAGGAACTAACGAAGTTAGGGTTGATCAGAGGCCATTCATATGC
Organism: Phtheirospermum japonicum; assembly: GCA_014905375.1. Classification (NCBI taxonomy): domain Eukaryota; kingdom Viridiplantae; phylum Streptophyta; class Magnoliopsida; order Lamiales; family Orobanchaceae; genus Phtheirospermum; species Phtheirospermum japonicum. Next base: position 1,012,269 of record BMAC01000106.1, on the reverse strand, counting down.
TTTATAGACATTTTTTTTTCCTAGCGGTCAAGCCTCATTCCTTACTCTCATTGTCTTCTAATCTCTTCTTGATGGTTGACTATTATCATTTTGCCCTC
>BMAC01000106.1:994523-1012151 GCA_014905375.1 Phtheirospermum japonicum | reverse complement strand
GAATACCATTGATGCTTATTTCTATCCTCACAATTTTTCCTTGCCCATCATTTTGGAGCATGATCCCGGAGAAGTAGAGTCGATCAAGGTGGTCGAGTAAAATGGTGATGGTTTCTTTTTATCAAAGGACATTTCCATTCTTCCAGTTGTCGATCAACATGCTTTATCTGCTCAATGTGCCGACCTCTTCTTGGTGATCGACTATTTGCGTTTCCAGCATCCTAAGCAAGTTGGAGCTCTCTGCTTTTTATCTTATATCTTGCTCTACATGCCCACCTTAATGACTTTAATCGCTTCTTTTTGTTATTGGAAAATACTAAGGCGTAGCATGATAGTTACTTGTTCTTGGAACCCAGGTGATTTCTCATGTATAGGTCGTTGAGTTATAGATGTTAAACAAGCACTTCTTGGGAGGCAACCCAAGTTTTTCGTATCTTTTTAATGATCTCTTTTGAAATTTTGTATATTTGTCTTTATAATCACTCTTTTATTCTTCTATTTTTGCTTAATCTGTTTTATATTTACATGTAGGAAGTATTTCCCGATTCTATTTTGATTAATTGGACACTTTGCTCAAGAAACAGCGAGAATGAAGCTCGTGGCGTGTAAGAAATAACATCATCAATGCCCCATCGATTGATGCCTCATTAATAAGAATAAATGGCCCATTGACACCCTTGCACATGAACCTTGGAGAAGCCCTCAGACGTTGAAGCTCCTTTAATTGACACCTCATTGGTGAGGATCTTTGAGAATGTCAACAGGTATCGATGGCTCATCGACGCACTCGAGTGTGCACCAGAGCCCATCTATCAACCATCGACATCCCTTAAATCAATACCTCATCAATTGGGAGACACTTTTAAGTTGACCAGTTTGACCCGACCCATGATGTTGGATAAGTATATAAAAAAATCACAGCCCGTCCATAATAAAATGGCCCGAGTCTATTTTGTCCAATTTCCTTTGAATTTCTTTGTCATTATTTGCTAATATTGAGGTTTCTCTTACCTCGACCGCCCATTGTGCATCACTTAATGCTCGGCTATTAACCTCGATCATTGTTCTAGGGGTGTATCTCTTTCCCTTCACTTTTACTTTATTTTGTCTCATTCTGTGTGCAATGTGGGCATTGCTAGTTTTAGGGGGTGAGTCATTTCTTAAGATTTTCTAATGATTGCTTGTTTGTGATGATGATTAAGACATAGTGTGTTGACATTGCTTAGAACCTTGGTGAAGTGACATAATTTTGTTAATTTGTATGAGTTCTTTAGACTTTCATTCAGCACTAGTATAATTGCGGGGCATGAAGTGTTGGAATCTTACATAAGAGCATTAGCCTCATGCTATCCGTGCAATTTTTTGCGAAGGTCAAATATTGTTTACTAACCATGTTCTTGGATTCCCTCTATAGGATTAAATTTTATCAACTCCTCGCACGCAATTGAGAAATTATAAGTTTCAATTAGTAATAAGTATCGTAGTCGACTGGGTACTAATAAATTTGAAAAAAGTATCAAAAAAAGATGAATAAATAGGGATTTGTATGGACATCCTTGAAGTTTTATGATTGTAATAAGTCATGATACCCTTGTAAGAATTCTTTTTATATTTAAATTTAGAAATTTTCTAAAGAGGGGCATGGATGGTAAGGCTAGTATGATAGAGACTTAATGGTTTTGATTGTGGATAGACCTTGGTTGGTGCATGAGTTAGAGACTTGCATGAACGACAACTAGTCGTATTAGTCGTCTAGAATAAGATCTAAATCTCTAATCTTAGAATTTCGTAGATGTACTTCATTTTTTGTTTGAGTGACTAAATGTGTTAATTCTCTTCTCATGTGTGTGCATTAGTCTTAGGTCCATTCAACGGATAGATTTTTATTGTCTATGTCTAGGTTCGATTTTCCTTGATGTTAAGAACAAAAACTGAGTGTGGAGTAGTGTACATATTTGTGTGTGTTCCATATGTTTTAATTTGTGGTTTTTCATATTTTAGTTTGTTTTGGTTCATAGTTTTTATCATTTTTCTCTATATCGCATTTCGTAGCTTGATTCATCCTTTTTAGTGTTTTTTTATGTTTTTTTAGTGTTTTTTCTAGTATAATTATGGGTACTTACATTATTATGTTTCTCTTGGTCATAGTTAGTTAAAGTGAGCCCACACGCGTACCTGAAGATCACAAATGGGTTAACTTGAACAGACACAATCCAGACCAAGGTTGAAACACGAGCCAAGTACGAATAATCCGATGAAAAGTACCGATGGACCCTGTGGTGTGAGATTAGATAAGAAATGATGTTGACAAGTAACTACAAAATCCCCCAAAGTCATCAACTGACGGGCAATTGATGTACATTAACACGCGCTGTTTCGCTTGCCATCACCCACCACCATCGACCGATGCCCAACTGATGGCCGATACACTTTAGATCGATATCTTACCGACACCCAACCAATGGTTGATCGACGCGAACCTCTCAACCGTGTCTAGAGCCCATGCGCGCCAAGAGCGAGTCACCCGAGCCTTTTTTTTTAGCCATTTTGATAATTTTGCCCCTCCTTTCACCTACCAATAAACCAACAACCCAGAAGACTTATCTAAGCATCTTCACCACCCATTCCCAAGATATATTTCCACCATTTTCATGTTTTTCAAGTAAGAAAAAATGTAGATTTCTTGTATTTCATAGCTTTTGGAGACAAGATTTAAGGTTTTCATTTCCACCTTCTTGCTTAGATGTTAAGACCCATATTTCTATTATTAGTAAGATTTTTATTTCTTTAGATTTTATTGTTTTAATTTCTTTTTTGTTTATCTTAGGGATTTTTAGTGAGATTATGATGTTCAAGCTTGTTCTTTTTTAATGTTCTATTTCTTTGCTTTTATTAATTTTTATTGGATTATGGATTTCTTTGGGTTTATGATGTTCGTGTTTGTTCTTGGTTAATGCTCTTTTATTGTTGTTTTTTGGATCATGATTTTAATTGGATAATGATGTTCATCCTTTTACTTTGTTTATGCTATTGCATTTCTTTATATTCTTAGGTTAGAATTTATGGGTCTAAGGTGAAGATGAGTTTAGAACCATCAATTGTGGATTATTGTGTGTTTAATTTAGAATTGGGATTTACAAACCCAATTTGTAGATTACGTGTTCGATAAATTGTCAATTTGATCGTGGAGACAAGTCTAGCTTTTCGAAACTCGTATTCTTGAAATTCTCATCTTTAATTGTTTTCTTTCAAATCCTATTTTAAAAGTTTCATATAAAGACTTTTGATTTTAAATTTCAGTTGTAGTTGTTAGCTTTCAAAAACCCCAAATGTTATCGAGTGTTTAGATTATATTTTCCTTTCTCTATTTTCTCTTTCATTTTGAAACACGTGAATCAATTTAGATTAGTCTTCGTTATGACATACGAACTGAGTCACCTCACCGCACTTTATCCCATTTTCTTGTGGGTAAATCTTCAACAGTTTAGAAAAATAGTGTGTTTGAGATAACTTCAAAACACAAGGAACTAAAAATATGGGAAAGTAGTGCACATACCTATTCAAGACAATGATTTCAAAATCAAGAATTCCTTGATTTGACTGGTTTCTCAAGAGTAGTTTAGAAGTTCATCGACTGAAGACCCCACCCAACATCTTGCCCGTTTCTTACAAATGTGCGATATACAAAAGATAAATGTCATGTGACAAGATGCTTTCCATCTACTCTTGTTTCCTATCTTTAAGGAACAAGGCAAGGCATTGATTGAAATTGTTGGATGACAGAGCATAATGATGTTCGATGAGTTGAGGATAAGTTTCCAGTAAAAAATTTATCGCCGGCAAAAATAATGCATTTATCGAGCAAGATTACGAGGTTTACGCAAGAGAGTTAGGAGTCGTTATATGAGGCTTGGGATAGATTTTGAAACTAATTCAAAGGCTTCAGCAACACAATCTTATGAGACATATCAATTTTGTTTCTTTTATAATGGATTGAGGAGTCAAACTCGAGCTTTGATCGATGCGGCAACCAGAGGATCATTGTTGGCGAAGAGTATGGGAGATACTTTTTTATCTCGTTGAAGATATGGCTACTATAAATTATTAATGCCCTTCTGAAGGGTCAACTGTGAATAGAATATCCAAAGTGAAAGAAATAGATTCTCTCAGGAAAATTGCTATTCAATAGCAATTTTAACAAATCAATTACATGCCAAAATTGAGGAAGAGCCACTAGAGACTGAAGATTGACAACTAGATCCATATATGTAAATTATATGGTGCAACCGTATAACAATAATAAAGGAGGCTTTTATCCTAATTACTAAAATAATGACAACTTGTCATATGGTAACACGAAGAAAGTGTTTCACCCTCCTCTGGATTTCATGGTGGTTAATGATCATATAGTTGAAGAGAAGAAAATATCATTAGAAGTATTTCTAAATTCTTTTAAGAAGGATTCGTCTCATCATTTCTTGAAGAATGAAGCGAAATTAGATGTGGTATTTGATCCAATGGTAGTATTGACCAAAACTATGGGAGCACATTTGAATAATCTTGATACTTAAGTTGGTCAATTAGAAAAGAAAATTAGTGGAATTGGTGAGAAGAGTACATTTTTTAGATATTGAAATGATCCAAAAAGAGTCGTGCAACACTATTATTCTATGTGATGGTGTGCCATAGATGAGCGGAGAACCCAAGAGTATTGATAGATGAGATATTGATGAGCCTTGTAATGTAATTATGCATCTAAACTTCATGAGAAGGAAGATTCTGGTGGTTTTGTGATTTCTTGAAATATTGAAGAATTTATTAGCAGAAGAGCTCTTTTGAATTTAAGAGAAAGTGTCAATGTTATGTTGGAAGATTTCATAAACTAGGCATCACAATGTTGAAGATTACTAATGTGACGTTAAGATTAGCGGATCAAATGATAGTTTATCCAAAAGTAATTGCGCAATATGTGATCATTAATATTTAAAATTAAATTATCTGGTGGATTCTGTAGTGATCGACATGGAGGATAATGGATACATACCACTCGTTCTCTGAAGACCATTCTAATATACCACACGAGCATCAATCGACATGGAGAAGGGAGTTCTTAAACTTCTTCATTTCAATAAATATATTCATTTTGTACTTTTCTATATTTTTTTGATGATAATGATGAGGAGTTTATATTTGATAAAACTATAGTAGCGAAGAAAATGATTATAAGGGTGTGCTACGCAAGCACCTAGAGGTAGACATTACTTAGAACTAAATAAGTTTCTAGTTGAAGACATTAAACTTAGCACTTTTTGGGAGGCAACCCAACAAAAATTTAACTTTAATTCCTTTTTATTTCAATATGTTTAGTTCTAAGTTAAAAAATTTGTGCTAGCACCCGACTTGTAAGTCGAATGCCAAGTCGTATGTAGCCTCAGTCCAGTACTCAAGTTGCAAACTAGAGTTGACACCTAACTTGTAAGTCAGGTGTACTATTTCTTTGAAGATCCTTGGGATGCACCCATGTTTGCACTTAACTTGTAATACAAGTGCGCTATCGAAGTAAATTTTTTAAGGAAGTTACAATTTTCACAAGGAATCATATTCCTTATCTTTTATCCCTTGAACCCGAAAACATCTCCAACATATATAAATACATTTTTGGCTTTATTTTACATACCAAACAATTTTCATTAATCAAAAATCATATTTTCCAAGGATTAAAGTTTATGGGAAAAGAAGCAAAACTTGTAAGTTTGTAAAACAAGGGCTTGAGTTTTTGAATTCCTTCTTTAAGATTATTATTTGTTATATTTTTTTCTAGAACTTCCATGTTGATTTGGAGATTATTAGAAGCATGATTAGAGTTGTTGATTTGTTTATCTTATGATTTCTCATTGAAGATTAATTTGACCCTTTTGTGCATGAATATTTGTATGGATTTTTAATGATCATATGATCCTATCTTGGTGTTGAATTTACATGGATCATTACTTTTATTTAGGGATTAATTTCTGATGAGCTTTTGTAGGAATCAAGGTGAAATCAAAGAAATGAATGACTTTGATAATGTGTGATAAATTTGAATTCAGAATCCGAGAGCCGTCTCATGTGGCTCGTAATCATATACTATCAAAGAGGAAGATAATAGCAACAGATTTTGCGGACAAACAGGGACATGAGTGGTTGGGGTTGTGTGATGATTCCTAATGCTTGTTTGGATAATTTAGATGGAAGTATTTCTTTACAAGGAGTTGGGATACTTTCGAAGGCCCGAGAATAGAGTTTTTGAGTACTGTAGAATATATTAGAAGTGACGTACGTGAAGCAAATGTGATGATTTTTCGATTGAAAGATAATACATATTTCCTTTTGGTTTATGTTATAGAGACTAATATTTTAAAGATTTCGTAGGTTTATGCCATGGAGAAAGAGAACGAAGGACCGGTGGATTTTAGTACCGATTTTTGGAGGATGTTGACTATGTCGGGCAATGTAAAAGGCCTGGGCCTGATGATGGTGGCATGGATATGAAACCCCATTTTGAGGTATATAGGTTTATTTATAATGAGTATGCTTTTCACTCATTCCAATATTAATGAGGTAACACAATGTGAGTAGGAGATGCATCATGAGATACTCAACGGTGGAGAATTTAGTTTTGGTTGTCTATTTATTGAGAGCATGATGAGAGTGGCCACAAAAGAGAGTGGTGATATTTGTATTGGTGGTTTAATATTGCCTATCGCCAAGTATCTTAGGTTTAGCACAAAAGAGTGGAGGCCAAAATAAGATAAAAATTTCTTTGATTTTGACATGTTGGTGGATCATTAATTTTTAACATTTCAAAATATTATTGTTGGTTTCGTTTACACGACATCAAGAATACACATGTGTTCTTCCCCTTTTTCAATGAAGAGCTTTTGACAATAATAGATAGCAACATGTGAACTTTATCCTCAAGTAAACATTTAGTGTTGATCGAGCTATAGAACATAGAAGTAATTTCACAAGGGAAGAGTAAAGCCAAAGCCAAGTGATGTAGAATTGCTTACGATGGTGAGGTGGTGGTTGTTTTGAGCTTGGATGAAAATGAAGAAGAGAGATCATCTTTGCACTCCAATCGCAGGTAACCTCTTAAGTGAGGTGTTTTGTATGTTTTTAACTCTTGTTCTTTTTCAAAATTATATTCCTTGTCGTTCTTTCTCATAAGATTTTATTTAAGTTTTGGGTGACCATATGCATTAGTAGAGTTGGAGAAATATATCTTATCTTGCATTTAATATAATTGCATGTTAGGATTTTATTATTTTTAGGACGATTATGTGTATCAAAGATGGAGATCATTCGTGAAGATCTTATGGCGAAAGCTCATTCAATGCCTTATTCTGTACATCCCAAATCTACTACAATGTATAAAGATTTGAAGATGCATTGCTAGTTTCCAAGTATGAAAAGATTTGAAGATGTATTATGTGTTCTTCAATTCAAAGGACGATTATGTGTACCAAAGATGGGGATCATTCGTGAAGATCTTATGGTGGAAGCTCATTCAATGACTTATTCTGTACATCCAGAATCTACTATAATGTATAAAGATTTGAAGATGCATTACTAGTGGCCAGGTATGAAAAGATTTGAAGATGTATTATGTGTTCTTCAATTCAAAGGACGGTTATGTGTACCAAAGATGAGGAGCATTCGTGAAGATCTTATGGCGGAAGCTCATTCAATGCCTTATTCTGTACATCTAGTATCTACTATAATGTGTAAAGATTTGAAGATGCATTATTAGTGGCCATGTATGAAAAGAGATATAACTTGTTATGTTGAATAGTGTTTGACGTGTCAACAAGTCAAAGTAGAACATCAACAACCAGTAGGGACACTACAACCTCTGTTTTTACCAGAATAGAAATGAGAGAATATAACTATGGACTTTGTGACAGGATTCCCAAAGACTGTTAAAGGTTATGATGCTATTTGGGTTATTGTTGATTGAATAAATAAATCTCACTAGTGCAGAAACAACAATCTGGAATGCCCTGTTTTAGTAAATCTAGAACGGTTATCTGACGTGTTCTGTATGGAGCTGTTCTAGAAAGTCTGACTTCCTAGAACGGTTATCTGAGGTGTTCTAGAATGTTGGAATTTCTAGATTGGTTACAAGAAAGACGTTCTAGAATGTATACTTTCTAGAACGCCTTTACGAACTAACGTTCTAGAAAATGAACTTCCTAGAACGCCTTTACGAAGTAGACATTCTAGAAAATAAACTTTCTATAACAGGTTTTCAAAAGGCGTTCTAGAAAGTATACTTTTTAGAACGCATTTATGCACTGATGTTGTAGAAAATAAACTTTCTAGAACGTGTTTACGAAATAGACGTTCTAGAAAGTACGATATCTAGAACGAGTTTTGAAAAGACATTCTAGAAAATACAATAGCTAGAATGGGTTTTGAAAAGGCGTTCTAGAAAGTACGATATCTAGAACGGGTTTTGAAAAAGACGTTCTACAAAGTATGATATCTAGAACGGGTTTTGAAAAGACGTTCTAGATTAATGTGATTTTTAGAACAACTTTTTGTAAACCCGTTCTAGATAGTGAATTTCTAGAACGGCTTTTTGTAGAACCGATTTAGAAAGTAGTAAAGAAAAAAAAAAAAAAAAAAAAGCAGGTGCCAACAAATACTACAAAATCATCAATACTAAATATTATGCATATACTACCAAAACACACACCAAAAACTCAATAAAAATAAGACATTCAGAATATTAATAGATCAGTGAAGTTACTAACATACAAATAGTGACTAAGAAGAAACATATACAACTATCCACACGATTGAAGTCCAAAAAATACCGACTTGAACAAATCTGAATCCTTTGCAGTGTCCCATCACAAGCTAGAGCTCAACTGACCTAAATGCTTCAAGAATTTAGGGAAAACAGTCGAAATCAACATCTGAATTAGAAGGAAAGGATTTTGGTACAAGGAATTTGGTGAGGAAATACCAAACGTGCCTTAGTGATTGAAGTTGAACCCGAATCAGCACTAATATGCACATCTTTACATTCGCTATCATGTATCTCCCCGTAATGTGTCAGAGGCATTTCCGAAGCATTCTCATCTTCTCAAGTACCGCTTCATTAATTGATTTTAACTCCGAATACCCCTCGTCGAGCAAGTTTGTGATATCGATTTTGTACTGAGAGTGGTTATGCTATGGTGTCAATATTCACTCTTTGATATTCTTTGCTTCAAGGATCTGTACATTAAATAGTTTGAAGTTAATACAAGAAAATGCAACTGAAAATGTTCTAAACATGTAAACCGAATTGATCCTTGCTGAAATTCAATCGAAAGTAAAAAAATCTAAATAGAACTGGAAAACCTTAAGAAAAACTACCAAATCACTTGCTGCTATAGATTTCACCAGTTTTCAAATCGCAAGTCGACTTAATATGCCGAAAATTCACATTAAAAAAATATAGATCAAGCATAAATTGCTTTGTTCTGTATTTTTGAGACAAAAAATACTAAATGAATTCGACACTCATGAATAAAACTAAAACAAGCAAAGACAAAATTTGGACTACTTGGTAATGGGGAAAAAATTCATAATAACTTCAACTTTCTCTGTCTGACCATTTTTTTAGTAATTTGTGAGAAAAGCAAATACAACAGAATATTTTTGTACCTGGGGAAAGGGTATACATTTTCTCCTTGAAATATGGCCACTTCTTATTCCCTTCCTAGCTGCGAGCATCTAAATGTTGATGAGTTTGCTCTTCAATATTTTTATGGACCTTATAAATAAACAAAAACACATATTTAATGTTGAGACACATAAACATTGAACTAGAGAAACTTTGGAAAAACACCAAACTTATCACTAGTGGCAAGAACCTGAGTCCAAATAGTCCTACTCTGATCTATAACAATATCGAAAGAGGTTTAAATCAAGTATCTTGGGGTATGAGAAATCAAACATGCATTAGTTCACAAACAAGAAGTCTGAATTAGGTCAAATTATTTCCTTAATTGCTCAACTAATTAGTTCCAAGAATCAAGTTTTTCTTTTATTGACTACAGATTCCCATTTCGCATTGATATTGTATGTGCTACTTCTTGTACAGTCTTAATCAAATATTCAAATCCACTCAGCTGGGGCAACTGGTGAAAACTTACAATACATTTATTTATTATACATGCACATGATTATATAATATGTAATCTTCCCCAAATTCTAAGACTACAATACATTTGTAGTCTATATGTTATTTTATTTTTTTTTCCTGTTTACTAGGGATTTCTCATCTTCTCTGTACTGTACTGTACCTTTTTTGTTTTATCAATAAAAAAATTCTATTTCTTACCAACAAAAAAAGAATAATAAAGAAAAGTCATGCACCCATTCATATTACATAAACTATAGAAGAAGTGATTGGATTAAGTTTCAATAGAGAGCATCAATATAAGAACAAATGTGAAAAAGGTATCATATCTACCAAAACGAGCTCATAGAGTAGGAAGCAGTTTCAAAATAGCAGGTAAGATACTCCAAGCTATACAATGGAAAGTGAACTCAAGGAAAAAAAGAAGTAGCTGCTCTAGTTTCCACATGAGATGTGGCCGGAAGTTGGTTTGGAAGGTAATTAGTCCAACCAGCGGATAATCAATACAAATTCTTATTCTTGATAAAAAAAGGGAGTTATTAAACAACACACACACTGACTTTGAAATTAACATATCAACTTCAAGGCACACCATAACTGTTCTCCTTGGTAAACTTTCCCTACAGCACCACAGGTTGTCGAGATATTATCACTTAACGCACTTGATTCAACATCAAAGCCCGAAGCTCGCCATCTCGATAGGCCACCATCCAAAACCCAGATCCTGTCATGCTCGAATACTCGAAACATCTTATTTATAAACAAAAACACAAAAGTTCATTTTTAGTACGATAAATCGAAGATACCTAAAATACCTCGTGCATGTGGATTTATATACTCACCACCAAACACGAGCGGCACTGAAGATCCCCTTCCCATCATAAACTATAATGTCATCTTTATTTTCGAAGCCCAGGGTAGAAATAGCAGCAAATGCTTCTTCTGATGGCAACATATGCAACAACTATATATACCACAAGAGAAAATTTGTATTAGCACTAGGATACAAATAATAAACCTACACGAAATCAATTTAATTGATATTCACAAGGAGCGCATCTTACATTAGTAGTTCGATCTGATATACCGTCAAGATCAAATAAACGTGCACCTGGAATATGTGCAACCTATTAAAAAAAGACACTATATGAAACTAAGATACATGAAATTTACTCTAAAATAGAAGTGTCAAACAAATATCAACGTAGCAATATAATAAATCAAATGGTTGAACTTTGAAAAGCCTGTGATGTAAAACGGAATGAAATAAGCAAAAATTAAACTACGTATGTAGATATTATTCAGCACTTACTCTACAAGTGGATTTCTATGTTCATCTGGCATGTACCAGGATGCATCCAACACCTTACAATAATTGAGCCAAGAAAAAGTAAGAAAAAAAAAGCCAACTCATCAAAAAATGATTTAGTTATTTCAATAATACCATCACAAGCAAAGTCGGGAACAAAAGCTTGTCGCTTGGCATACATAATATATGTATTTTTTTCATCATGTTGGAAAGAAACATGTTAAAAACATCCTTAATATAAGAATGCAATAAGAAAAGCAGTCAAAATAGATTTGAATCACTTGTAAGAGGGAAAATAAATGTAGCAAACCTTCACATTGGGTTCTCGGAGGTTGGCGTAGAGCCAGTTGACCAAAACAACAGGCTCATTAGTCGACAATGACTGCATGGAGAATAAATGAACCACACAAAATAGAGCCGTGAATAATTCATTATTCACGACACGGAAAATGAATGGTCATAACATGATTCCGGCTATTAGAAAATCAAGAACTTTTGAATTGGTTATTAAAAATAAAATGAAACACTTTGTAAGTTTCCCTTTCATATATCACAACTTCCATTAGCTAGACTGGGTTTGCGCTGCCTAAATCAAAAATCGACTCTTTCAGTGATAAAATGGTGAGTTGAGAAATCAATTGCATTTTTGAGTGAGGTACTGAGGCTAAATAGCAAGGATAATAATAACGCCTTCTTTATATTAAAAGACTCAATTTGAAAGTCTCAAAATACATAAGAAATTCATAAACTATTTTCATCGTCAATATTAACTTTCACAACAGCGTAACTTCAAATCTTGTTTAGCTCAACTTACAGTGAGAAATTTACACCACACGTGAACTAAACAACCACAACTCGTTAAACCAAGATACACTCACATTTTGCCCGGTAAAATATGAATTTCCGCAGGGAGAGTTTTTTACACCATTTTAACCACTAAATTAAAATTAAAATAAATTGTTGCTTCGAGTGAGTAAAAGAAGAAAAGAACATAAACTAGAACGATTTGAAAGAAATAAAAAGGACATTACCAGCACAGAGAGAAAACTTGCAGTTAATTTGGGATTTTTGGAAGAGTCACAAAGAATGAAAGGCCCACTTGAAGACTACTAGGCATAATTAGCATTAATTTTCCGATCTTCGGCGCCGCCGGGCAATCCGATCCCCATCTGCAGCTCAGTCTCCTCCATCCCCAATTTCTCGCACCTCCCTTCGGCGTAACTCAACATACAGTCCACCATTTTTTGCCTCCAACTCAAACTTTTCAGGTTTTGTTACTTTTCAGATTTCATTTTACTTCTTTTGCTCTCATGGATGGATTCGGGGAGAGGAGAGTTGAGACGGATGGATCAAGGAGAGACAAGGAACTAGGGCAATGTGAGCGATGTTCTATTTTTCATTAAGTAAAATTAAAATTGTATTACATTCTAGAACATCTTTTCTAAAGACATTCTAAATAAGTTAATATACAAGAACGTCATTTTTAAAGGTGTTTTAGATATTGAATATACAAGAACGTCTTTTTTAAAGGCGTTCTAGATATTGAATATACAACAACGTCATTTTTAAAGGCGTTCTAGATATTGAATATACAAGAACGTCTTTCTAAAAGGCATTCTAGATATTGAATATACAAGAACGTCTTTTTTAAAGGCGTTATAGATATGAACAGACCCCAATTATTTAGAACGTATATTGAAAAAGTTGTTCTAGTAAATGACTTTTTATTATGAAAATGCCACCGAATAGAGGTGTTGAACCGCCGGTTTCTAATTGGTTGACAGGTTATGGTTAACCATTGACCGCCAGTCACGGTTAAAACTGTAATCGTCAACCGCTGGCCAGTGGTTAGGTCATGGTTAACCTGATCGGCTAACCATAACCGCCGTTAACTTATTTTCAAAAAAAATCCAGTGACAAGTCGATCGACTGGTCACTGGTTTTTTTTTTTTTTAAACCCGGTTAACCGACGGTTAAACTGCCTGGTTAATATCCGTTGAAAATCAACGACTGAGATCAACTAGACGTTGATGATCAATGATCGAAATTTCAATTGGGAACTAGCCATTGCCGGTTAACCGGTCTAACCGAACCAGTTAACGGCTAGTTTTCTGAATTTCTTTTTTTTAACACATTTTGACACCTATAAATACCCCACTCCCCAACACCAAATCTCACACCAATTCATATCTACTTCTTCTTCTTCTTCTTCTTCTCCTCTTTATTTTCAAATTTCAAGTCAAGTTGCTAATTAGTGCAAAAAATAATATCAATAATATTCTTAATATTCTTAATTCTCTTCTATAATATTACTATGGCAAGCTCTTCTCGTAATGTCAATACCAACACTCCAACCTCTTCTCGCCGAGGTCGAGGTCGAGGATCTCGACGACAATCTTCGGCCGTTGCAGGAGATTATGTTTCCGATGAGATGACGGTGGAGGAAGTTGAGAACCTATATAATCAAATCAACTTTGACTTGCAAAATCAAAACAATTTTGAAGAGGATTTACCTAGATTCGACGAATCCTAACCGCCGGCCACCGTCAATTTTGATGAAATGAGGAGAGAGCAGAAGATATTCCACCACTTCAATCGAAATCGAGGGAATTTGTTTCCCCCATATTCCGATTTCATTTCACAAGAATGACGATAAACAGTGAATCTCGAGCGTAATGCAATTATTGCTCGACCCATTACGCCTTCGGTTCTAAAAATAATAGAGGCTATGGGTCGCTCAAATACCACATGGAGAAGAAGCATCCCAACAAACATGGAGGGAGCGTATGATATGCCACCACGTCAATCGAAGCCGAGGGAATTTGTTTCCCCCATCTTCCGATTGCATTACACAAGAAAGATGATCAACAGCGAATCTCGAGCACAATGCAATTATTGCTCGACTCATTACGCCTTCGGTTCTAAAAATAATAGAGGCTATGGTCGCTCAAATACCACATGGAGAAGAAGCATCCCGACAAACACGGCTTTGATAGTTAGACTCCATGGAGTACCACTGCCCATCACTTCGGATAGAGATTTAGGATTTTCTTATATTTTCTAGAAAAGCCTACAAAAAGCATTGGGAACAAAACCATGTTTCAGTACGGCATATCATCCACAGACCGATGGGCAATCAAAATGAAAAATACAGACATTAGAGGACATTCTTAAAGCATGTGTATTAAACTTTTAAGGTCAATGGTGTAGAATCTTGCCTTTAGTGGAGTTTTCTTATAATAACAACTATCAGTCTATTATAAGAATGGCTCCTTATGAAGCATCATATGGAAGAAAATGTCGATCTCCAGTGCACTGGGATGAGGTTGGTGAAAGAAAACTACTAGGTCCAGATATGATTCGAGAAATGACAGAGATGTACAAAAAAATACGAGAAGGATGAGGACTGCTCAAAGTCAACAGAAAGCTACTCAAATAGAAGGATAAGACCGTTGGAATTTGCAGTAGGTGATCAAGTGTTTATTAAAGTATCTCCAATGTAAGGTTTCATGCAATTTGGTAAGAAGCATAAACTCAGTCCAAGATACATCTACCCATTCCCTATTAAAAAGAGGACTAGTGACATTGCCTATCAACTCTACTTGCTTAATCCAATGTCCTAAATACATAATGTTTTTCATATTTTTTTGTTGAATAAGTATGTTGTAAATCCCTCCCACATTTCGAAGAGTGACCCTGTAGAGTCGAAAGCTGACTTGAGATATAAGGAGTTACCTATACGAATTTTACTCCGAGAGGTGAAACAACTTAGGAATAAAGAAGATCCATTGGTGAAAGTGCTATGGAGAAACCACTCAATAGAAGAAGCGGCATGGGAAAGAGAGGACGAATGAGAGCTAAGTACCCAGAACTTTCAGGTAACTAAATTTTAGGGACAAAATTCTTATAAGGAGGGGAGGATGTGATACCCCAATATTCACGTTATTCAATGGCCAATAGGATTCATGCACATTATATTATTTGAGTAATTCTATGTGATGGGAGTTAATATACTTTAGCTTGAATTACTGTAAGAGTATGTGTATATATATATAATTCCTAAAAGATCTAATTTTTAGGAATGAGTGAGAAAACTACTAATTACTAATTATAAATAACTTAAATGTCCTTGAACAATGTTTAGAGGTTAAAAGTTTAATTACATATAAAGTAATATATATATATATATATATATATGTGTGTGTGTGTGTGTGTGTGTGTGTGTGTGTGTGTGTGTGTGTGTTGAAACCAAGAATTTAAATATGCATATGTGTAAGTACATGTAGATATAATATCATTATATCACAAATAGTAAACAAATAGATACATGCTTGAAACGTTTGGTGGTTCACATCTTTATTCGTTTGGTTTATTTTTTCAATTTTTCTTGCATCTCAAATTGAGTAATAAGTCAAGAATACTTGCTTTTACACTTACATATACATATCAAGTGTCCCACATCGGCCTAATTTAATAAGGTGAAGGGCTTCTCCTTTTATAAAAGGGTATGGGCCCTAGTATGCGAGAAAATATATTTTATATTATATATAATATATGTAATAGGGATTCCTTTAACTAGGAAACCTTGTGTTAGTATTTTTAGAGGAGTTGGGGGGTTATCATAGGGTTATCATGGGGTAACACGTGGTGGTATTCTAAGGTATATTTTTCTATTAATTTTTAATTTTATTTTATTTTACCTTTTAGTGTGTTATTTTAATAGTTAATTTGGTGTTTTATTAGCGGTTAATTTTATGTATTATGTTTAGGTGTTATAGGTAGCATGTTAGTTTTATTTCCACATGAGGCATTTTATTTCATCTTTTATCTCAATATTGGCGATAGTTAAATTAATTAATTTAGGGTTATTGACTCAAACTTTTGTGCACCCCTTTTTAATAAATTAATTTAAAATCACATCAGTTTGCTCGCAAGAGTACGAGGTAACTGTAGGGTGATGAGTTTGACTCGAGTCGTATCTCTCGAGGAAACAACTATTCGGTTTTTCGGATGTTTTTCTCAATTTACCAACTAGAATAAAATACATGTACAATTGGGGTTTTTAAAAGAAATTGAGTTGATCATTATAATTATAGCAATAATTAAACTAAATCTATTTAAACTAATTATTCTAACTAAATTATCAACTACGAGCAATAATTAAACTACTTGAACTCAAGAACTAAGAATCAATAGCAACGAATCTATAGCATAAATATAATAACTACCCTTAAGCAATCACATCATACGAATCCAAGAACGAATAATTAAGCATAAATCAACTCGCATAAATAAACTAAATTAACCAATATCTAATATCCAAGCATAAAACGATTAAACTAATTAAACTAGAATTAACTAAGAGATTAACTAAGAATTAAACTAACAATTAAACTTAGAAATTAACTACTAAATTAACTAAGAGTTTAGAAAACTTATTGTAACTAATGAAAGCAGTAAAAAGCTCCAGTTATTCCGGAGTTGCACGTCGATCTTAGGCGAAGATTGAATCCCGAACGCGAATTTGATTTTTTTGGACGCGTTGTTTCTTCGACCCTTGATTTCCGTCTTCAAAACTCGTTATGAGATGTGGAATTATGTTTATTATCAGCTAAAATACCCTAGGGGGTCATGTGTTCTCTCCAAAATCTGAAATAAGTAGGGTTTTATATAGATATTACAAGTCTTGGCGCACAAGAAACCCTAAAATCCGAATTCTGGGCCGTCGCGTCGACAGTGCATCGACTGATGCGTGCTGGTGCTCGGCGTCGGTGCTGCCTGGGCATGCGCGTCGGCTGGGCGGGTACGTCGACACCAACGCTTTAGCAAGTTGCATCGACGTTGTGTCGACATCGGTGCGTCGACATCAACGCTTCAGCAAGTTGCGTCGACAGTGCGTCGACGCTGCGTCGACTGACGCAGATCATGGCTCGCGTCGACGGAGCATCGACGGTCGTGTCAGTCGACGCGACTGCGCGTCTGCCTCCGTCTCTCTCTATCTTTTGCTACTTATTTCGTCGGAAAGCTCGTTCTCCTATTCTTAAACATCGAACTTCGTCTATTACGCGCTGAACTCTTCCGGTTACTTAGCTGTAAGGTGAAAATAATGAAATATCACCTATTTGCATCAATTACGATTAAA